>JAWPHD010002155.1:0-272501 GCA_037043455.1 Cyrtodaria siliqua
ATAAAAGGAGCAGTACACGATACTTATATAAAAGGAGCAGTACACGATTCTTATATAAAAGGAGCAGTGCACGATACTTATATAAAAGGAGCAGTGCACGATACTTATATAAAAGGAGCAGTACACGATACTTATATAAAAGGAGCAGTGCACGATACTTATATAAAAGGAGCAGTACACGATACTTATATAAAACGAGCAGTAGTTACTTATATAAAAGGAGCAGTACACGATACTTATATAAAAGGAGCAGTACACGATACTTATATAAAAGGAGCTGTGCACGATACTTTGTAAAAGGAGCAGTACACGATACTTATATAAAAGGAGCAGTAGTTACTTATATAAAAGGAGCAGTACACGATACTTATATAAAAGGAGCAGTGCACGATACTTATATAAAAGGAGCAGTGCACGATACTTATAGAAAAGGAGCAGTACACGATACTTATATAAAAGGAGCAGTACACGATACTTATATAAAAGGAGCAGTACACGATACTTATATAAAAGTAGCAGTACACGATATTTTGTAAAAGGAGCAGTGCACGATACTTATATAAAAGGAGCAGTGCACGATACTTATATAAAAGGAGCAGTACACGATACTTATATAAAAGGAGCAGTACACGATACTTATATAAAAGGAGCAGTGCACGATACTTATATAAAAGTAGCAGTGCACGATACTTATATAAAAGGAGCAGTGCACGATACTTATATAAACGGAGCAGTGCACGATACTTATATAAAAGGAGCAGTGCACGATACTTATATAAAAGGAGCAGTACACGATACTTATATAAAAGGAGCAGTACACGATTCTTATATAAAAGGAGCAGTACACGATACTTATATAAAAGGATCAGTACACGATACTTATATAAAAGGAGCAGTACACGATACTTATATAAAAGAAGCAGTACACGATTATTTTATAAAAGGAGCAGTGCACGATACTTATATAAAAGGATCAGTGCACGATACTTATATAAAAGGATCAGTACACGATACTTATATAAAAGGAGCAGTACACGATACTTATATAAAAGGAGCAGTGCACGATACTTATATAAAAGGAGCAGTACACGATACTTATATAAAAGGAGCAGTACACGATACTTATATAAAAAGAGCAGTACACGATACTTATATAAAAGGAGCAGTGCACGATACTTTGTAAAAGGAGCAGTACACGATACTTATATAAAAGGAGCAGTAGTTACTTATATAAAAGAAGCAGTACACGATACTTATATAAAAGGAGCAGTGCACGATACTTATATAAAAGGAGCAGTACACGATACTTATATAAAAGGAGCAGTACACGATACTTATATAAAAGGAGCAGTACACGATACTTATATAAAAGGAGCAGTACACGATACTTATATAAAAGAATCAGTACACGATACTTATATAAAAGAAGCAGTACACGATACTTATATAAAAGGATCAGTACACGATACTTATATAAAAGGAGCAGTACACGATACTTATATAAAAGAAGCAGTACACGATTATTTTATAAAAGGAGCAGTACACGATTCTAAAAGGATCAGTACACGATACTTATATAAAAGGATCAGTACACGATACTTATATAAAAGGAGCAGTGCACGATTCTTATATAAAAGGAGCAGTACACGATACTTATATAAAAGAATCAGTACACGATACTTATATAAAAGAATCAGTACACGATTCTAATATAAAAGAATCAGTACACGATACTTATATAAAAGGAGCAGTACACGATACTTATATAAAAGGAGCAGTGCACGATAATTATATAAAAGGAGCAGTGCACGATACTTATATAAAAGGATCAGTACACGATACTTATATAAAAGGAGCAGTACACGATACTTATATAAAAGAAGCAGTACACGATTATTTTATAAACGGAGCAGTACACGATTCTAAAAGGATCAGTACACGATACTTATATAAAAGGATCAGTACACGATACTTATATAAAAGGAGCAGTGCACGATTCTAATATAAAAGAATCAGTTCACGATACTTATATAAAAGGAGCAGTAGACGATACTTATATAAATGGAGCAGTGCACGATAATTATATAAAAGGAGCAGTGCACGATACTTATATAAAAGGATCAGTACACGATACTTATATAAAAGGATCAGTACACGATACTTATATAAAAGGAGCAGTGCACGATACTTATATAAAAGAATCAGTACACGATACTTGTAAAAGGAGCAGTGCACGATACTTATATAAAAGGAGCAGTACACGATACTTATATAAAAGAATCAGTACACGATACTTATATAAAAGAATCAGTACACGATACTTATATAAAAGAATCAGTACACGATACTTATATAAAAGAATCAGTGCACGATACTTATATAAAAGGAGCAGTACACGATACTTATATAAAAGAATCAGTACACGATACTTTGTAAAAGAATCAGTACACGATTCTAATATAAAAGAATCTGTACACGATACTTATATAAAAGGAGCAGTGCACGATACTTATATAAAAGAATCAGTACACGATACTTTGTAAAAGGAGCAGTGCACGATACTTATATAAAAGGAGCAGTACACGATACTATATAAAAGAATCAGTACACGAAACTTATATAAAAGAATCAGTACACGATACTTATATAAAAGAATCAGTACACGATACTTTGTAAAAGGAGCAGTGCACGATACTTATATAAAAGGAGCAGTACAAGATACTTATATAAAAGGAGCAGTACACGATACTTATATAAAAGGAGCAGTACACGATACTTATATAAAAGAAGCAGTACACGATACTTATATAAAAGGAGCTGTACACGATACTTATATAAAAGGAGCAGTGCACGATACTTATATAAAAGGAGCAGTACACGATACTTATATAAAAGGAGCAGTACACGATACTTTGTAAAAGGAGCAGTACACGATACTTATATAAAAGGAGCAGTGCACGATACTTATATAAAAGGAGCAGTACACGATACTTATATAAAAGGAGCAGTGCACGATACTTCTATAAAAGGAGCAGTGCACGATACTTATATAAAAGGAGCAGTACACGATACTTATATAAAATGAGCAGTGCACGATACTTTGTAAAAGGAGCAGTACACGATACTTATATAAAAGGAGCAGTGCACGATACTTATATAAAAGGAGCAGTGCACGATACTTATATAAAAGGAGCAGTACACGATACTTATATAAAAGGAGCAGTACACGATACTTATATAAAAGGAGCAGTACACGATAGTTATATAAAAGGAGCAGTGCACGATACTTATATAAAAGGAGCAGTGCACGATACTTATATAAAAGGAGCAGTGCACGATACTTATATAAAAGGAGCAGTGCACGATACTTATATAAAAGGAGCAGTGCACGATACTTATATAAAAGGAGCAGTACACGATACTTTGTAAAAGGAGCAGTACACGATACTTATATAAAAGGAGCAGTGCACGATACTTATATAAAAGGAGCAGTACACGATACTTTGTAAAAGGAGCAGTACACGATACTTATATAAAAGGAGCAGTACACGATACTTTGTAAAAGGAGCAGTACACGATACTTATATAAAAGGAGCAGTACACGATACTTATATAAAAGGAGCAGTGCACGATACTTATATAAAAGAAGCAGTACACGATTATTTTATAAAAGGAGCAGTACACGATACTTATATAAAAGGAGCAGTACACGATACTTATATAAAAGGAGCAGTACACGATACTTATATAAAAGGAGCAGTGCACGATACTTTGTAAAAGGAGCAGTACACGATACTTATATAAAAGGATCAGTGCACGATACTTATATAAAAGGAGCAGTACACGATACTTATATAAAAGGAGCAGTGCACGATACTTATATAAAAGGAGCAGTGCACGATACTTATATAAAAGGAGCAGTACACGATACTTATATAAAAAGAGCAGTACACGATTCTTATATAAAAGGAGCAGTGCACGATACTTATATAAAAGGAGCAGTGCACGATACTTATATAAAAGGAGCAGTGCACGATACTTATATAAAAGGAGCAGTACACGATACTTATATAAAAGGAGTAGTACACGATACTTATATAAAAGGAGCAGTGCACGATACTTTGTAAAAGGAGCAGTGCACGATACTTATATAAAAGGAGCAGTAGTTACATATATAAAAGGAGCAGTACACGATACTTATATAAAAGGAGCAGTGCACGATACTTTGTAAAAGGAGCAGTACACGATACTTATATAAAAGGAGCAGTGCACGATACTTATATAAAAGGAGCAGTACACGATACTTATATAAAAGGAGCAGTGCACGATACTTATATAAAAGGGGCAGTGCACGATACTTATATAAAAGGAGCAGTGCACGATACTTATATAAAAGGAGCAGTGCACGATACTTATATAAAAGGAGCAGTGCACGATTCTTATATAAAAGGAGCAGTACACGATACTTATATAAAAGGAGCAGTACACGATACTTATATAAAAGGAGCAGTGCACGATACTTATATAAAAGGAGCAGTACACGATACTTATCTAAAAGGAGCAGTACACGATACTTATATAAGAGGAGCAGTGCACGACACTTTGTAAAATGAGCAGTGCACGATACTTATATAAAAGGAGCAGTAGTTACTTATATAAAAGGAGCAGTACACGATACTTATATAAAAGGAGCAGTGCACGATACTTTGTAAAAGGAGCAGTACACGATACTTATATAAAAGGAGCAGTAGTTACTTATATAAAAGGAGCAGTACACGATACTTATATAAAAGGAGCAGTGCAAGATACTTTGTAAAAGGAGCAGTACACGATACTTATATAAAAGGAGCAGTAGTTACTTATATAAAAGAAGCAGTACACGATACTTATATAAAAGGAGCAGTACACGATACTTATATAAAAGGAGCAGTGCACGATACTTATATAAAAGGAGCAGTACACGATACTTATATAAAAGGAGCAGTGCACGATACTTATATAAAAGGAGCAGTACACGATACTTATATAAAAGGAGCAGTGCACGATACTTATATAAAAGGAGCAGTGCACGATACTTATATAAAAGGAGCAGTACACGATACTTATATAAAAGGAGCAGTGCACGATACTTATATAAAAGGAGCAGTACACGATACTTATATAAAAGGAGCAGTGCACGATACTTATATAAAAGGAGCAGTACACGATACTTATATAAAAGGAGCAGTGCACGATACTTATATAAAAGGAGCAGTACACGATACTTATATAAAAGGAGCAGTACACGATACTTTGTAAAAGGAGCAGTACACGATACTTATATAAAAGGAGCAGTACACGATACTTTGTAAAAGGAGCAGTGCACGATACTTATATAAAAGGAGCAGTACACGATACTTATATAAAAGGAGCAGTGCACGATACTTATATAAAAGGAGCAGTGCACGATACTTATATAAAAGGAGCAGTACACGATACTTATATAAAAGGAGCAGTACACGATACTTATATAAAAGGAGCAGTGCACGATACTTTGTAAAAGGAGCAGTACACGATACTTATATAAAAGGAGCAGTGCACGATACTTATATAAAAGGAGCAGTACACGATACTTATATAAAAGGAGCAGTGCACGATACTTATATAAAAGGAGCAGTGCACGATACTTATATAAAAGGAGCAGTGCACGATACTTATATAAAAAGAGCAGTACACGATTCTTATATAAAAGGTGCAGTACACGATACTTATATAAAAGGAGCAGTGCACGATACTTATATAAAATGAGCAGTGCACGATACTTATATAAAAGGAGCAGTGCACGATACTTATATAAAAGGAGCAGTGCACGATTCTTATATAAAAGGAGCAGTACACGATACTTATATAAAAGGAGCAGCACACGATACTAATATAAAAGGAGCAGTGCACGATACTTATATAAAAGGAGCAGTGCACGATACTTATATAAAAGGAGCAGTACACGATACTTATCTAAAAGGAGCAGTACACGATACTTATATAAAAGGAGCAGTGCACGATACTTTGTAAAAGGAGCAGTGCTATAAAAGGAGCAGTAGTTACTTATATAAAAGGAGCAGTACACGATACTTATATAAAAGGAGCAGTGCACGATACTTTGTAAAAGGAGCAGTACACGATACTTATATAAAAGGAGCAGTAGTTACTTATATAAAAGAAGCAGTACACGATACTTATATAAAAGGAGCAGTACACGATACTTATATAAAAGGAGCAGTACACGATACTTTGTAAAAGGAGCAGTACACGATACTTATATAAAATGAGCAGTGCACGATACTTTGTAAAAGGAGCAGTACACGATACTTATATAACAGGAGCAGTGCACGATACTTATATAAAAGGAGCAGTACACGATACTTATATAAAAGGAGCAGTGCACGATACTTATATAAAAGGAGCAGTGCACGATACTTATATAAAAGGAGCAGTACACGATTCTTATATAAAAGGAGCAGTACACGATACTTATATAAAAGGAGCAGTTGTTACTTATATAAAAGGATCAGTACACGATACTTATATAAAAGGAGCAGTACACGATACTTATATAAAAGGAGCAGTACACGATACTTATATAAAAGGAGCAGTAAACGATATTTATATAAAAGGAGCAGTGCACGATACTTTGTAAAAGGAGCAGTACACGATACTTATATAAAAGGAGCAGTGCACGATACTTATATAAAAGGAGCAGTACACGATACTTATATAAAAGGAGCAGTACACGATACTTATATAAAAGGAGCAGTGCACGATACTTATATAAAAGGAGCAGTGCACGATACTTATATAAAAGGAGCAGTGCACGATACTTATATAAAAGGAGCAGTGCACGATACTTATATAAAAGGAGCAGTACACGATACTTATATAAAAGGAGCAGTGCACGATACTTATATAAAAGGAGCAGTACACGATCATTATATAAAAGGAGCAGTGCACGATACTTATATAAAAGGAGCAGTGCACGATACTTATATAAAAGGAGCAGTACACGATACTTATATAAAAGGAGCAGTACACGATACTTATATAAAAGGAGCAGTGCACGATACTTTGTAAAAGGAGCAGTACACGATACTTATATAAAAGGAGCAGTGCACGATACTTATATAAAAGGAGCAGTACACGATACTTATATAAAAGGAGCAGTGCACGATACTTATATAAAAGGAGCAGTGCACGATACTTATATAAAAGGAGCAGTGCACGATACTTATATAAAAAGAGCAGTACACGATTCTTATATAAAAGGAGCAGTACACGATACTTATATAAAAGGAGCAGTGCACGATACTTATATAAAAGGAGCAGTGCACGATACTTATATAAAAGGAGCAGTGCACGATTCTTATATAAAAGGAGCAGTACACGATACTTATATAAAAGGAGCAGTACACGATACTTATATAAAAGGAGCAGTGCACGATACTTATATAAAAGGAGCAGTGCACGATACTTATATAAAAGGAGCAGTACACGATACTTATCTAAAAGGAGCAGTACACGATACTTATATAAAAGGAGCAGTGCACGATACTTTGTAAAAGGAGCAGTGCTATAAAAGGAGCAGTAGTAACTTATATAAAAGGAGCAGTACACGATACTTATATAAAAGGAGCAGTGCACGATACTTTGTAAAAGGAGCAGTACACGATACTTATATAAAAGGAGCAGTAGTTACTTATATAAAAGAAGCAGTACACGATACTTATATAAAAGGAGCAGTACACGATACTTTGTAAAAGGAGCAGTACACGATACTTATATAAAATGAGCAGTGCACGATACTTTGTAAAAGGAGCAGTACACGATACTTATATAACAGGAGCAGTGCACGATACTTATATAAAAGGAGCAGTACACGATACTTATATAAAAGGAGCAGTGCACGATACTTATATAAAAGGAGCAGTGCACGATACTTATATAAAAGGAGCAGTACACGATTCTTATATAAAAGGAGCAGTACACGATACTTATATAAAAGGAGCAGTTGTTACTTATATAAAAGGATCAGTACACGATACTTATATAAAAGGAGCAGTACACGATACTTATATAAAAGGAGCAGTACACGATACTTATATAAAAGGAGCAGTAAACGATATTTATATAAAAGGAGCAGTGCACGATACTTTGTAAAAGGAGCAGTACACGATACTTATATAAAAGGAGCAGTGCACGATACTTATATAAAAGGAGCAGTACACGATACTTATATAAAAGGAGCAGTACACGATACTTATATAAAAGGAGCAGTGCACGATACTTATATAAAAGGAGCAGTGCACGATACTTATATAAAAGGAGCAGTGCACGATACTTATATAAAAGGAGCAGTGCACGATACTTATATAAAAGGAGCAGTACACGATACTTATATAAAAGGAGCAGTGCACGATACTTATATAAAAGGAGCAGTACACGATCATTATATAAAAGGAGCAGTGCACGATACTTATATAAAAGGAGCAGTGCACGATACTTATATAAAAGGAGCAGTACACGATACTTATACAAAAGGAGCAGTACACGATACTTATATAAAAGGAGCAGTACACGATTATTTTATAAAAGGAGCAGTACACGATTCTAAAAGGATCAGTACACGATACTTATATAAAAGGATCAGTACACGATACTTATATAAAAGGAGCAGTACACGATACTTATATAAAAGGAGCAGTACACGATACTTATATAAAAGAATCAGTACACGATACTTATATAAAAGGATCAGTACACGATACTTATATAAAAGGAGCAGTACACGATTCTTATATAAAAGGAGCAGTACACGATACTTATATAAAAGAATCAGTACACGATACTTATATAAAAGAATCAGTACACGATTCTAATATAAAAGAATCAGTACACGATACTTATATAAAAGGAGCAGTACACGATACTTATATAAAAGGAGCAGTGCACGATACTTATATAAAAGGAGCAGTGCACGATACTTATATAAAAGGAGCAGTGCACGATACTTATATAAAAGGAGCAGTACACGATACTTATATAAAAGGAGCAGTACACGATTCTTATATAAAAGGAGCAGTGCACGATACTTATATAAAAGGAGCAGTGCACGATACTTATATAAAAGGAGCAGTACACGATACTTATATAAAAGGAGCAGTGCACGATACTTATATAAAAGGAGCAGTACACGATACTTATATAAAACGAGCAGTAGTTACTTATATAAAAGGAGCAGTACACGATACTTATATAAAAGGAGCAGTACACGATACTTATATAAAAGGAGCTGTGCACGATACTTTGTAAAAGGAGCAGTACACGATACTTATATAAAAGGAGCAGTAGTTACTTATATAAAAGGAGCAGTACACGATACTTATATAAAAGGAGCAGTGCACGATACTTATATAACAGGAGCAGTGCACGATACTTATAGAAAAGGAGCAGTACACGATACTTATATAAAAGGAGCAGTACACGATACTTATATAAAAGGAGCAGTACACGATACTTATATAAAAGTAGCAGTACACGATATTTTGTAAAAGGAGCAGTGCACGATACTTATATAAAAGGAGCAGTGCACGATACTTATATAAAAGGAGCAGTACACGATACTTATATAAAAGGAGCAGTACACGATACTTATATAAAAGGAGCAGTGCACGATACTTATATAAAAGTAGCAGTGCACGATACTTATATAAAAGGAGCAGTGCACGATACTTATATAAACGGAGCAGTGCACGATACTTATATAAAAGGAGCAGTGCACGATACTTATATAAAAGGAGCAGTACACGATACTTATATAAAAGGAGCAGTACACGATTCTTATATAAAAGGAGCAGTACACGATACTTATATAAAAGGATCAGTACACGATACTTATATAAAAGGAGCAGTACACGATACTTATATAAAAGAAGCAGTACACGATTATTTTATAAAAGGAGCAGTGCACGATACTTATATAAAAGGATCAGTGCACGATACTTATATAAAAGGATCAGTACACGATACTTATATAAAAGGAGCAGTACACGATACTTATATAAAAGGAGCAGTGCACGATACTTATATAAAAGGAGCAGTACACGATACTTATATAAAAGGAGCAGTACACGATACTTATATAAAAAGAGCAGTACACGATACTTATATAAAAGGAGCAGTGCACGATACTTTGTAAAAGGAGCAGTACACGATACTTATATAAAAGGAGCAGTAGTTACTTATATAAAAGAAGCAGTACACGATACTTATATAAAAGGAGCAGTGCACGATACTTATATAAAAGGAGCAGTACACGATACTTATATAAAAGGAGCAGTACACGATACTTATATAAAAGGAGCAGTACACGATACTTATATAAAAGGAGCAGTACACGATACTTATATAAAAGAATCAGTACACGATACTTATATAAAAGAAGCAGTACACGATACTTATATAAAAGGATCAGTACACGATACTTATATAAAAGGAGCAGTACACGATACTTATATAAAAGAAGCAGTACACGATTATTTTATAAAAGGAGCAGTACACGATTCTAAAAGGATCAGTACACGATACTTATATAAAAGGATCAGTACACGATACTTATATAAAAGGAGCAGTGCACGATTCTTATATAAAAGGAGCAGTACACGATACTTATATAAAAGAATCAGTACACGATACTTATATAAAAGAATCAGTACACGATTCTAATATAAAAGAATCAGTACACGATACTTATATAAAAGGAGCAGTACACGATACTTATATAAAAGGAGCAGTGCACGATAATTATATAAAAGGAGCAGTGCACGATACTTATATAAAAGGATCAGTACACGATACTTATATAAAAGGAGCAGTACACGATACTTATATAAAAGAAGCAGTACACGATTATTTTATAAACGGAGCAGTACACGATTCTAAAAGGATCAGTACACGATACTTATATAAAAGGATCAGTACACGATACTTATATAAAAGGAGCAGTGCACGATTCTAATATAAAAGAATCAGTTCACGATACTTATATAAAAGGAGCAGTAGACGATACTTATATAAATGGAGCAGTGCACGATAATTATATAAAAGGAGCAGTGCACGATACTTATATAAAAGGATCAGTACACGATACTTATATAAAAGGATCAGTACACGATACTTATATAAAAGGAGCAGTGCACGATACTTATATAAAAGAATCAGTACACGATACTTGTAAAAGGAGCAGTGCACGATACTTATATAAAAGGAGCAGTACACGATACTTATATAAAAGAATCAGTACACGATACTTATATAAAAGAATCAGTACACGATACTTATATAAAAGAATCAGTACACGATACTTATATAAAAGAATCAGTGCACGATACTTATATAAAAGGAGCAGTACACGATACTTATATAAAAGAATCAGTACACGATACTTTGTAAAAGAATCAGTACACGATTCTAATATAAAAGAATCTGTACACGATACTTATATAAAAGGAGCAGTGCACGATACTTATATAAAAGAATCAGTACACGATACTTTGTAAAAGGAGCAGTGCACGATACTTATATAAAAGGAGCAGTACACGATACTATATAAAAGAATCAGTACACGATACTTATATAAAAGAATCAGTACACGATACTTATATAAAAGAATCAGTACACGATACTTTGTAAAAGGAGCAGTGCACGATACTTATATAAAAGGAGCAGTACACGATACTTATATAAAAGAATCAGTACACGATGCTTATATAAAAGAAGCAGTACACGATACTTATATAAAAGAATCAGTACACGATACTTATATAAAAGAAGCAGTACACGATACTTATATAAAAGAATCAGTACACGATACTTATATAAAAGAATCAGTACACGATACTTATATAAAAGGAGCAGTACACGATACTTATATAAAAGAAGCAGTACACGATACTTATATAAAAGGAGCAGTACACGATACTTATATAAAAGAAGCAGTGCACGATACTTATATAAAAGAATCAGTACACGATACTTATATAAAAGGAGCAGTTCACGATACTTATATAAAAGAATCAGTACACGATACTTATATAAAAGGAGCAGTACACGATACTTATATAAAAGAAGCAGTGCACGATACTTATATAAAAGGAGCAGTACACGATACTTATATAAAAGGAGCAGTACACGATTCTAATATAAAAGAAGCAATACACGATACTTATATAAAAGGAGCAGTACACGATACTTTATAAAAGGAGCAGTGCACGATACTTATATAAAAGGAGCAGTGCACGATACTTATATAAAAGGAGCAGTACACGATACTTATATAAAAGAATCAGTACACGATACTTATATAAAAGGATCAGTACACGATACTTATATAAAAGGAGCAGTGCACGATACTTATATAAAAGGAGCAGTGCACGATTCTTATATAAAAGAATCAGTACACGATACTTATATAAAAGAATCAGTACACGATACTTATATAAAAGAATCAGTACACGATACTTATATAAAAGGAGCAGTGCACGATACTTATATAAAAGAATCAGTACACGATACTTTGTAAAAGGAGCAGTGCACGATACTTATATAAAAGGAGCAGTACACGATACTTATATAAAAGAATCAGTACACGATACTTATATAAAAGAATCAGTACACGATACTTATATAAAAGAATCAGTACACGATACTTATATAAAAGAATCAGTACACGATACTTATATAAAAGAATCAGTGCACGATACTTATATAAAAGGAGCAGTACACGATACTTATATAAAAGAATCAGTACACGATACTTTGTAACAGAATCAGTACACGATTCTAATATAAAAGAATCAGTACACGATACTTATATAAAAGGAGCAGTGCACGATACTTATATAAAAGAATCAGTACACGATACTTTGTAAAAGGAGCAGTGCACGATACTTATATAAAAGGAGCAGTACACGATACTTATATAAAAGAATCAGTACACGATACTTATATTACACGATACTTATATAAAAGAATCAGTACACGAAACTTATATAAAAGAATCAGTACACGATACTTATATAAAAGAATCAGTGCACGATACTTATATAAAAGAATCAGTACACGATACTTTGTAAAAGGAGCAGTGCACGATACTTATATAAAAGGAGCAGTACACGATACTTATATAAAAGAATCAGTACACGATACTTATATAAAAGAAGCAGTACACGATACTTATATAAAAGAATCAGTACACGATACTTATATAAAAGAATCAGTACACGATACTTATATAAAAGGAGCAGTGCACGATACTTATATAAAAGAATCAGTACACGATACTTTGTAAAAGGAGCAGTGCACGATACTTATATAAAAGGAGCAGTACACGATACTTATATAAAAGAATCAGTACACGATACTTATATAAAAGAATCAGTACACGATACTTATATAAAAGAATCAGTACACGATACTTATATAAAAGAATCAGTACACGATACTTATATAAAAGAATCAGTGCACGATACTTATATAAAAGGAGCAGTACACGATACTTATATAAAAGAATCAGTACACGATACTTTGTAAAAGAATCAGTACACGATTCTAATATAAAAGAATCAGTACACGATACTTATATAAAAGGAGCAGTGCACGATACTTATATAAAAGAATCAGTACACGATACTTTGTAAAAGGAGCAGTGCACGATACTTATATAAAAGGAGCAGTACACGATACTTATATAAAAGAATCAGTACACGATACTTATATAAAAGAATCAGTACACGATACTTATATAAAAGAATCAGTACACGATACTTATATAAAAGAATCAGTGCACGATACTTATATAAAAGAATCAGTACACGATACTTTGTAAAAGGAGCAGTGCACGATACTTATATAAAAGGAGCAGTACACGATACTTATATAAAAGAATCAGTACACGATACTTATATAAAAGAAGCAGTACACGATACTTATATAAAAGAATCAGTACACGATACTTATATAAAAGGAGCAGTACACGATACTTATATAAAAGAATCAGTACACGATACTTTGTAAAAGGAGCAGTGCACGATACTTATATAAAAGGAGCAGTACACGATACTTATATAAAAGAATCAGTACACGATACTTATATAAAAGAATCAGTACACGATACTTATATAAAAGAATCAGTACACGATACTTATATAAAAGAATCAGTACACGATACTTATATAAAATAATCAGTGCACGATACTTATATAAAAGGAGCAGTACACGATACTTATATAAAAGAATCAGTACACGATACTTTGTAAAAGAATCAGTACACGATTCTAATATAAAAGAATCAGTACACGATACTTATATAAAAGGAGCAGTGCACGATACTTATATAAAAGAATCAGTACACGATACTTTGTAAAAGGAGCAGTGCACGATACTTATATAAAAGGAGCAGTACACGATACTTATATAAAAGAATCAGTACACGATACTTATATAAAAGAATCAGTACACGATACTTATATAAAAGAATCAGTGCACGATACTTATATAAAAGAATCAGTACACGATACTTTGTAAAAGGAGCAGTGCACGATACTTATATAAAAGGAGCAGTACACGATACTTATATAAAAGAATCAGTACACGATACTTATATAAAAGAAGCAGTACACGATACTTATATAAAAGAATCAGTACACGATACTTATATAAAAGGAGCAGTACACGATACTTATATAAAAGAATCAGTACACGATACTTATATAAAAGGAGCAGTACACGATACTTATATAAAAGGAGCAGTACACGATACTTATATAAAAGGAGCAGTACACGATTCTTATATAAAAGAATCAGTACACGATACTTATATAAAAGAATCAGTACACGATACTTATATAAAAGAATCAGTACACGATACTTATATAAAAGAATCAGTGCACGATACTTATATAAAAGGAGCAGTACACGATACTTATATAAAAGAATCAGTACACGATACTTTGTAAAAGAATCAGTACACGATTCTAATATAAAAGAATCAGTACACGATACTTATATAAAAGGAGCAGTGCACGATACTTATATAAAAGAATCAGTACACGATACTTTGTAAAAGGAGCAGTGCACGATACTTATATAAAAGGAGCAGTACACGATACTTATATAAAAGAATCAGTACACGATACTTATATAAAAGAATCAGTACACGATACTTATATAAAAGAATCAGTACACGATACTTATATAAAAGAATCAGTGCACGATACTTATATAAAAGAATCAGTACACGAGGCTTTGTAAAAGGAGCAGTGCACGATACTTATATAAAAGGAGCAGTACACGATACTTATATAAAAGAATCAGTACACGGTACTTATATAAAAGAAGCAGTACACGATACTTATATAAAAGAATCAGTACACGATACTTATATAAAAGAATCAGTACACGATACTTATATAAAAGGAGCAGTACACGATACTTATATAAAAGAAGCAGTACACGATACTTATATAAAAGAATCAGTACACGATACTTATATAAAAGAATCAGTACACGATACTTATATAAAAGGAGCAGTACACGATAATTATATAAAAGGAGCAGTACACGATACTTATATAAAAGAAGCAGTACACGATACTTATATAAAAGGAGCAGTACACGATACTTATATAAAAGGAGCAGTACACGATTCTAATATAAAAGAAGCAATACACGATACTTATATAAAAGGAGCAGTACACGATACTTTATAAAAGGAGCAGTGCACGATACTTGTATAAAAGGAGCAGTGCACGATACTTATATAAAAGGAGCAGTACACGATACTTATATAAAAGAATCAGTACACGATACTTATATAAAAGTATCAGTACACGATACTTATATAAAAGGAGCAGTGCACGATACTTATATAAAAGGAGCAGTACACGATTCTTATATAAAAGGAGCAGTACACGATACTTATATAAAAGAATCAGTACACGAAACTTATATAAAAGAATCAGTACACGATTCTAATATAAAAGAATCAGTACACGATACTTATATAAAAGAAGCAGTGCACGATACTTATATAAAAGAATCAGTACACGATACTTTGTAAAAGGAGCAGTGCACGATACTTATATAAAAGGAGCAGTACACGATACTTATATAAAAGAATCAGTACACGATACTTATATAAAAGAATCAGTACACGATACTTATATAAAATAATCAGTACACGATACTTATATAAAAGAATCAGTGCACGATACTTATATAAAAGGAGCAGTACACGATACTTATATAAAAGAATCAGTACACGATACTTTGTAAAAGAATCAGTACACGATTCTAATATAAAAGAATCAGTACACGATACTTATATAAAAGGAGCAGTGCACGATACTTATATAAAAGAATCAGTACACGATACTTTGTAAAAGGAGCAGTGCACGATACTTATATAAAAGGAGCAGTACACGATACTTATATAAAAGAATCAGTACACGATACTTATATAAAAGAATCAGTACACGATACTTATATAAAAGAATCAGTACACGATACTTATATAAAAGAATCAGTACACGATACTTATATAAAAGAATCAGTGCACGATACTTATATAAAAGAATCAGTACAAGATACTTTGTAAAAGGAGCAGTGCACGATACTTATATAAAAGGAGCAGTACACGATACTTATATAAAAGAATCAGTACACGATACTTATATAAAAGAATCAGTACACGATACTTATATAAAAGAAGCAGTACACGATACTTATATAAAAGAATCAGTACACGATACTTATATAAAAGAATCAGTACACGATACTTATATAAAAGGAGCAGTACACGATACTTATATAAAAGAAGCAGTACACGATACTTATATAAAAGGAGCAGTACACGATACTTATATAAAAGAAGCAATACACGATACTTATATAAAAGGAGCAGTACACGATACTTATATAAAAGGAGCAGTACACGATACTTATATAAAAGAAGCAGTACACGATACTTATATAAAAGGAGCAGTACACGATACTTATATAAAAGAAGCAATACACGATACTTATATAAAAGGAGCAGTACACGATACTTATATAAAAGAAGCAATACACGATACTTATATAAAAGAAGCAATACACGATACTTATATAAAAGGAGCAGTACACGATACTTATATAAAAGGAGCAGTACACGATACTTATATAAAAGAAGCAGTACACGATACTTATATAAAAGGAGCAGTACACGATACTTATATAAAAGAAGCAATACACGATACTTATATAAAAGGAGCAGTACACGATACTTATATAAAAGAAGCAATACACGATACTTATATAAAAGGAGCAGTGCACGATACTTATATAAAAGGAGCAGTACACGATTATAATATAAAAGAAGCAATACACGATACTTATATAAAAGGAGCAGTACACGATTATATATAAGGAGCAGTACACGATACTTATATAAAAGGAGCAGTACACGATACTTTATAAAAGGAGCAGTGCACGATACTTATATAAAAGAAGCAATACACGATACTTATATAAAAGGAGCAGTACACGATACTTATATAAAAGAAGCAATACACGATACTTATATAAAAGAAGCAGTACACGATACTTATATAAAAGAAGCAATACACGATACTTATATAAAAGGAGCAGTACACGATACTTATATAAAAGAAGCAGTTACGAGTTATTCCATACGGTCATAATACGATAGGGTATCAATGAATTGATCGGTAGAACATTCACCTTTCCCTGTACTGAACTATAAGAGTGTTTTCAAATCTGGTTTACACTTCTATAAGCTCGGTACATGCATAGTTTAAGTTGTTAAATACTGATAATATTATATTGAAACATGTTTATAATATGGCCTATGACGACTGTGTTAATGGCAAAAAGAACTGGTTATCTAATGTCAAAACGTTACTGTATGAATATGGTTTCATTTGGGTTTGGGATAACCCTGATACAGTTGTTTGTAAGTCATTTGTATTAGTATTCAAACAAAAAATAATAGATTGTTTTTTGCAAAAGTGGTATGCTGATAAACACAATTCTGGTGTCTCAGATTTGTATAACAATATGAAAAATCATTTTCATTATGAAATATATTTATTGCCCTGCTGTTTAGGAAGTTTAGTAAGTAGAATAATGTTATCGTCACATTCTCTAAGAATTCAAGCAGGTCGGTATGGTATCAATAGGATTGAAAGAAATGAACGTTTTTGTCAATATTGTAATACTCAAGATATTGAAGATGAGTTTCATTTCATTCTAAAATGCCCATGTTACTCTGATATAAGGAGGAAATACATAGCACAATATTATAGTAACATATCAAGTATGTTTAAATTCATCGAATTATTTCAAACTTAAAACAAAATGATTCTTTTTAAATTGGCTTTATATCACAAATGTTCGGTGTCACATAGAATATCTATAACGCATGTGTGAACACCTTATAGATCATCCTCTTCAGAGCTGATATACGTCTGTATATAAATCATATACTTTGTATGTTACACGAGATTTAAATATGTATTTTGTAATTGTTCTATATATGTTATGATGATTTAACGTACAAGTCAATAAAAGTATGTTCTGTTCTGTTCTGTTCATGAATTCGCATGTTTCGCATCATTAAATATGGAGCAACGCTGTACTAAATGTACGAGGGCTGTTCAAATAATACGTTGCCTTTTTTGATATCGCACTAATGTATTGACGTAAACTTATATGTTGTAATCCAACTCAAAAGAAATCAAATGATTTAAACAAAAACTCGATACCATGTCTAGTTACCCTGCAATGAACGGTATAATAGGGCGAGAAACCCATCTACGGAGCAGTCCAAATTGTGACGTCTTTATTTTATAACTGCATTTCGAGAATGGATAAATAAAAGAAAAAATCGTCGGCAAAAATACACAAAACTAAAGTAGCATTGTCAATGGTATTCCAAATTCACAATTATAAAATTGTATGAATAATGTACAAGGAGAATTATGATACATATAAAGAAGTTGACGAACACTTCATTGCTTTCAAGTTGAAACTGACGACGTTAAAAAATGCACGGAGCACTAAAATGTTAATAAAATATTAAATAATATGAACTTTTAATAAAACAAAAAGGTTTATACAAAAATGAAATATAAAAACTTAAAATTTTAAAAACGTACATATTTCTTCAAAAATTTATATGTTTATAATTTAAGAATACCAATATATGTTCAATAAATATGTCTTTTGGAATGACTGCTGTTTGTTTTCTAAATACTTTGAATATTTATGCGAAATTTGATCAAATTCATATGATCTCGTTCCGAAGCTGTGATATACGTATAAAAACTATTTATTTAATGCAAACCATGACTAATACAATAATCTAATTAAATAACAATTACGTTTGTTATTTATAGCATGTTTCATCATTTATAAAGGTAGGTTGTTGGTTTTCAAGGCGACGTCATGGTACACAAATGTCGTGCTCCGTGGCGGCTACAGTGGGGTTGTAAAATCTCGTATTTCTTGAAATCTGTTAAATAATTGTACATTATTTTCTGATATGAAAGTGAAAATGTAAACCTTTAATGCCATATAATTTAATTTACTTGACTTATAAAAGTGCATTAACTATTAAACATGTCCACGTAATTATTTGAACGGCCCTCGTACCAGCAGCATCCGGGAGATTCATACCGGAAGTATGGGGTGGACTACGAAGTCGGAAAAGACCATCATAAGCAGTAGGTGGTATTGGGGAAGTAGGTGACAGGCTAACAATCCGGCAATGTGTGTGTGATGGCGGCGGTTGTGGTGATGGTGGTTGTTGTGTGCGCGCGCGTGTGGGGGTGGAACCCGGGTTTGGTGCGGCGGTGGGGTGTCATTCACAAACGTTTTGTCTTATTTGTATGCACGTTAATTTCATTTGATTTTGAATCTAACTCGCCAAATAATGACATAATTACGCTATAAAACCGTTTATCCAAACTCTGTCCAGGTGTTCAGGTCATATACTGTATAGGTTTATATATTCACTTCTTAAAATACCAGTGACTGAGTATGCGTAAAATAAATTATGAGTTGGTAACTCTTAAATTAGACGCTCCAGTTTTGGGGTTTTGTCTGGCTGGTTAAAGCCGTTTATAGTGTGTCGATAGAGTTTGGATTCTGAAAATATTAAGTTATATATGCAACTCGTCGTCAGTAGGCTTAGAAAAGATGTAATATGTTGTAAAAATGTGGCTGTTGTTGGCAGGATAGCTACTTTAAGATATATTGGCCATTTATGTGAGGAGTTGTGGCTTCTTGTCTTCAGAATATTTCCCGGGGAAGATGTTGGCTATGCAAAGTGCGATAAAAAAAAACGTTGTACCAAATCACATTGTTTTGTGGAATTTAGTTCAATGCGATAACGATTCAAGTAATAAAACGGGATCGGCGTTCTGCGTTTTCTTGTAATAAACATTACACAAAAAAGCACTGTTCGCATAACTTTGATATAAACTGAACATTGCACTGAACATCGGCAGGTTGAAGGTGAAGGGACGTGGGATTTGAAAAAACCCACTAAATAGCATCAATTACATGGTCTGAGATGTTGTTGTTTTTAAATATTGTGTTTGTTATTTGTGTTGCAATTGATTTTATCTATACTGTAAGGGTATGCATGCTGTTACTGTTTTTGTTACGTTGTGTTATCAAAATATATACTGAACCAAACAGCTAACGCACCAGTAGACAATACCTTTAATGTATGAACTTATTATATGCCGACTGGTACCGTTGAAGACAGGTGATTTGAATTATTTTTAAATGACTTGAAATTATTTTTTTAAATTTACAGTCGTTATTGACAAGATATTTGTCTCGTTCAGAATGAAATTTGTTTTGATTTATTGATTGTTATTATTGAGATATTAAAGGTATTGTCTACTGGTGCGTTAGCAGTTTGGTTCAGTATTACACATATACGGTTGTGGTCCTGGATGTTCCCTTTTATTGCTGTTTTACAACACGTCTTCTCTATCATGTTCTATTTCTGTACTGCTGTGTTACTACTCTGTAGAGGGTCTCTGTACATAACCGCCCATTTAGTACACGTTCTGGTTGCAAGATGTGGTCTATAATATTTATATATTATAGTAAAATGTTTTGTAAAATGAAATGAAATATCAGAATATTTAAAACAAGCCTAAACTTGATGAATAGTTTCGTCATCACAGTTATATATATACACACAAGGAAAGTAAAACTAACCTCAGGCAAATGTCAGGACAAGACATTGTATTATCAATCTCTCCGGCAGTCAGAGGCGGACCAAGGGGTAAACCTGTGGCGGACCAAGGGGTAAACCTGTGGCGGACCAAGTGGGTGAACCTGTGGCGGACCAAGTGGGTAAACCTGTGGCGGACCAAGTGGGTGAACCTGTGGCGGACCAAGGGGTAAACCTGTGGCGGACCAAGTGGGTGAACTGTGGCGGACCAAGTGGGTGAACTGTGGCGGACCAAGTGGGTGAACTGTGGCGGACCAAGTGGGTAAACATGTGGCGCACCAAGTGGGTGAACCTGTGGCGGACCAAGTGGGTGAACCTGTGGCGGACCAAATGGGTAAACCTGTGGCGGACCAAGGGGTAAACCTGTGGCGGACCAAGTGGGTGAACCTGTGGCGGACCAAGTGGGTGAACCTGTAACGGACCAAGTTGATGTACCCGTTGCGGACCAAGTGGGTGAACCTGTGGCGGAGGGTGAACCGGTGGCGGACCAAGTAAGTGAACCCCTGGCGGACCAAGTGTGTGCACCTGTGACGGACCAAGTGGGTGAACCTTTGGCGAACCAAATGGGTGTTGGCGGACCAAGTGGGTGAACCTTTGGCGAACCAAGTGAGTGTTGGCGGACCAAGTGGGTGAACCTTTGGCGAACCAAGTGAGTGTTGGCGACCCAAGTGTGTGCACCTATGGCGGACCAAGTGGGTGAACCCGTGCCGGACAAGGGGGTGAACCCGTGGTCCTTTTGTATAACATCCATTGTTGTTCAAACATCCCTCTCAACGTATAATGTGTCCATGGTTTGGAAAAAATAATATTGTGGATGCATACTTAAATTTGGAGTCTCCCACGCAGCAGCAATTTAGTAACGTTCATTATTCTAGACCACACCCCCGCCCCACCCCCTGTGTTAGGTTACCTAGGGAAAAACAGGTTAGGTAGGTAGGGAACTTGATCTTTCAGTTTATTTTCTATTTAATCTTTCCATTTTGTTTTCATTTATTTTTCGGTTAAAGGAATTTTTAGGAGAATTCAGCATAGCATTTGGGAAATCAGCATTGAAAAAAATAAATTAGGAATGAAATCAGCATTTAAAACTTAAAATGAGATTTGTGTAATAAGAAAAAAAAATCCTCGCAAACTTAAAAAACAAAACAAAACAACAAACAACACTGCTGCTTTAGTTATCCAGTACAATGTCCTGCATCTGGGACACGTATGTGGAACCAACATACCACACGTCTTCATATAGGTATACATACTAACACATCCGACGCGGGGTATAACACATCTTTCCGGGGTATATATTTTTTTTATTAAGGGACATATAAAGCACCCTGCAAGAATTACATCTTTTTTTATTTTACTCCTTACCCCCTTTAGACCTAATAGAAAACTACTTCACAATAGGGTTTCAGAACGACATTTGTTTTGATAAACTTATAGTCCTCTTAATTTTATATTTAGCTGTTCAAGGGTAAGAACTACAAACCCAGTGTACGACTTCCAGAGGTATTCTCCCCTTACAGAAAATGTGTTTAATAATAATAATTGTTATATAATAAATTATGTAGCACGATGTAATACTTGTGGGGAAGTCCCACAACAATTGATTTTTGAACTTTGGCGTCCCGATGTATATACATATCGATATATATATAAGGGTGAGAAAATACATACATCTACAAAATATTCATCTACAAAATACCATTCAAAAAGCACTGGATCCGCGAGGGGATACGAAAATGTTGGAATAAATTAATAGATGTGGAAAAAAAAACATTTATACAGTGCTACAGTTTATAAAAACCCAAGCGCTTTCGGCTTACGCCTTCATCAGGGGTACACAAACACGAAAAGAAAAAATACGAAACAAAAAACACACTAAAATACACGGCAGTTTAAATAAAACTCTTTAAAAAAAACACTTATCGTTTGGCAGTGTTGCAGCAGGTGGTTGCAGGGACTGGTTAATTACTTTGAATAGACATTCTAGAGCCAAACTTCATACAACATAGGTACTTAATTCGTATCAATGTTGGTTCTGAATTCTTTTAAAAAATCATCTAGTAATCGTTGTATAAAAAGACATTCGAATTTATATGTTCTACATTTGGGCTATTCCAAACACACATAAAGCCATATTTCCCTAACAACATTTTAGCCTTAAGAAACCGGTTTGTAGATCCCTTTTCAACATCTAAAAAAGATGAATATCTTACACGTGTTCATGGATATAAATACTCGTTCAGTTTGTAGGTCTATGCTATGTTTAACCAGAAGTTAACAATACGTATATATCTACTTATATAGAGTGATCCAGATCATTTCTAGATTTAACAGCGAGTTTACTTCTTTGAAATTTACTTCTTTGGAATTTCAAATACTAATAGTATGTTGATTTTTTCACTGTTGGAATAAACGGAGAAAAAAAAGCAAACCGTATACCCACAAATATATTTAACGAAAGTATTCCTACGTTGTCCCGACTCCTTCATAACGAAAATATTCCTACTTTGTCGCGACTCCTTCTTTGCGCACGGACGATTCCGAAACTGAACCTCGCATTCTGAGAATTCCGATAATGCCGAGCATTTTAAGAATTCTTACTTTGAGCAGAGCAATGCCGTGATTTGATTTTAGGTCGCGGGAAATACTCATATAGTTTCACAATATACTGACACGGGATTTTTATAAGTGAAGAAATATCAATTTGAAACGTGCATGACCAATGACCAATACAATGAAGATAAAGAGACAAAGCTTATAAAAGAAAAATAATAACATTGATAGTGTGGTATATACATATAACTAAATGTGGTCATGAAGCTTTGCATGTTTGAACCTTTAAATAAAAAACAGGAGAAATGCCCGTGAATCCATGTCTCCTGAGTAAATGAGGCCCTAAAGGGGTTATTCAACTGTTATTAATATTAATATTATTCGAATCTTTCTTTATTTCGAAGTATTCTTCACCATTTATTTTGTGAGCATTTTTTCTACTCCGTGTCCAAAGCATGAACATATTTCTACACTGTGCCCCAAATTGAGGTTCTATTGTGTGTCTAAATGCGCAGTTTCTACACCATCTCTCTTGAAGACTTAAACAGATGGCTACACTGTGACGTTCTTGATTTTTTTAAACGCATTATACGTCTCATAGTCCTAAAGTACGTGTTGTGTTTGTTTGTGTGTATTAATACGAAGGTCTTTTTTTGACGTCAGCTCTTGATTACATTTTAGAAAACGGAGAAAGACCATCTTTCTGACGTTGATGATAAGGTCAACACGTGTGTTTGCACAGGGAATGGGTGGCATGTTTTAAAGAAATAGCAGGTAAATTTGTGCGACACTTAACCTGTCAAGATCGTTGACATTCATCATCTTAAACTTTCTACGCTGTGACTAAAAATAACGCTACACCATCTCACGTATCTAGAATGGAACCTTGCGTCCTAATTTCAAGTCCGAGGAAAAAAGAAATGTCTGTACTTAACAAGTACAACAACAAAAACAACAAAAAAAACGAAAAAAAGAGAGGATTTTTTTTCACATCACAGACATATTAATAAAAATAATATTATTATTTCTGTCATGGATATACATGTACACATATATATGTGTAGATATATGTATCTGTGTTCACATCAATAAACCCTTCTCACATTTTAGTGAGGGTGGGGGCGTGGGGTCTGTTCTCTCCTGGATTGACAACCTTTCATATCGCCTATAGTCCCGTTAAAATTGGAGTTGGGGCAACTTAAAAACAAAAGTGACAACCCAAAAATAAAATAAAAAAATAAATAAATAAATAAGAGGTGGGGTGGGGTGAGGTGGGGGTGTGTCGGGTCGGGTCGGGTCGGTCGGGTGTCTATTCTCTCACCGACAATCTTTCAGATCGCCTCTAGTCCATTTAAACTTAACGGTGGATTTCGACTGTGATAAATTACCCGAGTAGTATATTGCCTTTACACCGCTAAGAAACGGATTGCATGTCCTCTGCATGAAAACAAACGTATATCGGCAGAACTATGGGTATTTCTGTCGTTTGAATAAGTTTAAGATAAACTAGGATATGTATTATAACGAAAACTGATATAGAAATGGCTCATAATAGAGTTGTGGTAAGCAGTTTTCTTTAGTTTACAGTATTCGCGAAAACACATGACATTTCAGGATTAGATTTAGGACTAGCATTTCCCATAGGCCCCCATTATAGCCTTTTGGCCTACAACCCCTATTCCTATATCCGAATGCATGATAGAACCTAACTTTTTTTGAAGAACTGTCTTAGAGACACTCAAAAATGACCAGCAAATTGGGGATAATCTGATGCTTTCAGCCTCTAGGGGGCACTCCACAGTTTAATGTACATTTCTCAATCATCAAACACTTGACAAGCTCTTAGCCTGAATCCTTGAGCAAAAATAAATCACATCATCATTGTGTCATACATTTCTTAGAAGACAATAAAATTACCCATGTTTCCATACCAAATAAAAGTATCAAAAAGCATTTTCTGTACAACTTTAGTCCCATTTCTTTAAGATTACCCCACCCCTTAAAACATGCTAAAAATGCAATTTTAGCAATATTTCAAATGTCAATAAATAAAAATAAAAATTTTTCCTACACATATCAGGGTCATGTCTGCACTCATAATGCTCTTGCATATCAGGAAATGCTAAATTTTACATACCTAGTCCAGCATTTTAAAAAGTTATTCCACGCTGATCTCCTCGTCAGTGAAAATCAGCCATTTTAACTACTTTTAGGAAGTTTTTGATTGGTTCACATTTTCTATTTATAGCCTCCAAAAAACCCAAAGAATGCATATTCCAATACACCAAAATAAAGTTAAAAGTAATCAAAACTGAAAAAAACATCAAACATGTGCTTCATAATTATTATAAAGACCATCAATGGACCTAAAAGATGCTTAGTTGATTTCTTTCTGATTTACACCATGGACATTCATGCGAAACTGAGGAGTGCCCCCTTAAGGGAAAGTTGTCCGTTAAAAAAAATTGAAACGCCTCTTTTTCCATTTCGCGAATTTATTCCGGACGTCTTGACATACGTATTATTGCGATTGTCCAAAAATTGGCCTAACAGCACCTTTTTAAGATAACACTGAAATAGCCTTTTTAACAGCTTTTTTGCAAACTTTTTTCTTTCGGTCTGTTTTTTTTCCATAGCATGAAAAAGGTCTGAAATTTGCAATCAGAAGTCATTTCCTCTCTAAAAAGTTGCCTCCTATAACCCGATTTATATAAAGCCGCTATCTTATGCGATTTTTTTTTTATTTTAACGCGACACGACATAATGACGTCATGTGACATGACGTCACCCCACATGCTATTCTATGTTTAACGTCATTTTACTATGACATCAAAATACCATAGCAACCAGTACTTAAATGGGACGTTACCATTAGCAAACTGTACATATATTGAAACAGTGTTATGGCAAACCCAAGAATTACACCAATGGTTAGTTTTTAAATGGCAAAAAGCCCACCTCAGACTTAGAAAATCCTACTAAAATTGCATATACCAACCGCAAGACACATGGGATCTTGAGATATCGCAAGTTTAGATATCTCACGATAAGTTGCGATACATCTTGAGAAATTGTAAGATATATCTCTATTTATTTTGTGATATCAATGACTCAAGACACATTGAGATATCTCAAGATAATTATCTCAAAACAACTTAAGATATCTCAAGACAGTTATCTCAAGATAACTTGAGATATCTTGAGATTAATTGAGATATCTCAATACAAATATCTCAATATAAATTGAGATATCTCAAGATAAAATGTGATATCTCAACATGGAGTATCTCAAGATAAATTAGACATATATCGAGATATCTCAAGATACGGTGCATCGCGGAGTATTACAATATAGATATTTTACCGAGGTGTTCATAATCTGGGTTTCGTAGCAATGCGGGTTTGCCTTATCGACAAATTACATTCTAACCGAAGTAGTTCTCTTCGCAAACAAACCGAATGGTAACAAAATTTGAAAATATGTTGAAATACAGACAAAAAATCCTTCATTTGACTGTTTTAGTAAAAAAAGGTTTGACCCTTAAGGGGGCACTCCACAGTTTAATGTACATTTCTCAATCATCAAACACTTGACAAGCTCTTAGCCTGAATCCTTGAGCAAAAATAAATCACATCATCATTGTGTCATACATTTCTTAGAAGACAATAAAATTACCCATGTTTCCATACCAAATAAAAGTATCAAAAAGCATTTTCTGTACAACTTTAGTCCCATTTCTTTAAGATTACCCCACCCCTTAAAACATGCTAAAAATGCAATTTTAGCAATATTTCAAATGTCAATAAATAAAAATAAAATTTTTTCCTACACATATCAGGGTCATGTCTGCACTCATAATGCTCTTGCATATCAGGAAATGCTAAATTTTACATACCTAGTCCGGCATTTTAAAAAGTTATTCCACGCTGATCTCCTCGTCAGTGAAAATCAGCCATTTTAACTACTTTTAGGAAGTTTTTGATTGGTTCACATTTTTCTATTTATAGCCTCCAAAAAACCCAAAGAATGCATATTCCAATACACCAAAATAAAGTTAAAAGTAATCAAAACTGAAAAAAACATCAAACATGTGCTTCATAATTATTATAAAGACCATCAATGGACCTAAAAGATGCTTAGTTGATTTCTTTCTGATTTACACCATGGACATTCATGCGAAACTGAGGAGTGCCCCCTCTATATAATAGTTCACTGAAGGTGGCCACCCACAGAATGGCAGTAAAGAAATTTTACTTTTTGCAAATATACTCTCAGTAAAATTGTATCCATAAAAATGCAAATTTCAGTCAAAATATCCTAAATCAACATGTTTTATGACGGAAACATATTAATATGTTGATGTTTTATGGGGATTTGTTATGATTCCTTACAATCTGACTATATGCCCTTATAGACCCTATACATTTTTTCAACCAATCAGAACCCCCAAATCAATAGTGGTATCTGACGGTTTAATCTTTCGGTCATATCACAATGCAACCTCATTTAAATCAGACCCTTTATCACTTGGATACTCTACGTTACTGAGGATCTGACAACACTGCATTGACGTTATGATTAGCCAATCAGATTTCAGTCAATACCGAGCAGTATTGAGAGACAATGTCCGTAGCTTTTAGCTTATAATATATAGAGATATTTGAAAGGTTAAATTGTTAAAAAAATTGATCTGAATTTCTACTCGTCAAATTATTGAACTTGATATGTTAGGCCAAAAATAAAATTATGTTTGTTTCCCCTTCCCGACCCATGCAAAAAAGGGTTGGGTAGGTAGGTAGGTAGGTAAAATATTTTTTTTATTTCATTTCTTTTATTTGAGATCAAAACTGGAATACATGCTACCTATAAGACACATTTAAGACAAAAAAAAAAAAAAAAAAAAAAAAAAATCGCCAGTGTCGAAAAAATAATTCGGGTCGCGGCAATTTCGGTGGGTCGGTCGGGAAGGGGAAACAAACATAATTTTATTTTTGGCCTTATATTCCTTTATTTCAGCAATGGGCCACAATGGCCAGAACATGGTGGTTATTTGATGCAAACCATCAATGTCCATATCGGTCTGCAGAGAAGATATGCATGTATCTCGAGGGACGTCATAAACCTCTCTATCACCCACTGTGTAAGTCACTGTTAGTGATTAAGTATTGACTAATGTTCATTTTTAGAAATTTAAAGAAACTATTTAAATAGGTATGTTGTCAAATGGTGCACTAGGGACACACGGAAATCTTTAGGTCTGTTTTACACATTTTCACTGATCATAAGAAAAAAAATGTCCTCAGAAGGCCCTCTTTTTTACTTCCTAACCAGGGCTCAAATTTAGCACTTGCAACTTGCATTTTGCTAGTTTTGGATTTGAAAATGTGAGTTAAAATTGCAACAGTTGGAAAAATTGTGCGAGTTGCTTTCGAGTTTAGAAGATCACTTAAATGTATGACTTGACAGGTTTCCAAGGGTGAAATAATAACTAACAGGTGAAACAAATTTAATGCTTCTCTAGTCTGTTTTAGAAGTTGTTCGACAACATCAGTATCGCACACATTGCTAGCAACACCGTCGTCAAGGTCAAATTTTATTCTAATGAGCTTCTATATTAGCACTCACAAGACAGACTGTGTCGCATTTTATCAATCCGATGCTTCGCTGTTTTGTGTACAAAACAATGGTAATCACTGTCAGATACTGTCTAGGAAATTTCTGTCAGCTGCTAACATTAGGGCCAGAAAAAAACATGTTTTGTTTTGTTTAGCTCTGGGAAAATAACTTAATGATTTCATAGTAATGGCCAGTAGATTTCCAATTTGGCTAGTTGAAATTTTATGCACTGGCTATAGTTTGCGAATGCATAAAAGTTAATTTCTACCCCCATGCTAACCTCTAATTCAGAAAGCTAAATTTGCAATATTTTAAAATATTTTGTTATTTTTGTGTTGCCAGCATTGCCTGGTAGAAACTGGGATCACATTGTCTGGTGTCATCAGCAGCAGTGACGTCTCCACAGTTTCATTTCAGCTCAATAACTTTCTATACACTTCATAACTTGATTTTACTTAATGAGAGGCTGACCCTGATCAGTTTTGGGGTCAGTAGGACAAAGATCAAGGTCACCTGGTCAAAGATCAAGCAAGTTCAGGGATCTCATAATATATATGTTTTAATATTCTGTTTAACAACTCGTGAAGGATTGCACACAAGTCTTCAAATGTTTTAACTTTATATATCCTTTTTATTTAAAATCTGTATAATTTTATTTTTGAATAAAAGGTAATTAATTTTTTTCTCTCGTTATTCTACTAAAGGCTTAATATTGTTGCAATATAATCAAAAAATAGTAATACCTTTAATCAATTTGCTTTGATACAATTTGATTTAAAACTAATGAATTAACTAGTGGGACACATCAAGTTTTATCAAATTAAAGATTTTTGTGTGTGCGAGTGCCTTTAAATTCTATTTTTTCTTTTACAGCGGACATTGGGGACCATGTAGTTGTAATAAATACCAAGCACATAGCTATGGCTGATGATCTGTGGAGGACCGACGGTTACTTCCATGATACTAGGTAAACAATAGGGCCAGTAGCCACTCTGTGTATAAATGATATTTAGACTTTTCGTACTTTGTTAATTCAGTGCATTTCATGCACGTTAACAGCTGTACAGCTTTCAATCTTCATACACACTTACATCTAAATGACAGCAACATGTTCTACTAAAAGACGGTCAGTGAGAATGACCTTGACATACTGACACACTTTATTGAATTATTTTATGACTAACAGCGCTTAAGTGGGGCATCCTTGTCTCACGGACACATTTTCTAGTTGTTTTTATGTTCCTTTAATAGGGATGTACCGATTAACCGATCATCGGTTACTTAGGCATTCGATTACGATGATCGATTGTGATGGTCTAAAATCGATCATTGGTAACATGTAAAAATGCGCTTTAATTTTAAAAATAGAAATAAAACTTATTATCCAGGAGACAACAGTTATGAATTACACTTGTAAACATAGTTGTATCAATTATAATTATTTTGCTGATTAAAATGAAATAACAATGGCAGGAAAGAATACACTCGGAATCAGAAATTATTCAAAGTTTGAGGCCTGGAACTCCGATAAGCGTTATACTTCATACTGACTAACCGATTATCACCGATGCTTGGTCAGTTACACCCAACCGATTGTAACCGATGATCGATTGTAAATTTCAACCGATTGCCCATTACTACCTTTGAATATATTAGCCATTTTGTCCAGCCGTTCTTCTTGCTTTTCGAGATAGTTTACCCAGAAAAACTGGGGTGGTCTGCCTTTACCTCAAAACAATTGACTGTTATATAATTATGGATTAATATGGGCTAAAATTACGGATAAAAATGACATAAAACACTATTTAAACAAACAGTGTCTGGAACATATCTCTGAAATCAATTACCGGTAAGATAATCACATGAAACTTTATACATAGAACCATTAACTCTTTGTCTTCAAACATGCATTTCTTGTAATCAAAGGGAAACAACTCTACTAAGTCAAGTTGATATTTAGATAGAGAGTTATTTACCTTGACATAGAAAAAACCTTGTTTAATTTCAAAAGTGCCTTCCCGGGGTCCCGTCTATGAATAGCTTTTGTAGTTTATAGCTCAGAATTAACCTTTTGTAATAGGATGAAACTATAAATATAAAGAACAATACAGGAAATATGTCTATCCAGAGAGAATTGCATGTTTCTAATGTCCTTGTTTTTATATAGATTTCATATTTTCATTTACACACAGTTGGCAAAGTGGACTTTGAAGTCAACAAATCCCATTAATTAGTTTTAAGACCTTTCAGATGAAGATATTTGTCATTTGTATCACTTGGTGGCATTTTTTTTTTGCCTGCATAGCATGGCAGACAGTTAGGGATCACTTTGTCCGTTGTTTCTCCGTCACACCTTCATCTGCAACCTAACCTTGGCCATACCTCGAAAAGTATTTGACCTATGTTCATGAAACTTCACACACTTATTAATCTTACCACTCAGAACATTGTTTCCCATGACCAATAACTCTGACTTTCATTTCAGCAGAGTTATGCCACTTTTCATAAACTTTTACCTTCAACTAGTTACCTAACCTAACACATAACTTGGCAAAAGATGGACCAATGGTCATGAACTTTTATACAGTTCTTCCTTATCAATTATCCAATGCAGATTTATGTCCCTTTTCAGAAACTTTAACACTTTAAAAAAAAACTGCTCCATAATTCATGAACTATTGCACCCTCTGTCTTCCAACTTTGTATTTTGATTGTATATGCTGAAATAACACGGCAGGTGACACAAGTTTTCCGTGGAACACCCTTCTAGATGTTGGGATATTAATGCATTAAAAATGTATAATAATAATACCGCCAAATTAATATTATTTCACCCGCTGTCCCCAGGCTTTAATTAAAACGACTGATTTTTATACTTTCTGTTTTATTTTAGCATGCATTCAATTTAATATTGTGTTAAATGGATTCACATCCATTTTGGAAGCATGAACTATTTAAAAATGTTTTTACTTTGAACGTGTTCCTTATTACTCATTCATTTTGAATCTGATTAGTAAATACTAATTGAAGACAAACATTATCACCAGCTCTGTAAGTAAACCATTTGCCAGTTTCATGCATTAGCGCACATTGTTTCATGGGTTACCGTATATATCTTTGTTTACAATTTTTCATGTGGCACAATAGACTGTAATTAGAAAGACTGTTTTTTGTTAGGCCAAATGAAATTATACTTGAGTTTACTGTAACCCGACCGACCCTCTGAAAACACCCCCGACTCTTTTTTTTTTTTTTTTTTTAAATAATTATCTTCACGCGATCACGGCCAACTCATGTGCTCATTGTCCTGCTGTTGGAACTTTACCTCTTCTGGACTTGCGAAAAATAATTTAAATGGTTTTACCCCTTTGCAGTAATTGCAAGTGATTGGGAAAAGAGCCAGTTGTTGCCATGCCTTTTGGGAAACAATAACATATACACAATTTCATTTGTTATCTATTGTAGTTTTTAAAATAACACATTTTCCCATTCATCAAAGCTCATCGCCACCTTAAATTAACTTCGCCATAAAAAAATAAAATAAAATGCCTACCTACCTACCCTATTTTTTTCAGCAATGTTACAGTAAACACAGGTATAATTTTATTTGGCCTTACAAAATGTGCTGAATGGTTAGTTTGACACCATATAATATTTACTACTGATTTCTCTATTATGCAGACATGCGGGCGGCAAGTCACGGATCGCTGCCTGGAGACTACATGAGGCGGAACCTACCAGGGTATGGACTAATATTATTTATAATTAAGTACATTTCTAGAGGGGAAAGGTATGGATATTCTCATAGATAGAACGGAAGGATTTTAACTACCGGTAAAGCAGAAAATAATTTGACAGTAGTAATTTCCTCGGAACTATAGTCTGAACAAGTAAACATAAAAGGGATACAAAATATATGTTGATATATAACAAATAGATTATTGAACGGGTGAATTTGATTATCAGGATCTCTTTCATTTGATTGGAGGCATTTTTAGCTCGACTATTCGAAGAATAAGAGAGCTTATGTAATCACCCCGGGGTCGGCGTCCCACATCAAGGTTTGCGTGTAAGGCTTAAAAAAAAAATAGGTTTGTTTCTGGTTACCCGACCGACCCTCCCGTTTTACCGCCGACCGTAACTTTTTTATGGACCTCCGAAAAAAAAAGTCAAGGTGCCCTTCCAAAAAAAAAAATAAAAAAAAAATTAAAACTCGTCACTTCAAATTCATGGGATCTAATTTGCCTTCCTAAACATGATGTGATGTTGCAGTTAATGCATAATGAAAGTAAATATTTATGATTTTGTTGTCTGTCTTGGAGAAAAAAAAAAAAAAAAAAAAAAAAAAGCCTACCTACCGACCCATATTTTTTGGGGCATGTAACCAGAAACAAACCTATTTTTTTTTTAGGCCTAAGCTGTGTTTACAAGTCTCTTACATTTCTTATCCTAGCACAACCAAATTTGGCCATGGGCTTCCTTATAGCATTATCTTAAGGGCTGCATTAGCAATTTTGGTTCCTGGAACCCAAATTATGATATCCCATAAAATGTGTCCCATTTCACATCAAATTTTGCGTGTAAGCTGTGTTTACAAGTCTATATCTCTTACAATTGTTACCCTAGCACAACCAAATTTGGCCATTAGCTTCCTTATAGCATTATCTTAAGGGCTGCTTAAGTAATTTTGGTTCCTGTAACCCCTGGGCTCCCATGGAACCCAAATTCTGATAGCCCTTAAAATGTGACTGTTTCACATCAAATTTTGCGTGTAAGCTGTGTTTACAGGTCTATATCTCTTACATTTCTTGTCCTAGCTGAACTAAATTTTGGAATTGGTTTCCTTATAGTATGTTGTAAAGGATTGGATAAGTAATTATGTCTTCTGCAAATTCTGGGCTCCCATGGAACCCAATCAATTTGTGATGGTCCATAAAATGTGCAATAAAGTCAGATCTGGGTTTGCATGTAAGCATGTACATATCTATAATTTTGGTTTGGGATTTCGTATAGCATTATGCATTTTATTCATACTTCACTCATATTGGGGCATGGGCTCCCACCTACCCCCACTCCCCGCTCCCCACCCACATCCACAACTTTTTTTTTTTTTTTACATATTTCTGTGTTGTTTTAGTCAATTCTTACACATATATGTTGCCCCTCCCCCACACCACTTGAAACTTTTTTTTTTTTTTTTTTTACGTATTTCTGTGTTGTTTTAGTCAATTCTTACACATATATGTTGCCCACTCCCCCACCCCAACCCATTCCCGCCTCACACCCCCGCTTCCCCCACCACCCCCACTTGATTTTTATTTTTATTTTTTTCTTACATATTTCTGTGTTGCTTTTGTCAATTCTTAAACATGTTGCCCTTTCCACCCCCCGCCTCCCCTCCCCCACCACACACCACACACTGCAAATTCACACACTCAAAACTAGATTATTTTTTTTTACATATTTCTGTGTTTTTTGGTCAATTCTTACACATAGCTTCCCTCCCCACCCACCGCCTCTCGCCCATGCCCACTCAAAACTCGATTTTTTAATATTTTTTTTTTACATACTTTTGTGTTGTTTTGGTGAATTCTTACACATAGTTATGTTGTGCCCCCAGCCCCACCCCACATTGTTGTAACCTTGTTTTCTGATGTTATATACTAGCTATAAATTTATTATTCTCTGAAAAATCGAATAGTCGAGCTGCGCTGTTCTCCGACAGCTCTTGTTAGTTGTTTTACTCATTCTTATCTGCTTCACACTGCTTGACAGTCATAATTTGGGTGGCTCAGTCTTAACTAGGGCTGTCATTGATAGGGTGTGAAGCGTATCGACCATACCGATAAAAAATAGCGTTGCTATATCGATATATATCGACTGAAATAGTTATAGCTGTACTTGCTCGAGCATTTTAAGCAGTTTTAAATGGGCGTTGTAACATTTCATGATAGTTTGCTTGACCTTTACACACCTGTCGGACATGTTTTACACACCTGTCGGACATCTTTTTACCCAAACCACTTCACAGCATACCTATTTCTGGTATAAAGGAAGTTTTCGCGATGAAATCTAAAAACAAAGCTGCATTTATTTTAATTGTGCTTTTTTCTGTTTGAATTGATTTCTGAAAAAATATATCGATCGTCTGAAAAGAATCGGTGATACATCAATATCGTTTCTATCAATGACAGCCCTAGGCTTAACATAGTAAATATCACGAAACTGATACAACTATATGTTGTAATTAATAGATTTATATTCAAAAGTAGGAATTCTTTCATTCAGTGGGAGTGATGTTTTACACATTCCCACCAGCTCACTGTTAAAAATACAGCACACCTCCCATTTCCTGAAGAATTCCTGATAATAGAACCCAGTTGCTTAATAATCACTTTATATTATCAAGTGATTTTTAGGTCTAGTGCTTATGTTAAATAATTATGCCTATTAGTATAATTTCCATATCAATGAATATCATAATATCTATGCATGTAAGTAGTAAATTTCACATTAACATTCATTGATGAATATGAGCTGCTGGTCAACATGTTCGTGTATGCTTATTCACGTCAGTTCAACATCTTAAGTTGTGAATCCATTCTTAAATTCATATATCGTACGATTTTCGCTCATTTTCATAGGAATATAAAACTAGTGTAGTATACTTGGTAAAACAGGAAATGGACCAGAGTTGATAATTGATGTTCAACAATGGAATCGGTGTCATATTGGTATATTATATATTCTGTGATGAATTATAGAAATTTCCCAGTTTGAGACAATCTATAACATATCCATTCCTCTAATGTGCTATCTTGCCTAGTGTGCAAGATAGCACAGTAGCCAAATGTTATGAACTAAACGATAGACGTCACAAATTGAGGTCATGATATTGCTCCGCGCTGTCGCCAAAGGAGTGGCAGAAGAAGGAATACTTGTGTCAAAAGACGATTGGAAAGAATATATATTATATAGTTTAATTAACATTTTTGTTGTGATACGGAAAATAATTCAATCGTGAGAAATATTCTTGTGATATAGAAACTCGTGCGAAAACGCACTCGTTTCTATATCGCAAGAATCTTTCTCACTCAGGAATTATTTCCTGTGTCACTTCAACAATGTTAATTAAACTCTATATAATGCATATGCCATTGGAAAGATATTTTTGTGTTACTGGTACTTTAAAAGAGGAAACGTTAACAAACTCAATAATAAATTGACAGAGAAATGATATCGCAAATGACCTAGGGGTCAGTCATCGTGCAAAGGTTTCAGTAATGAATGTGACACAATGCAAATTGTAATTTTGAAATGCTTATATCACTGGATAGAGGCACTTGTAAACAACTTAAACCCAAAAACTGTTTTTAAATTGAACCAAAAGGGATGGAGAAAGAATATTGCAAAGTACCTAAAGGTCTTTGTAAAATGTATGCATTGAGTATATCCGCCGGTATTGTACAGTTCTGGATGTTTTCAGTAATAAAGGACCCCTATATCATTTGTGATATAATTTTTCTGTCATTTTTGGCTCGAATTTAAAAAGGTTTTTGAATTTTAATGTAAAAAAGGTATATCAATTCAGCGATATATGCATTTTAATAGTTGTATGTTTATTCTGGTTTACAACTATAATTTTATAATTAAACTTCTAGTCCATTTCCATTTTTACAGAGTATATAATATAATACTTTCAGTTCACACTAATGATTTCAGGTATTGTACAAGGCGGTATCCAGTGGGGCACCAAAGAATTTAAAACGACCCAACATGATGAAGAGGCTTCATCTTTTCCCAGATAGTGTACGTATTTGACTGTAGAGAAACATGAACCATCTATAATTAACCATCTAGAATTAACATTTTCAAACTATACCCAAGAGGTTATATTCGGTATTTTAAGAGAAGATGCAAAATAGAATTGTTGTGCAACTTTTTGTTTCACTGTTGTATTGAATTTAAGTTATGAAATGATGCAGCCGTTTTTACTGGTGTAAACACGACCCTTTATCTGAACACTATTCCAGATTTCATAACTCTGTTGTGCATTTTTGCAAAAGTTATGCCCCTTTTTGAACTTAGAATTTTGGTTAAGTTTTGCGTTAAGGTCCACTTTTTTCTGTAACTATTACAGCTACAGCTTTGAAACTTTGCATAGTTTTTCTACATCTTAACATCACACAGCAAATCAAGTTTCATAACATTTTTATGCATTTAGCTACAGTTATGCGCCGTTTTGGACTTGAGTTTTGGTTATGGTCCAAGAACAGACGAGCGTCAGGCACCCGCAGGCGGTGCTCTTGTTATAACACGGTGCCACGTAGGCATAGAATGTTTTATCGCCATTCTTATTTACCTGCTCTTAAATGATTTGCAACATACATTTGCAGACAGCAGGAAGCTCTTGTCATTGCATGCAATCACGCTGAAAACAGTTATGACAGCTGGCCTAGAAGTTATCCATTAAAACACAGCTGACCAGGCTTTTAATGGTCTAGAAGTCGTCCCATTAAAACACAGCTAAACAAATTTTAATGGCCTATAACTCCTCCAATTAAAACACAGCTAGGCCTGGTATTATTGGCCTGATACTCGGAGTGCCACAAATGTATATTACTGTATGTCATTGTTATATTGGCAGACCGGATAGGTAAATAAGAACGATATTTAAATACACTCTCTGAATACCTCAAAGCTGGAAAGGCAAGGTGAAAGTGTACTTTCTTCAGAGTGGCTGTTAATCTGTGGTTTCTGTATATAGGGAGAGTCTTACGTTATACACATAAATATCTTGTATTTGGAGAGAGTCAGCGGTAATGTTCATTTTTGAGTATCTGATCCTCGGAAATGAGGCTGTCCGTAGTTTAATAGTAGGGCTTAAATATGCAAAGAGCGATAGATCATAGATAGATATTGAAATAACTGAGTGGCCTCTGTAGCTCAGTGGATAAGGCCATGGCTTTGAAGCTACAGATATCTGCCCCATGTGGGTTCGCTCCCTGGCAGAGGCATGTCTGATGGAAAACATACTTCATCTCCTCTCCATATGAGGTTGCACTCCCTATATTACCTTATAGGATGTGTTAGAGGAGTGTAAAGTCCCATTTCATAATAATTTAATTTAATATGTAAAAACACTTCATTATAAACTTAGTTTTACCAGACTAATAACCTTCAAAATTAGTAAATGCCGTACTTAACAATATATTTCCACTGCAGAAAGTACCAGAGGAGATTATGGGAAATGTGAGTGACGTGATACGGCAGATACAAGTGGTACCTAAAACACTGGAGGATTATACTGAGGACCAGTTGAACACATTCCCCAAGTTATTTGACTGGTATGTTTTATCTCTTATACGGAAACCAGTCTGGGAGTGATTAAACAGTGTTGGTGCGTTTGTCTCTCGTACTGAAACCTGTCTAGGAGTGATTAAATAGTGTTGGTACGTTTATCTCTAATAGGAGTGATTAAACGGTGTTGGTACGTTTATCTCTTTTACTGACACCAGAGTCTGGGAGTGATCAAACCCTGTTGGTACCTTTATGTTTTATACTGAAACCAGTCTGCGAGTGATTAAACGGTGTTGGTACATTTAACTCTTGTACTGACTCCAGAGTTTTGGAGTGATAAAACTGTGTTGGTACCTTTATACTGAAACCAGTCTGGGAGTGATTAAACGGTGCGAGTGATCAAACCGTGTTGGTACCTTTATCTTTTATACATAAACCAGTCTGGGAATGATTAAATGTACATTTATCTCTTATACTTAAACCAGTCTGGGAGTGATTAAACCGTATTGGTACATTTATGATTATCTCTTTTACTAAAACCAGTCTGGGAGTGATTAAACCGTGTTGGTACATTTATCTTTTATACTAACACCAGTCTGGGAGTGATTAAACAGTGTTAAATCTTGGGTTTGTTATTGCTCATAGGTAAATTGAGTGTGACATCTGATGCATATAGAGAAGTTTAGGGCAGTCGATATCGAGACAGGAGTAAAGTACCGATATTAAAGTTGTGTATCTGTAAATCGCGAGAAAGAAAATCAATGATACATTTATATCTTGATCACCGATGACAGTCCTAGCTCAGAATTGACATTTATACATATATGATATAGCATTAACAGTAAGTTCACTACTGGGTAAAGTTTTAACATAATCATATTTTGTTTAATACAAACATTACTTCATGTTATTATTAAATCCACAAAAAGTAATTTGGGCAATACTTGTTAATCTTCTACTTTAATGGGCTTGGTTGGCATTATTTTAAAGAAATATACCCAAATTAGTGCAGTCAACTGCTATAGGATAGATACAGTTTATGTTTTGTTTCTTTTCAGGCCTGAAGATCATGTTTTGTTTAAAAAAAAGTCCATGGAGGAAATATTAAAGGAAAAAGAACAGCAGGAGGCAAAAAAGAGTAAATAGAAGAAATATCTCCAAAGGAATCAATATTAAATCTGGGAAATAGCGACTTTGTATTGCAGTTATTATTAGCGTGTTGTCTTTTACAGTGTCAGAATACCATGCTAATAAATTTGTAATAAATTTGTAATAAATTTGTTTTTGCCATTTGTTTCATAGTAAACCTGCAGTTTATAAGCCTACTGCCATCATCATGGTTTGAAACACACTGCCAGTTGTAACGGTGTGTTTCCAATAGTTCTGGTTTGTAAGCACGCTGCTTAATTGGCAGTTGTGACAATTTCTAAGCAGCTGTCATGATTTATTAGCACACTGCCTAAGTGGCGTTGTCACAGTTTCTAAGCAGCTGTCATGATTTATATGCACACTGCCTAATTGGCAGTTGTCACAGTTTCTAAGCAGCTGTCATGATTTATATGCACACTGCCTAATTGGCAGTTGTCAAAGTTTCTAAGCAGCTGTCATGATTTATAGGCACACTGCCTAATTGATATTTGGTAGTTGTATTTCGGTAAACCTGCATGTCAATGTTTGTAAACTCACTCCCAAATTGTTGTGTAGACCTGCATGTCACTGTTTAGTCCATGCTCAATTGTACCCAGCAGTATCTGGATTCTCTGGTGGCATATGGGCGGAGGCACCACACACACTGCAGAATGGGAGAGATGACGTATTGTTTTTGTCCTATCCAACTGTCTAGATGGTTGTCACAACTCTTATCTGGAAATACTAAACTTCTCAACAGATTTTGGCAATACTTGATAGGAAGTATTTGTATGAAGACTAGTGGAACAAAACATCAAGGCATTCTGGTTAAACGACTTTTGGTGGAGTCCTGAAGATAGTTGGTACTAAGTATGAAGTCTAGTTAGGCATATTGTCGCTACGTTGAGGTCCGCTGAATTTTGGCAGAGTTATGGCCCTTTAACGATTTTATATTGTGACCTCTTGTTCGAACTCCTAACCTTCTTAACAGATTTTGGTGATACTTGGTAGGAAATAACAATATGAAGTCTTGTTGCACGTAGCGTCACAGCTGTCCGATCCATTGACTTTCGACAGATTTATGGCCCTTTAATGATTTCATAATGTGACGCGTTGTCCGGACTACTCTTTGTAAACTTCTCTACTTGATAATTAGAATGAAGTATCGGTATGAAGTCTAGTTGATGGTTTCATAGCTGCATTCCAGTCTGTTGACATTTGGCAGAGTTATAGCCCTTGAACCATTTTATAATGATAAAATATTGTCGGGACTACTCCTCCAAACTCTCAATACCTGGTAGGAAGTATCAGTATCAGTAAGTCTAGCTGGGCATCTTTGCGGCATGTCGGTCCAACGACACTTAGCAGAGTTATGGCCCTTTAACAGTTACATAATATAATATTTTACGGAATACTCCTAAACTTCCAAAACAGTTTTGGCAATACTTGATAGGAAGTGTCAGTATGAAGTCTTGTTGAACAAGTCATTGCAGCGTTCTGGTCTGTCGACTATTGGTTGAGTTATGGGCCTTTAAAGATTTTATAATTATTAAATCTTTTCCGGACTGCTCCTAAACTTCTCAACAGATTTTGGCGAATACATGGTAGGAATTATCATAATGAAGTCTTGTTGGACATGTCGTCGTCATGAACTAGTTCATTGACTTTCAGCAGAGTTACGGCCCTTACATGATTTTATAATTACTCATTAGGAAAGTAAATTCGTATTTCAAAAAGCACTTCCTTTTATTGCCTTATTCTGGTTTATTGACATTTACCTAAGTTAGAACACATCGATGATTTTGAATAACCTTGGTGGAATATAGTTTAACCATTAACCATTAACCGACTAAGCACGACTAATAGCCTTTGCGTCCCTAAAACACCCCATTGTCACTTAAATGGAATGGTCTTAATTTAGTTAGAACGGTCCATTATATATATGTAGCGGGTTATGGGTTAATAACTGCCTTTCACCTGAGCTGGGATGTTGTTGTTGGGGAAGATATATATGTTTTTCTCAGAAACTACATCTGTTTGGCAGTTGTTGTTTAGTTTATATCATTCAATCTTGTATATACATTCAGAGGGAATGCACATTTAATTGGCAGTTGCGTAATATATCTGCATGTCGAGGTTTATAAGCACACTGCATAATTAGTAATTGTTGTATATTAAACCTATACGTCATGGGTTTCAAGTTGCGTAATTGGTTATTGTTATGTAATAAACCTGCATGCCATGGTTTATAAGCACACTCCAGAGTCGGCAGGTGTTGTGTAGTAAACCTTCATGCCACGATATATGAATGAATGATTGAATGAATGGTATTTTACGGCACGTCAACACATATATAGGTCATATTGTGCGCAAAAACCGACGTAAGATGAAGAAATTAAGTAGTAATTAAAAATTAATGTAAATATATCAAGATAAAACTATGAAAAAATAAGGGATGATATGGTAGTAATATAAACTATATATGTAAATCAACAAATGCACGTCAACGGGTCACGATATATGAGATATATGAGCACACTGCAGCAGTAGTTGTGTAGTAGACCTACATGTCGTGGTTTATAAGCATACTGCAGAATTGGCAGTAGTTGTGTAGTAGACCTACATGTCGTGGTTTATAAGCATACTGCAGAATTGGCAGTAGTTGTGTAGTAGACCTACATGTCGTGGTTTATAAGCATACTGCAGAATTGGCAGTAGTTGTGTAGTAGACCTACATGTCGTGGTTTATAACCATACTGCAGAATTGGCAGTAGTTGTGTAGTAGACCTACATGTCGTGGTTTATAAGCATACTGCAGAATTGGCAGTAGTTGTGTAGTAGACCTGCATGTCGTGGTTTATAGGCATACTGCAGAATTGGCAGTAGTTGTGTAGTAGACCTACATGTCGTGGTTTATAAGCATACTGCAGAATTGGCAGTAGTTGTGTAGTAGACCTACATGTCGTGGTTTATAAGCATACTGCAGAATTGGCAGTAGTTGTGTAGTAGACCTACATGTCGTGGTTTATAAGCATACTGCAGAATTGGCAGTAGTTGTGTAGTTGGCAGTAGTTGTGTAGTAGACCTGCATGTCGTGGTTTATAGGCATACTGCAGAATTGGCAGTAGTTGTGTAGTAGACCTACATGTCGTGGTTTATAAGCATACTGCAGAATTGGCAGTAGTTGTGTAGTAGACCTACATGTCGTGGTTTATAAGCATACTGCAGAATTGGCAGTAGTTGTGTAGTAGACCTACATGTCGTGGTTTATAAGCATACTGCAGAATTGGCAGTAGTTGTGTAGTAGACCTACATGTCGTGGTTTATAAGCATACTGCAGAATTGGCAGTAGTTGTGTAGTAGACCTACATGTCGTGGTTTATAAGCATACTGTAGAATTGGCAGTAGTTGTGTAGTAAACCTACATGTCGTGGTTTATAAGCATACTGCAGAATTGGCAGTAGTTGTGTAGTAAACCTACATGTCGTGGTTTATAAGCATACTGCAGAATTGGCAGTTGTTGTGTAGCAGACCTGCATGTAGCGTTTTTTAAGCACACTGCAGCATTGGCAGTTGTTGTGTAGTAAACCTACATGTCACGGTTTATAAGCACACTGCAGAATCGACAGAATTGGCAGTTGTTGTGTAGTAGACCTGCATGTTGCGTTTTTTAAGCACACTGCAGCATTGGCAGTTGTTGTGTAGTAAACCTACATGTCACGGTTTATAATCACACTGCAGAATCGACAGTTGTTGTGTAGTAGACCTACATGTCGCGGTTTATAATCACACTACAGAATCGACATTTGTTGGGTAGTAGATCTACATGTCGCGGTTTATAATCACACTGTAGAATCAACAGTTGTTGTGTAGTAGATCTACATGTCGCGGTTTATAATCACACTACAGAATCGACAGTTGTTGGGAAGTAGATCTACATGTCACGGTTTATAAGCACACTGCAGCATTGGCAGTTGTTGTGCGGTATAAAACTTCCATGTCGAGGTTTATAATCACACTGCAGCATCGGCAGTTGTTGTGTAGTAAACCTACATGTCACGGTTTGTAATCACACTCCAGCATTGGCAGTTGTTGTGTGATCTTTCATGTCACGGTTATAAGCACACTGCAGAATTGGCAGTTGTTGTGTGATCTTTCATGTCACGGTTATAAGCACACTGCAGAATTGGCAGTTGTTGTGTGATCTTTCATGTCACGGTTATAAGCACACTCCAGCATTGGCAGTTGTTGTGTAGTAGACCTACATGTCACGGTTTATGAGCACACTGCAGCATTGGCAGTTGTTGTGTAGAAGACCTACATGTCATGGTTATAAGCACACTGCAGCATTGGCAGTTGTTGTGTAGTAGACCTAACATGTCACGGTTATAAGTACACTGCAGCATTGGCAGTTGTTGTGTAATAGACCTAACATGTCACGGTTATAAGCACACTACATCATTGGCAGTTGTTGTGTAGTATACCTAACATGTCACGGTTATAAGCACACTGCAGCATTGGCAGTTGTTGTGTAGTGGACCTAACATGTCACGGTTATAAGCACACTGCAGAATTGGCAGTTGTTGTGTGATCTTTCATGTCACGGTTATAAGCACACTGCAGCATTGGCAGTTGTTGTGTGATCTTTCATGTCACGGTTATAAGCACACTGCAGCATTGGCAGTTGTTGTGTGATCTTTCATGTCACGGTTATAAGCACACTGCAGCATTGGCAGTTGTTGTGTGATCTTTCATGTCACGGTTATAGGCACACTGCAGAATTGGCAGTTGTTGTGTAGTAAACCTACAAGTCACGTTTTATAAGCATGTTATGTCCGACTCGCAATACTGCTTCAGTTAGTGGCGTGAAACTGTGTTCTCAATTTTGAGTCGCATATTTAAGGTAAAGAAACTTCTGTCCAGCTTGAAATAATGTAAGTTAATAGAGTGTGTGTCGCACACCAAATTATGTCGTGACATGTATTACCCAAAGTTAGGGGTACACATTCCGGAGAAGGAAAATCACATTGTTATAGGAGCTAGATGAGCAGTAGAGCGTCTCAGTGCAGCAATTTGGAAAACAATAAATTTAGTCAGAACTTTTGGCAAGTATATTTACTGCAAGAAGTAGTTATTGAAATATTGAAGTTGAATATTATGACTTATGACAGATCTTACTTGAAAACAGAGTATTTGCAAGACAAATACTTTTAAGGCAAGTACTTCAAGGCAATAAAAGGGTGCCGATACCGGGATTTGATTTCTCCCTTTTCTTGAAATATTTCCCCGTGTGGTTGCCGGGGTAGTATACAACCACTGCAATCTCACAAACACACTGTCACAATGAAGAGGTCACCCCCCCCCCCCCCCCCCACCCCCCACCCCCCCAGGCTCATTCTCCATATTTTATCTTCATGTAAATGGAGGGTTAGCCGGGTACGTTCATTTCTGTTAGGCGCCATATAACCTTTCATGTGTTGGTGCGCCTTAAAACCCAATTCAGTTCTTGAAATATTTAGGCCATTTTCTCACATCTCACATCTCACATTGTATACCCTTTACCCCATTTCCCATTGTATGGCAGTGTACCCCATTCCCGAATGTTTTGACACCAGTGTCCTGTTTCCCACCTAAAATCCAATTTCCCATGTTTTTGACATGTTATTCCCCCGCTTCTCTACATCCCGTGTCACCACCTCCAATAAAACCAGCACTGAGTCTCTCTCGTTCACTCTTATGGCGAGATTACGACGTTTTATGTCCTTATCAGGTTTATTGAGATAGATTTATGGGGACGGGGATTAGGAAATGCCAATATTCGCCCAGCTCAGTGCAGACTTGTTGTTTTCAGTAGTGTTATATGATCATTAATCAGATGTTTTGACAGGTTACTTTCCAACAGAAGCAGTGTGTACTGGTCCGGCATTGATTATTACTTACTAGGTAATCCCATGTTCAATAAAGACACAACGCAAATGTAGACAGCGAAGAAATGGGAAAGTTGCAGTTCTGTTGTTATATTAGCAATTATTGACCCGAGAACAGTCACGAAGATAACCTTTCCAGGCCATGCGTCTGGCGGAAGCATTACGGCGTCAATTGTTTTTCTTTTACAGCCATACCGGTGACTTGTCCTGAAATACCTCGCGTGTATGGATATTTCCAATCCATATATTGTTTATTATTTCAGCTAGATCCAATCTAATGAATATAAAGGATTTGTTTCTGATAAAACTTTCGTATAGACCATTTTGTACTTTGCACGAGGAGGTAAAGTGCACCTTAACATTGCTATACCGTCAACAACAGACACATCATATGTACATCGTTTCCAAACCTACTGACGACGAGGTATATATATATATACTCGGTAAAAAAAAGAGAAATGGACCAAAGTTATAATTGAAGTTGTAAACTAAAATATACATCCAACTATTAAAATGCATATATCGCTGAATTGATACACATTCTATACATTAAAATTCAAGGGCGGCATATAGTAGTCGCATCGTCCGTTCGTCAGCTCGTCCGTCCGTACACTCGTGTCCGGTCAGTTTGGACGGATTTTCAAATATCTTGGCACGCTTGCTTACCACAACAAGACGACGTGTCGCGCACAAAATCCAGGTCCGTGGCTCCAAGGTCAAGGTCACATTTAAAGGTCAAAGGTAAAAAAAGAAGCGCTTTCGTGTCCGGTTAATAAATCAGAGTTTTCAAATAACTTGGCACAAGTGCTCACCACAACAAGACGACGTGTCTTCAAGGTCAAGGTCACACTTAGAGGTCAAAGGTCAAAACCACTTTGGGTGCACTTCTTGTTTTTAGCTCAACTTGCCAAGGCCAGCAGAGCTTATGGGATGACGAGTTGTCCGTCGTCCGCCCGACCGTACGTCGTCCGTTAACTTTTGCCTTGTGAACACTCTAGGGCCTTCATTATTAATAGGATCTTTACGAAACTTTGCCAGTGTGTATATCAATGAAAGCTCGGACAAGTTCGAAAACCAGCCAGATCGGATTAATTTCACCGGAGTTATGGCCCTTGTTTTGCTGAAAAATGCCATATTAAGCCTTGTGAACACTCTAGCACCTTCATTTTTTTTTTATCTTTACCAAACTTACAACGATTGTTAATATCAATGAAAGCTTGGAAAAGTTCGAAAACCCCGTGTGGTGCCAAATCGGGTCAGTAACAGCAGAGTTATAGCCCTTGTTTTTCTGAAAAAGTCTATATTCTGCCTTGTTAACACTCTGGCACCTTCATTTATTAATTGATCTTTACCAAACTTACATCGATTGTTAATATCAATGTAAGCTCAGACAAGTTTGAAAACCAGCCAAATCGTATTAGTAACACCAGAGTTATGGTCCTTGTTTCAATTATAAAAGCTGCATTTGCCTCATTTAAGACGATAGGGCTTTCATTCGGCCATATTCTAATGAAACTTTGCAGGGATGATCAGTACCAAATCTAGTTATGTATGTCGTCACCGTGTTCCAGTTGAATGCTTTTTGGCAGAATTATGGCCCTTTAAAGGTTTTATTACACACTTTGTTCGGACAATTTTTCCTGAACCCCTGGCTGGATTTTAGTGAAACTTGGCAGGAATGAATCAGTACCAAGCCTAGTTGCACATGTTGTTGTGTCCCCCATCAAAGATTCCATATAGCAAGTAGAGCGATACAGGCCCTCTTGGGCCTCTTGTTTTTAAATTTGAGCTAAAAACGCGCAGTACTGTTTAATAGCGGCGGATATATTCAATGTAGAATGTAATACATACTTTTTACACAGACCCTTGGGTGTTTTGCGATATTCTTTCGCTATCATTTTTCGTTCATATTAAAAACGTTTTTCGTGTTTTACGTTGTTTACAAATGTCTATCCAGTGATTTACGCAATTCAAAATTACGATATGCATTGTGTCTCATTTATTATTAAAACCTTAGCGCGATTTTATCACTGACTCCTAGGGCATTTACGATATCATTTCTCTTCGAATTTAATTTCGAATTTAATTAGGTTTTCGAATTTTAAAGTAACACAAATGTATCTTTGCAGTGGTATATGCATGATAACATTACGATGCCTATTCGTGGCCGAAGGTTTAACAACGTTGCGTTGTAAACATTCTCGTTTCTCATCGCTGCGGATTCGAATCCCTCTAGGAGCTCGACTTGTAAGTGAGAAAGTGTCGATTCTTACGGATGGCGGGAGATGTACAGTACTGGATTTACCCAAGAAAAGTGGGCTGTCTGCCACCACCACAAAAATATCGACTGTCATATATAACCTTACAGGTGTTGAAAATGACGTAAAACACCATACGAACAAACAAACGATGCCTTTTCCATTGTTTAACATCAATTATCCACTCTGGTCCATTTCGGGTTTTTTTACCGAGTATATATAAGTTTATTCTGAGAATCCAAACTCATAACAAAAACAGTTTTCGAAACCAGGGAATCATTTCTAATATTATATTTAGGCATTACGCAACGACTAGCGCTCACTTAAACAAGACGCTCTACTGGCTAAAGATAAAGTGTATGTCAAAAATCATTCAGCCGGAATGGCGATAAAATACGCAACTAGGCTTGGTACTGATCATCCTTATTAAGTTTCGATGAAATCCGGTCAGAGGTTCAGAAGAACTAGTCTGTACAAAGTTAGTGTATTAAAACCTTTAAGGTGTCATGATTCTGCCAAAATTCATTCAACCGGAACACGGCAATGAAATGCGCAACTAGGCTTGGTACTGATCGTCCTTGCCAAGACTCGTTGAAATCCGGCAAGGGGATCAGGAGAATTAATTGGGACAATGTTTGTGAATTAAAACCTTAAAAGGGCCAGAACTCATTTAACCAGAACACGACAATGACAGGTGCAACTAGGCTTGGTACTGATCATCCCCGCCAAGACTCGTTGAAATCCGGCAATGAGTTCATAAGAGACTAATATGGACAACGTGTGTATATTAAACCTTTCAAGGACCATAACTCTGCCAAAATCATTGAACCGGAATATGGCGCTGATATGCACAACTAGGCTTGATACTGATCATCCTTGTCAAGTTTCGCTATCGTTTAACGAGGTAAAAGTTAATGGACGGACGGACGACGGAAGGACGGACGGCTCGCCATCCCATAAGCTCTGCTAGCCTTTGGACAGTAGAGCTAAAGACGAGATACGGTTGTTTCGAGACGGAATCCTAGCAATTTGATAAAATATAGTATTACATCACATTGATGAAATATAGTATTACATCACATTGATGAAATATAGTATTACATCACATTGATTTTCAACTGCGACATGATGGGCATTTTAAGGTGAATTGACATATGTTTAAAGTTATTTTACATCATTGTAAATATATGTGGTACTTTATATGTATAATGTTCTTAAGATGTCCCTATAGTTCAGTGGTTAGAACGCCTGACTGTAAATTAGAAGGTCATGTGTTAGAGTCCCAAGAGAGGGAAAGCTGTATCCCCTGTAAATTACAAAGCTACACGTACGATATACGCAACTTGGTTTCTATAAAGTAAATGATGTTGATTGCTTAAATACCCGATGTCGCCATGACCTAAAAAAGAACCCGGATAATTAATCTGCTTTGTAATGTTATTCATGGGAGTGCTATTCAGTTCATGGTGACAGCAGCAACTTCTGTCCCTGCGTAGCATGGCAGACACGTAAGAATCACTTTGTCCGTCGTCTGTCGTCCGTTCGTCGTCGTCCGTCACATTTTAACCAGCAACCTATAACCTTGGCCATATCGTGAACGCTTAACTTCACGCACACCTTCATCTCATAGGTGCCAGGTTGCTATCAATAAAAACTCTGTAAATTAGTTTGACCAAAGACACAAGCTATCCGAAAAACTACTTGAGAAGTTCTGAAAAGCCTCCTCCAAAAAGTCGAAAATTTTGTCAACAAACTATATTATATACAAGGTATGACAGCGGCCATTTTAGCCGGGGCGGAATTGCGTAATAATGTATTGGTACCCGATTCTACAACGTAACGCTGATTTGTGTAGGTACCACTGATTCCCTGCAATGACAGTTACGAATGCAGATGTGAGGGTAAACAGTCTATGAATTATGGGATTATTACGCAATTCCGCCCCGGCTAAAATGGCCGCTGTCATACCTTGTATATGGAACTGGACCACCATTAATTTCCCATAGACTTACATTATAGCCTAAAATGGTGTCACACATGCCATCATACTCCTTCATACTTGAAACTGTCAGTAAACCATCTTCAAAGTCAGCACAACACAGACATAGCAAAAAATCAAGCTCCATTTCGGCTTTCAACTTCAGAATTTTGCTCAAAGTGAAAGTAGGTATCGATTATGACGAATTCAGGTCAAATCTGACGAAGAACACAAACAAATCTTACCACACAAAAAGTAGTGTCATTCACTTGCCTCAGCTCTGATTAACCTGATTCTTGCAGCAAAATATCTGGGAATCTACTCTCTACACACAAATATTAATCTACACTACCTGTGGACGTGCATCCATTCACACAGCATCTCAAATGACACTACTGTCAACTGCATATGGGACTACTTTCGGGACCATTTTGGCCCCCTGGTTCCCAGTTCAAGTCCTATATAATATAGTTTGTTGACAAAATTTTCGACTTTTTGGAGGAAGCTTTTCAGAACTTCTCAAGAAGTTTTTCGGTTCAGTATAAGTCCGTCCGTGCATTCGTGAGTCCGGAACACGTCCAAGTTAAAATACAAGCTATTTTGTCTTTTAAGCGAGGGATATTAACGAGAGAATGAATCAGTATGTTACTCATATTGACCTGAGGTCTTCAGTTTACGGTACTACTTCTGAAGCTAGGCTTTTACTGGTCCTTTGGGACCAACGAGCCCAGTATAGGTGGCTTTAAAGTAGAATACCGCTTAAGCCGGTGCTAGGGGGCGTGATAAGTGTTGCTTTATTCATTACTTCTCATGAACAGACTCAATAAAACCGAGTCTACTGCTTTATTCTCTGAATTGTGTTTGTTGCTCTCAAAGGATCACCTTTATCAGTATTTATTCTAATGGTAGGATTATACGAATATTTCATGGGTATCCGGTGAAGATAGGGAATTCCAACCCGAGGTATAAGTGTTTTTATCGGAACCGAGACTCTATCTGAACCGAATACCCATGATAGATTATTTTTCTTGCATATCAGAGACATATCAGAGACATATTGTGCATTTACGCCGCCAGCTACTAACGTTTGGCATGTTTTCCTGCATACATGATGTTGGTGCGCGCCTGAATTTTATCTCGACGCTATAGGGTGAGATTGAAATATCTAGTCCCGGTGTAATTGTAAACACGAACATATTACCAATATTACTACAACGTCAGTCTCGAAAATATTAGGAATGATGCGGAAAATAAAGTTTTTAATCGTAAAACTTTAAACCAAAATATTTATCGTTTTTGAGACCAATACTTGAATATCCTTCTGTTATTTGGGACGGCTGCAAACAATACGAAAAAGACACTTTAGAAAATATTCAACATGAAGCAGCTCGCATCGTCACTGGATTAACATGATCAACGTCTATTCGTAATTTATATACCAAAATTGGGTGGTTACCATACCAAAAATTAATAATTGCTTATAAGGTTAAAGCTGGTTATTTGCCTGATTTATTTTGCAAATTTTTTCCCTGACATAGCTGGCAGAGTTGCTCCTTACAACTTAAGAAATTCAAATGATTACGTATCTATTCATTCGAGAACGCAGCTATTTAGTAATTCGTTCATTCCCTCGTGTATATCGTTATGGAATACAATACCTGAACACATCCGAAATGAAGACTCTATTTCTGCTTTTAAAACTCTTATTACAAATCAATACTTTAATCCGCCCAAAATACCTATTTTCTATTTTTCTGGAATTCGTAGATGTCTGTATTTCATGCACGGATAAGAAACAAATGTAGTAACCTGAAATATGATTTGTTTATAAACAAAATCAAAGAAAACATAACCTGTGAGAAGTGTTGGCATGAAAAGGAGGACGCCGAACATTATTTTATGCAACGTCCTTTTTATTTAAATGTTTTCACGCTACCCGTCCATTTCACCCGCTTAGCGTTCGTGTATTTTTATTTGGAAACTATAGTTATACATATAAAGTTAATAGCACTATTTTTAATCCTGTTCAAATATACATTAAAGATACTAAATGATTTGATAACGACTAGACATTATATACACTATTATGACAACCGCCCGGGGCAGGACCCTACAACCACAGCATCATCACTCATTACTTCTTGTTTAATCTTTCCTATAACTTTATTCTATTTACTCCTCTCCTGTTTTCCCCCTTCTTTTGTTCATCGAAAAATGTATTTGAATATTTTATGTTAATTATATTACCATTTTGTTGACTGTTAATTACAGTATTGTTGGGACGGGCCTTTATTGATGTTGGAAGAACTTGTGGCCCAACCCTTTTGCTTGTATATAGAAGAAAAGCAATAACATATGTTTAAAGTAAGTCCCGGTAAAATGATGGATATCCTTGTCCGGTATGCAAGAAAATACCTACTTGCCCTTTACAGTTTACAGATTTTAATTCACAAACTTCTTCCGGACTAGATCTCCTGCACCTCTGGCCGGATTCTGAACTCCTGGCCGGATTTCAACGAAACTTTAGGGATAATCAGTATCAAGCCTAGTTGTGCATATCTTCACCATGTTCCAGTTGAATGATTTTGGTTGTGCATATCATCGCTGTGTTATGTTTGAATGCTTTTTGGCGGAGTTATGACCCTTTAAAGGTTCTAGTACACAACCTTTGTGCAGACTAGTTCTCCTGAACACTGGCCGGATTTCAACGAAACTTTGCAGGGATGATCAGTACCAAGCCTAGTTGCGCATGTCCTTGCCGTGTTCCAGTTTAATGTTTTTTGGCAGAGTAATGGCCCTTTAAAGGTTTTAATACACTTAATTTGAACAGACTAGTTTTCCTGAACCCCTGGCCGGATTTAAGTTGCTCATATCATCGCCATGTTCCTGTTGAATGATTTTTGACAGAGTTATGTTCCATTATACACAAACTTATTCGGACTAGTTTTCTGACTGGATTTCAATGCAACTTGGCAGGAATGATCAGTACCAAGCGAAGTTGTGTATATTCTTTCTGTGTTCAGGTTGAATGATTTTTGTTGGAATTGTGGCTATCTAAAGGTTGCTATACATAAACTTTGTCCCGACTATCTCTCCAGATACCCTGGCCGGATTTCAACGAATCTTGGTGGGGATGGTCAGTACCAAGCCTAGTTGCTCATGTCATCACCGTGTTCCAGTTGAATGATTTTTTGCAGAGTTATGGCCATTTAAAGGTTTTAATAATGTAATTATACACAGACTAGTTCTCCTGAGCTCCTGGCCAAATTTCACTGAAGCTTGGCATGTATGATCAGTACCAAACGCATATCATCGCCGTGTTCTTCTGGTTGAATAATTTTTGACAGAGTTATGGCCCGTTATACACAAACTTTATCCAGACTAGTCTGCTGGAGCTCCCTAATGGGTAATCGGGTAAAAAAAGTCACAAAAATGTTTTATTGTCCAAATGTGGATGCATTTATAAACAGGTTTTGTTACTCTAGCGTAAAGCGGCCCCTCTACATGGGTACTTGGGGGACTTGTAATTTAGTAATTTATGTTTGACTGCCACCTTGCCCAATTGTCATTTGTGCCACAAAAACTAATATTCCCCGCACCACCAGCCACAGACTCCATAAAGCCAGTAGAGCGCTACAGCCCCTCTTGGGCCTCTTGTTATTTTATAATTATACGTCGTTTTTTTAACGTTCTCAAGTGCGTTTCTTTTCAAATGAGTAAGTAAATTTGCAGTTCAGTAGTGATAATTGCATAACGTGTGTAAAATCTACATGATTCGCTGATATAATGCTTGTATTTAGGTAATGACATATAAATTGGCCCCCTACTTGGTCAATGGTATTTGTTTAATTGAGTGTATAGTATATATATAGACGTTTACCTTTTGATATGCTTAAGTAAATACAATTATTTTGCCATTGCATTAAGCAAGTAGTGACAGTTTAAATAAAGGCATTAAACAGAAAGTTTAGTTAATGTTTATTAACGCATATCGACTTAAAAGCTTTGAATAAATACATTTTAAATCGCATGGTCCAGTTAGAGGAAAGACCTCGCTAGACCTGATCTGGGTTAAGCCAGTTGACAAATTCAGCAGCGGAGGCCATAATTAAAATTATTTGTGTTTGCCCGAACGAAAACCAAAGAAAATATGGGCAAACGATGGTTTACATAAAATAATTAGAATACAAGCTTGCTTAGACCTGCGTTTTTACATTTTTCAGAAGGAAAAAAATGAAGATATCCCAAAAAGTCTGATATTGTTCAACACCAACAACGAGGAGATGTATAAAACTAATTTCTCTCTATGAAATGAATGGTATAGCATAAGAAATCTGACATTTTCTTGTCAGATCGTTCTGTGAATATTACAAAAATAAACACCGCTTAGAAAGAAAAACTAATGTGAAGATACGGTATGCTCACCTAAGTTTTAGGCTAACATGCAGTAAATCGTTTAATTCAGAATACCCAAGTGGCTAGCTATACCATGCTCTAACTTCCAATAAATGTTTTTGTTTTTTGTATGGATTTTTACGTCATTTTCAACACATGTAAGGTTATATATGACGGTCGATTTTTTTGTGATGGAGGCAGACCACCCATTTTTCCTGGGTAGAACCAGTACTGTACACCTCCCGCCATCCGTAAGAATCGACACTTCCCCACTTAAAGTCGAGCTCCCAGTGGGATTTGAACTCGCATCGGTGAGAGGCGAAGGTTTACAACGCAACGTCGTTAACCATTCGGCCACGGAGACGCTCCCAATAAATGTAAGACCATTGACGTACATCATACTACAAAACAGATAGAGTTTGTCAGCTCGTTGGTTATTTAAACAAAAAGGACCAATACACCCACTACAGTACTAGCTAGGAGTCTAAGAACCAGAAGGGCACAGTCCGAACACAACTATAGTTTTAACAATCCGGACGTTAATTATAGGCCATGTGTTTATTTTCAATATTCCATTACAACCTTGATCTTTTAACCTACTAATCAAGGCTTAAACTCTACATTATATGTATCAGTGCACACTTAAAATATCGTAGTTTGCCCAAACACGTAGTTTGCCTAAACACGACCTTAGATGTTTCAGGAGCGTAGGTAGGGTCTATCCCCCGAGCACGTTAATGAACCTTAGGAATATATTCGATAGTAAGACAGATATTCCCTGATTCCGATGTACCCTTACCCTCTCTCCGGAGCGGCTCTAAATGACCTATACTATGTTGAACCGTTAAACAACATTCAGTTATATTGGTTTATTACGATTGAATTGTTAGCGGTACCCTGCATAACGAGGGAAGCAATCCATATAATATTCTGATAGCTGCAATCAATTTGCCATTTTGATTATAAATAATACAAAATCTTGCTTTTCATGTTTGTATTATAGGTTGATAATACATGTTCTATATATGTATATAACTTTAAATGGGTTGGTGCGTCGTAAAATCCCAATTCAATTCTTGTTGTTTTTATGTGTATATGTGTGTATTTTGTTTTTAATATATTGTGTAGAATGACGTTACCAATACCTAATAAAACATGCGAAGTCCTAAATGCTAAATGCTTTTTACAAATCATGCGGAAGTGCTAAATGCTTTTTACAAATCGTGACTTGAAAGCTTTCATGTTCGCCCTTTCGATTTGAAAACATCGGTTTTAATAGACGAAAAAGGTTAATAGGTTGTCAACAATTAGTATACATAAAATACAAAACTTAATTGCCATTATACCGGATAGAAGAACATTTATAATGCAATAAAATAAGTAAATGTATGTTGTGTGCTACATAAATTTGCTAATGGAGAAAGATAGAGATCTCTCCATAAAACATGATTGCAAATATTGTGTGTTTAATACTTATTTTACGGTGTAATAGAATCGCGAGAAATTATGTATGTATTTATGTAGGGGGTTTAATGTCGTTTCTTTATAATCATTTAGACATGCAGTCGTATGACTTGTATCAGTGAGCTTAATGCTCAAATTTATAGTGCTGCCACACTGAAATACTACGCCGTAGATACATGACATGATACCCCCACCCAATCGCATTATACTGGCACCGGACCGACCAGATGAGCTTTTATTTACCCTCGCCGTGTGGCACCAGCCCTTTTGGCGAGCATTTCAAAGAATATTACAGGTGCGAAGAGTGTAGTAGAAGCCGACATCCCTCGTCCAAAGTAGATTGTAGAACAACAGTAGGTGAGTTGATAGAAGTCCAGCTTAGATAGTCTGTTGATGTTTACTTTCTCCAATAAGTTTAATTATAGAAATTGAAGATTTTGGCCAATCGGACCGACCAGTCGTAGCAATACTCTTTATATGCTGAACGTCAAGCAAGGGAAGGGAGCCACTAGCACTGTTTATATCCGGTCTCTGGTATGACCCGGCCGGGGATTGAACCCGTATGCGAGGTAGACGCTCTACCATAAGGCCATGCCACTGTTGAACATTAGTGTAAATAATGTTTTAAATTGCGAAATAAAAAAAACGCGTTTATCACATAACCTACGATGTGGGAGTGTCATAGCACGATTCCATTAACGTCAATGAAGCCACTTTAAAGCACACTTATTGACGTTATGAGTTATATGATAAATAGAATCTCACATTCGTGCACATTTATTATTATATTTATTACAGATTCGCATGCTGGAAAAGCAAGAAAAGGGAGTTGGTCTAGTGCAATATAACTATTTTTCATATGATACCTTCAAACATTTTAGCCGTCATTCGGCTATTAAAATACTGAAAAATGGATATTTCAACACGCACGCACGCACACACTGTGTCAAAGTCAATACAGCCGAACATGTGTATAATTTGAAATAAATACAAAATAAATATAAGCATTTTGTTGAATAGGTCACATTTTATTTTTTTCTGGATACTACATTTTTATATATAAACAAATAAATAAATGCTCTATGTAAAACAAATGCAATGAGTAGACATTTTGTCAATACAATTAAATGACATATATTTTTTTAATTTCAATGATGAATGCGAACGTTAATATAAAACTACTTTAATGAAAATATGTTAGTTAATGATACATGCATGCAAACATTTCTAGAATAATTGTGCATGCATGAACTTTCACTGAATTGAAATACAAAGAAAACATGATAACATTAAACGTTGACTTATACCACCGTGTCATTCATTGTATTGAATTAAACTTAAACAAATAAAAGCAAATTTGGCAAAAGCATGTCGATTAATGCAGTAATACTATTAACGTATACATCGGCTCAGCTGAAGTGGATCTAAACGCCATTTTATAATCCACCCGAATTCAAGTATGCCTGCCAAGCGAAAACATGAAAAACTATAACAAACTGTTAGTCACCCGTCATCAAACTTGTAGACAATTTAAAAGAAGTTAAACTGAATGCAGGTTAGTGCCCACTTATTCATCGATAACCCTCAAACGGGTGGCCTCCTGCGACGAGGACTCTTGTCCATTCTGAGCCTCGTCAACACTAACAGACGGAATGTTCTTTGATGTTCGACTATTCCTTCCGGTGGTAATGTCTTTGGCAGGTTTTGCTATTTTCCCGTCTGCTTGCTTCTTGGGTGCAGAAACCGAGCTGTTGATAGACTCGTTGCTTGATTCTAAAGAGGCGTCACGGTCAGCAGACGCTGACATTTTCCCGCCATGACCTATATTTTGTGGGATTTTCCGAGAGACAGATTTAGTGGGCTGACGCCCTTTCCCAACGTTTATATTTTCCTCTATATTTTGTCTAGATGCGCTTTTGAGTCTAGATTTTCTTCCCTTATCAATGTCGTCAATTGCGTGTTCGGAATAAGCAGGGGTCATTGGTTTGTCCAGCATTGGAAACGAAGGGTCGTTGTAGCCGTCAAGTCTTACGGTATCGCGATACGAAGGCGTACATTGATACTGAAAGTGTGCATACAACTTCCGGAACTCGGTTCGCCAACTAGACCGCATCATGCTACTGCATGAGCTTTGATTTTCAACCTCTGATCGTCTGACAAATGCAGATTTTGCACGCATGGCTCTTTTTGGTGGACTTTGTTGCACGTCCGAGACTCCTGCATCTATAGGCGTCATGTTCAACAAGTACTCCGTGGTATTCCGCATGTCGCTCATGCTCGCGTATCGAATTAGATTCTTGTTGTTTTTCTCATGCGGAGGAATTTCCTCCGGTACTTCTTTTCGTACAGGCCTATATCGCCTACTCATGTCATAGTTGTAAATTGTCGGCGATTGTCTGGATAAATAGTCACTCGTAGTGAGGAGACTCGATTTGGAGCTTCGATATGAGGGAATAGACGAGCGTGGTCGACTCAACGTTTTCCTGGAACTTTTAAACGACACAGTGTCATTTTCGAGTTCTGGAGACTTCAAATCTAAAGGTATATTTGCTTCTATATTCGTTACATCTCCTAATACTTCAGGATTCTCTAAAATACGTGCACATTTTCTGTTGTTTAGTTTGAAAGCTTCCTGTAATGCTGTTAGTTCTAAATTGTTTGTTTTGTCAAAGCTAATGCGATATCTGACATAAGCCTGCGCTACGAGCCTGGTTATAGTGGAATTCCCCGCCCTGACGGCATAATGCAGGGCGGTGTTCCCTTGTTTGTCCGCTTCATTAAGGTTGAAGTCAATTGCTTTTAAGTACACACGCACTAAATCTACTCTCTCATATATGACCGCGTGATGAAATGCATTTAATCCATATTTGTCCTTACAAGCCAAATTGGCGCCATTTTCAATGAGCAGCCGACATATTCCAACGCCCCAGTTTTCCGGTTCGACAAATGCACACAACATCAGAGCAGATCTTCTCTCCTTATCGCGTTGATCCAAATCAGCGCCATTATCAACTAAAAATCGTACATGCTGGAAATATCCATTTTTTATAATTTCCAATAGTGTCATTGGAACATCGCTTCTTTTATTCCTCATTTTTGCTGTTGTATTTGTATTTTATTTGAATAAGAGATATGTTATTCTTTGTTTGCGCATTTCTTTCTCCCCCTTTCTCATTCAAGTTTCCATGTATCCAATTTTAGTATAAGCTCGCGTAGCTGTCACTCTGTAACAATGTTCTACATGTCATGCCTCGTTCTACATATCATGCCTTATACGTCATTTTGTTTCCAGATCCTTGTAAAAGTGGTCCTGAAAACAACAACAAAACGATATTTAATACACGAGACTAATAAACAAGCATTGTCAATTTTTCCATTTGGTCATATACCACTATTGCATTTTCCATAGGGTTACGTCCTAGCTTTTTGGCCATTAAACACATATTCACACATCCAAAGGAACCTTGTCTACTTTATTTTCACGAACTGTCACAGACACACTTAAATGAGTGCCAGACATTGGAGGAGGTTTTGTAATGCTTTCACCTACTTTTTGTTTGACGAAGATGCTCAACGTCGGACAAGCAGCGAATAAATGTTAATTTCCGACAATTTACTATCCCTATAGTTTTCTCAATAAAATAGACCAGATGCAAAAAAAAATACACTTCTGTCACTTCAACATATTATTTTGACATTCAATGAGCATCGCTTATGATTTAGGCAAGTCCACTCAATCAAAATGTAGCTCTTTCGAAAAATAAATCTTATACTTTTTTCAGCCAATCAGCAGCGCTGAAACAATAATGGCATCTGACCATTTACACCGTTAGAAGCATCCAGGAAGACATGCAATAATGAATTATGTACACATTAGTAAGCCAAACACTTAGTATACTATAATAGCTGAAGCCGATGTTTGCTGTTACAAAAGTTTACATTAGGACAACAGAAAATGGCTGACGTCAGTAATATAGTTTAAAGGGACACACGGCACTCTTGATTTGTGCAAAAACTCGCGGCGTCCCGTTATTTTTTTCTTCACAACTTACATAAATTTGCAATCTTTAATATTAATTATTAGGAAAGTTAAAAAAAATTGCTTTTGCATATTACTAAATGTTGATTATATTGCACCAGTAATATATTTAAACCTATAGTAGAATAACGAAAACAAAACAAAACCGCAACATTTTTATTTAATTATATTAAAGCAGATTTTAAGTCAAAATGATGCCAGATATATAAATCGAGAAGCTAATTTTAAATGTTTGATAAAACTTTAAAATTGCCGTGTGTCCCTTTAACAATATATATACAGTTTTAGTCGTATAAGTGAATTAGTTCGATAATATGTATTATTAAAAGAAATCCAATCACTTATCATTGTCATTTTCTGAAGTAATTTCTCACACAGAACGGAACAAATGATCTAATCAATAACGAATACAGACAGCCTGTTACTTTCCGTTCCGTTCTTGAATTATTTATTCAAACTTATACAGCTTTCGCGAGTTTTATGCATTATAATTTAATGCGTTATAAAACTGCAAATACAAACTGAAATCGGTAAATACCATGTCTAATCAGAACCGATTGCGATATTTATACATGTATACATGCAGAACCGATTTCGATAGTGTTCATATACAGGCAAAACCGATTACGGTATTGATGATATAAATGCAGAATTGATTGCGATAGTGTTGAAATGCAGGCATAATTGATTGCGGTATTTTTTATATACCGACAGAGCCGACTGCGATATTGTTGGTATACACGCATCGATCGAGTGCATGTTGTCTAATTGGTGTATCGCATGAATGGTAAAACTAGTTTGATATACTGTAGAGATAATTTAAACTTCTAGAATCGATTGTAGATCTTCACGAGATTGTAGGCGTGCACATGTAGTTCTTTACACGAACGAGCAGATGAGCGCGAGTGAAAAACAAATCACGCCTACCACTGAGTAAAGGAATTCCTTATAATCGATCCAGCAGGAAAATAATATATTTATTGTGTTTTAAATTTGATTTTAACCGAAATATTTCACTCAGTTGTTGACATCATGACTCAACGTAACAGTTATTTGTGTGGTCGGAGCTAGTTATTACGATTAGGCAGGGTCCTTATATAACATTGTATTATGTTAACTATGTGTATCCTCACAGGCCTTAAGGCCTATTGGAATGTCGAATAAAATATTCTACAATATAACATAAGGACCCTGGATTAAGCGATTATGAAAATCTTTCAATCAGAAATCCTGATATTTCACCCATAGAAATGTAATAAACGTCAGTTAATTATGTCACCCTTTACTGTGGGATTACAACGATTGGAGTACACACATATTTAAATAACACCTCACCTTATTTATAAACTGTTGTTTAACTTTACCTGGATGTTTTTAAGAAACGCAATACAAATGCATGTATGCATGTATGATGAAAAACTGTAATTGTCAATAAAATCCATCCATCCATCCATCCATCCATCCATCCATCCATCCATCCATTTAAACCGAAACTATTGAAGCTATAGCACCGTTCTATTGATTCATTGTGCTTTGTTTGTTTGTTAACGTTATTTTTAGCACATTTTAGGCTATGCATGACGGTCGAATATTTAGTGGTGGATCTAGACCATCCACTTATTCATGGGTAGAGCCAGTATTGTATGCTAGACATATACCACTTTATTTGTATATGTCTAGCATACACTGACATTCGAAAACAATATATTAAATCACGTTACTTTGTTAGACCAAGCGTTTATAAATTTATTGAGCTAATGCAGTCTGTTAGTTTTTCTGTTATCTCAAAACTTTGTAAATTTGTATATCAAGCGACAATTATTCGACAAAACATAGTTAATCGTCATGAAAATGTACTGTAAAGCTCACCTAAAGTAAATATTACACCATCTTTTGCACATCTATATGCTTTAACGTTCTTCATGATATTTCAATATGTATATATGTACATACATACATATTGCATTGTTCTATTATTTTTTTCAATGTACTTAGTACAACCTCACGTACAATATCTGTTTGTATATCTTTTCCGTATAAATCATGTTTTGCTCATTGCCTTCATGTCTATGCACATACTTATCATGACTGACTGTTGTATATAATATTATTCATTGTATCACGTAACAAGAAACATTGTAATGTTTACGTTACTTAATAAAGAATCTTGAATCTTGAATCTCTTGTATACCTCCCGCCATCCGAAAGAATCGACACTTTCTCACTTACAAGTCTAGATCAGCAGTGGGATTTGAACCCGCAGCGGTCAGAGGTGAGACGCTTTCAAACTCAGCGTCTTCACCTTTTCGACCACGGACACGCAATAAGGTGCAAACAATGTGTAGGCCTATTCAAATACATATCGGCGCTAATATCAGTAGACTAATATCATTCTATTGACGAATATAATCCACTCGGACTTTTTATTGTTTGGAGAATATCTGTAATTTCTAGTCCAATTTTTGAGGTTTACTTAAAAAGGTATGATAATTGATTTACAAATACGGGTGGTTTTGTCAAAATTTAGGTCAAGTATTTCGCATGCAATGATTTTGATAATTTCTAGATAAAGATATTTACGCTAGATTACTTGTGTTGTTGAATAAACAAAACTTTAACATATTTGACAATTTTTGGCATATAGAGAATCTTGTACTTTTCCACGACATTGAGAATAATCCATTTCGTTTGACATATTGAAGTTAATAATGAATATGACGTTATTTTAATACATTTCTTTAGTTCACTCTGGCCTACACTTCCAAAGCTTTATACCAATATATTAAGAAAAGGTTAACTTTAAATAATTAATAAATATGACCATTTGATTTACAAAATGAAAAAAATATATGTAATGAGAACAACCACAATAAAAACAGAAACAACAAACAATGGTTACTATCAATAACGACAATGGCGGCGTATCAAACAACTAATAAAATTATCGCCCGTGTCACTTACCAAAATATCCCCTTCAGTAATGCCACAATAGCCAGTATCCAATGGAACAAAAATCGGTACCAATTATGTGCTATTATTTATAATCACAATCAAGATAATAAGTTAGTTATTATCTATACTTTCCGTGAGAATAATTGATTACCATAAATAACAAAATACACTCTGTTACCTATGCACACATTCCATAGCATGTCGGTATTGGAAAAATAAGTTTCACGAAAAGTAATCTTAGAACGGAAAGTTCAATATTTGATCAAGATTGAATAGGGCTTACTCACACTTATATGTTTCACCAGGGAGAACTGTTTATCCCTCCGGCGCATACACCGTACATCTCAATATAAAGACTGCTCTTGAATGTAAAGCTTTTAAGCCATTAGCTTAGTCGCAGCTTGTTAGTATATCGGACAATGTTATTGTTATTCTTATATTCCGTAAATAAAAACGGAACCCTTTTTTCTAAGAGTTTAAATGACACTATGAAATAATAATATTAACATGAAAAAAAAAATAAAAAAAAATAAAAAAATGAAAGACAAAGAAAATAAAAAGTAACAAAACAAAAATAAAATAATAAAAAAACACACACAAAAAACCCCACTAAAGTAACAACAACAACTACAGCAACACTAAAAAACAATAAAATAAAAAAACACACAAAAATAAAAACAACAGCAACAAAAACAACAACATAAAAACAACAACACGACACGACTACGTAATGATTTTACCAGCAATAAAATACCGATATGATCCTTTATTATTATTACTATTATTATTTTTAAATAAAATGGAAGAAACATAATTATCACGGTTGTAAAAGTTATGCCCTTCTTTTGAAACCTTTTATAATAATGTATTTCGACATTCCAAACGAAAAACGCGAAGTTGTAATGGTTAAATCAACAATACTTTAAAGTATCTATCTCACCAACTACAGCCAAATTTTACAACATAATGTACACCGTTTCCAAACCAACTGAAGACGAGGTATATACAACTTACATATTTTGAGAATCCAAACTCTGTATACACAATATAAACGGCTTTAACCATCCAGATCAAACCCCAAAACTGGAGCGTTGAATTAACTCGGTTTGGCATAATTAATTTCGCGCATATTCAATCACTGGTATATTAAGCACACATGAAACATCGTATACTTTTAATCTGCACATATAAATTACTTTATGACTTGAACACCTGGATAAAATTGTTTCGTTATTTGACGGGTTAGTGCCTTTAATACATATGCTGTAATACCGATCTTACGATTAAACCAATGTTTGATCATAAAAAACGTTTAGCCTCAATATAATTTCATGTTTTGTTGAACGCGGAAACATTTTTGTTTTTAATTATTCCTATTTACGGTATAATAGCCGATTACATGACTGGTTAGGTTAACACCACACGCACGTGCTGTGGTTATATTATATTTCTTTATTAAAGTCTCATCATGGTTTACAATAAATACAAACCCAAATAATACATCGTAAACACTCAAGACAGCCGTGCCATTCTAATTAGAATTATAAGAGACTATAGATAAAAAAAACTATCAATCACATTTTAAAAGTAGCTTATAACATCAAACTCAAACGATATTAGCATATATATTACACATTAAGACTGATGCTAATCTATCTATAAAATATGCACTAAGAATGAGTATTGTAAGACTTGACAAAATAAACAAAGCACTATTGCGCATTAGTTAGAAAAACGAATTAAAACATCATTTATCCCCTTTGATCAGATCAAAACGGTTGTAACATGCGTGTCTGGTTGCGCATAGTAAAACTATTAAAGTATAAAACACACGCAGAGAAGAGCAAACTACCTTTCATTTTATACAGTTCCGCTAAACTTTAGTTTTAACCCAAGTTTTCATGTTTATCCTGCATGCAAAACCCTGCAAACATGCTACTAAACTTATTCTGGATCAAGTCTACAGGTATATATACTGAACAAAAAAGGTTTAGCCCGACCATTTAGGGACAAAGTAAAAAAACATATAACAATTGATATAATTGTTTGAAGCTATTAGAAATGCTAGGTAAGGATGTGATTTCCAAAAATATGTTTTATTTTATCATTTTTATGCTCCCCGAAATTTCGGAGGAGCATATAGTCGCCGCTTTGTCCGTCCTTCAAAACTACTGATGGGACTACAATGAAACTTCACACAGTGATAGAAGGCAATGAGATGAAGTGCAGAGTCAAGAACCATAACTCTGTCTTCATTCAAATGAGTTATTGACTTTTGTAATTTTATACTTAGAATTCGTTTCCAGAGCATAACTCAAAAACTACTGATGGGACAACCAAGAAACTTCACGTAATGATAGAGTGCAATGATAGAAAGTGCAAAGTGCAAGAACTGTAACACTGTCTTACCTTAAATTAGAGTTATTGCCCTTTGTAAGTTTATACTTAGAATTCTTGTCTGGAGCATAACTCAAAAACTACCGACGGGACTATAATGAAATTTCACACACTGATAGAGGGCAGTAAGAGAAAGTACAGAGTGCAAGAACCGTAACTCTGTCTTCTTTTAAATTAGAGTTATTGCCCTTTGTAATTTTATACTTAGAATTTTTGTCCGGAGCTTAACTTCAAAACTACTTATGGTATTGCAATGCAAATTCATACAATGATAAAGGGCAATGAGAGGAAGTGCAGAGTGCAAGAACCGTAACTCTTATCTTCATTTAAATTAGAATTATTGCCTTTTGTAATTTTCCGGAGTATCAGTCAAACACTTCTAATGGAACTGCACATTGAATACTTCTGGCTGATAGTTCTAAGGCCATATGATAAGTTGAGGATACAGTTCGGGGAGCATCCATCTGTTCTACTTATTTTTCTGTTTAAGCGACGTATCAGAATTAACTCCCATATATTAAAACATGACTTACTTCGTTATACAACCGTATTGCTTTGAACAAATTTAATATTTGGCATTGACAAATACTGACCATGATTCTGTCATCGTTTAAAAATCTCTAAAATGTGTTTGCAAAATATTGTTATTCTCAAACAAAAACATTCCACATTTTCGTAATTTTAAAACTGTCTTCTTTTTTATTGAACTGAGAACGATTTTCGATAACCTAAACGCGTATGTTCCCAACACATTTGCTTTATTTTCATCACCGACTTTGTTTATAAGTTATTTTATAGCATTATTAATGGTCATATCTATATATACATATCTATGTCACTTTATCATTGTCCCCGAACATACACGGCTTTATATCTCGTCTATGGAACTGACATGCATTGTAAGTGCTTAATTTATTTTGCTCAGTATATTTAAGTAAATACATGAATACGTATTTACTTTTAAACACACGTATTCAATATGTTTACACCAGACCTTTACATCGTCTTATATATGACTTGATTTACAACTTGTTTATACAAGGTGCACTTAACGAAACACTTAACGAAACATGTTTGAAACCTACAGAGCAATCGAACATCGGATTATGTCAAGATTTGATTTGAAGGTTATTTTACATTCCTGTCCTTGATGATGATTTCATATATGGATATGTATATATTGGTGATAACATGTCTTCATATTGTTTTTTGTTCTTCTAAAATACGTACTGTAATAATAATGAAGTATGTTGACGAATAAACTTATATATTTGTGGATGTGGTTGTGTGTGTGTGTGTGTGTGTGTGGTATTTCTTCAGCTGTATACTAACACCGGGTCAAAAGTCAACATTGTTTTGACTCCTTGCTATGGCATACTCTTTCTACTCTCACTTTTAAAATTTATGTCTAAAACTGTCTAGCATGATGAGATGCATTTCCATATTTAGTGAAATTAAAACTATACAATTCTGTCATAATACAGTAAAAATACGAAGTTTAATTGTAATTTTACATATATTATTGTATCACTCGTTTAAATTCTCCGTGGTGGGCGAAGTTTATTAAATGGAGTCAAACATTTGTGCAACTTTTTAAAATACTATACGCAATATACATTTTAAAATGAACAGATGCCATTTAGTTAGTACATTAGAAGATTCTAGAGGTTTACCACCACCAATTGCATGTAAACCTCCGAAAGGCCGGTATAATCAGGGGAAAACTTCCAATTTATATTCGATTTTGTAAGGAGTGTATTAATAGGGTTTTGTCTGGATCGCCGATGAACAGTTTCAAAATTTCTAATCTATGCATACACTTCGTGAGCAACTATCAATGAAAACAACTTGTACCCTTGACCTGTTTAGCAAACAAACGAGAACTTTCTTACATGTCTTGTGACCTCGCCTTTTCTGGTGATTTTTCAAGGGGAAAATGAGTTTTCTATATGCAAATTACACTGATGTATTATCCGGATCCATACTTGAGTTGAAGTTGCAGCAAATCATTTATATGTGACATTTTAACATTGGTGTCAATGGGGAAAATAATTGGTGGTTTCATAAAAGCGTAACTGTTATACAGTACATATGCAATAGTATACTCAATTAGGTTGCAAGCAGTTGATGTTAATCTTGATCATGTACTTCATTAATGGACATATTCAGATTATGATCCTCTACCAAGTTTGTTAAAATGGTTACCCTGTGGTCAAATCTGACCCCGTCCCGGGTCACAGTTTTACATAGACTTATATAGGAAAAAACTAAAAAATTATTTATTTTACAAAAAATAAAAGTATAACTAGATAAAAAGTGTCTAAAACAGAGGCTTCTAAACTCATTGAATGTTAAACCCCAATAATCATCTCATATCAGATCTGTTTTTACCTGATTAACATAATTTGCTCAATATATAACTTCATTTCACCCTAGAGAATAATGCTAACATATATATACAACCCTATTTTTCTAATATATATAGAACGCGTCCGAGCAAAATTACAGATCTACAGAGACTCACTTTAAAATACCAACGTTTTGTTTTAAAAAACCCAGATAAGCTTGTAATAATACCGATTTTTTTTTTAAATACAGAATACATACGTATATATTTTCGTTCATGTATATAGATTTTATCTCATCATATCCAGACTTTTCTTTGCATAATACAGAACACCGTGTAATAACATAACTAATGATGTCATTTATTTACAGACGATCTTATCTTCCCAGATCTGTTGTCATATAGTTACCGCCATATTGTGTCAGTGTTTGTGTATTTGTCATAATACAGATATGTATATCATACGACAGATCTGTTTGTCAGAATACAGATATGTTTGTCATACGACAGTTGTGTTTGTCATAATACAGATACGACAATACCGATATGTGTCATAAAACAGATATGTGTGCCATGCGACAGATATTTTTGTCATCATCTGATACGTTTGTCTTAAGACAGATATGTGTGTCATAGGACAGATATGATTGTCATCATATATGTTTATCATAAGACAAATATGTTTGTTATCACATATGTTTCTCATAAGACCACTCTGCCTTATTGGGTGTGGGACCTGGTACTTCCCCCTACTGTCCCCGCTGTTACTGTGCCTATATAATTGCGTCCTTCAATGTCTGTTCGATTTTTAAATGTATTTCCCAATGATCGCGATGAACATGTAAAGTGAATGTTTCCTCTATATAACAGCACTGTGAATAGCATTGGCACCGTAAACGTTCAATAAGTCAAGTGCCTCATTTTACAAAGCGCTGAGCATATACATATACAGAGCTAAACAAGAGAAACAAAATCGACAAGTCTGAGGCACAATGAACTGAAAAGAGTCGAATGACCCAATGTATTTCATCATTTTTCTCTGTCAATAGAATCTGTTCCATAACCGCCGAGGTCACACATTCGATTAACTGTAACACAATGTTCGTATTTTATACGGTGGATAATTATGTGTTTGTACACTAAAGTAAATTTTAAGAATCGATAGAATTCAATTATTATTATGAATATATTGTAATACAAACTTGGTTAGTTTAAACCCAATTGAACGAACACGGTGAATGGCAGAAGGAAATGCAATATTAATTTTTTATGTAGCAGAAATAATTGAGTCACACTATTATAATCGGAAAAGGATAAGATGTTTAATAAAAAATGAAAAGAAAAAATGACTAGATCATAATACAGTATGAATGGGTTATTAACACTGTATACTAGGCCATTACAGTAACACTATTCGCATAAAAAAATGCTGAACAAAAACATCAGAATTACACTAGTGTTGCAATAAACAGGTACAAAATATCGTCATCTCGATTACAATTGACATACAATGAGAGTAACGTCCCATTAAACCCCATTTTAACACACCTCAGAGCAATCAGGACAGCGAACTCATCGGGAAATGAGATGAAGGATGAACATTTTCATCATCCCTACACCAGGGCTCGAACCAACGCGGGGCAGAGATCTGCAGCTCTTACGCGCAAGGTCTTATCCGCTGAGCTACCGAGACCGCTAGTTCAAGAGTTTGCTTTTCTATTTTATTGGCATATAACCGTACCATAATGGCTATAAAATAAGTATTATGCGTTTATATCATCGCTATGAACTGTGAACAATAACCCTTGAAGATCTAGTTTATTAAAACTTATAAGGATAAAATGTGAACGATTTACGATTTATTTAATCACACTATACAGACCCTTGACGTTATCAGTATATAACAATACACACACCACGGAAATGGCTAGCATTGGTATTCAAGCAATGTGTATGATACAAATATACACAAAACACGTAAATGGCTAATATTAGTATTCAAGCAATATGAAATGGTATTCAAGCAATGTGTGACGGTAATACAGAAGTAAACACAACACGTCAATGGCAACCAATGGTATTTAAGCAATGTGTGTAGCACAGAACAACCAATGGTATTCAAGCAATGTATGTAATACAGAAGTAAACACATCATGTAAATGACAACTAATAATATTCAAGCAATGTGTGACGGTAATACAGAAGTAAACACAACACGTCAATGACAACCAATGGTATTCAAGCAATGTGTGTAGCACAGAACAACCAATGGTATTCAAGCAATGTATGTAATACAGAAGTAAACACATCATGTAAATGACAACTAATAATATTCAAGCAATGTGTGTAATACAGAAGTAAACACATCATGTAAATGACAACTAATAATATTCAAGCAATGTGTGTAATACAGAAGTATACACAACACGTAAATGACAACTAATGGTATTCAAGCAATGTGTGTAATACAGAAGTAAACACATCACGTAAATGACAACCAATGGTATTGAAGCAATGTGTGTAATACAGAAGTATACACAACACGTAAATGACAACTAATGGTATTCAAGCAATGTGTGTAATACAGAAGTAAACACAACACGTAAATGACAACCAATGGTATTGAAGCAATGTGTGTAATAAAGGAATGAACACAACACGTAACTGACAACTAATGGTATTCAAGCAATGTGTGTAATACAGAAGTAAACTCAACACGTAAATGACAACCAATGGTATTCAAGCAATGTGTGTAACACAGAACAACCAATGATATTCAAGCAATGTGTGTAATACAGAAGTAAACACAACACGTAAATGACAACCAATGGTATTCAAGCAATTTGTGTAATACAGAAGTAAACACAACACGTAAATGACAACCAATGGTATTCAAGCAATTTGTGTAATACAGAAGTATACACAACACGTAAATGACAACCAATGGTATTCAAGCAATTTGTGTAATACAGAAGTAAACACAACACGTAAATGACAACTAATGGCATTCAAGCAATGTGTGTAATACAGAAGTAAACACAACACGTAAATGACAACCAATGGTATTGAAGCAATGTGTGTAATAAAGAAGTAAACACAACACGTAACTGACAACTAATGGTATTCAAGCAATGTGTGTAATACAGAAGTAAACTCAACACGTAAATGACAACCAATGGTATTCAAGCAATTTGTGTTATACAGAAGTAAACACAACACGTAAATGACAACCAATGGTATTCAAGCAATGTGTGCAATACAGAAGTACACACAACACGTAAATGACAACCAATGGTATTCAAGCAATGTGTGTAATACAGAAGTAAACACAACACGTAAATGACAACCAATGGTATTCAAGCAATGTGTGTAATACAGGAGTAAACACAACACGTAAATGACAACCAATGGTATTGAAGCAGTGTGTGCAATAAAGAAGTAAACACAACACGTAACTGACAACTAATGGTATTCAAGCAATGTGTGTAATACAGAAGTAAACTCAACACGTAAATGACAACCAATGGCAGTCAAGCAATGTGTGCAATACAGAAGTACATACAACACGTAAATGACAAACAATGGCAGTCAAGCAATATGTGTAATACAGAAGTAAACACAACACGCAAATGACAACCAATGGTATTCAAGCAATGTGTGCATTACAGAAGTAAACACAACACGTAAATGACAACCAATGGTATTTAAGCAATGTGTGCAATACAAAGGTAAACACAACACGTAAATGACAACCAATGGTATTTAAGCAATGTGTGCAATACAAAGGTAAACACAATACGGAAATGACAACCAATGGTATTCAAGCAATGTGTGCAATGCAGAAGTACACACAACACGTACATGACAAGCAGTGGTATTCAAGCAATGTATACAACACAGAAGTACACACAACACGTAAATGACAACCAATGGTAGTCAAGCATTGTGTGCCATACATAAGTACACACGACACGTAATGACCAGAGTGGTATTCAAGCAATGTATGCAATACAAACACAACACGTACATGACCATAGTGGTATTCAAGCAATGTGTGCAATACAGAAGTACACACAACACGTAAATGACCAGAGTGGTATTCAAGCAATGTGTGCAATACAGAAGTATACACAACACGTAAATGACCAGTAAAACATGAATAATCAATCACAGGCAAATACAAGATTAGAATAATATATCTTATACAGAAGAGAAAACAAAACGTATGAATGTCGAACATTCTGAGTAGTCAAGCATTGGTATCTAATAAAGAAGTAAACAAAACACGTACATGTTTCAGACCTAAATGTGTACTCCAGTAATGTAAACTTCGTAAATGGCCAGACCAAACTTCATAGTTAAGCAATTATTCTAATAAATAAGCACACACCACATATATATACATAAGCTACTTAAAACAAATACTGAAATACATTAATAACTTAAAACAAATACTGAAATACATTAGTAACTTAAAACAAATATTGAAATGCATAAGCTACTTAAAACAAATACTGAAATACATTAGTTACTTAAAATAAATATTGAAATGCATTAGCTACTTAAAACAAATGCTGAAATACTTTAGCTACTTAAAATGCAAATGCTGAAATGCATATTCTACTTAAAGCAAATACTGAAATGCATTAGCTACTTAAAACAAATACTGACATACATTTGTTACTTAAGACAAATACTGAAATACATTAGCTACTTATCACAAACACTGAAATACATTAGTAACTTAAGACAAATATTGAAATACATTAGCTGCTTAAATGAACTACATTAGCTACTTAAAACAAATGCTGAAATACATTAGCTACTTAAAACAAATTCTGAAATGCATGAGCTACTTAAAACAAATATTGAAATGCATTAGCTACTTAAAAAAAATGCTGAAATACTTTAGCTACTTAAAATGCAAATGCTGAAATGCATATTAAACACTAACTGAATATATTAGCTACTTAAAACAAATTTTGAAATGCATTAGCTACATTAAAACAAATACTAAAATGCATTAGCTCATTACTGAAATACATTAGCTACTTAAAATAATTGCTGATTTGCATTAGCTACTTAAAGCAAATACTGACAAATGCATGAGCTATTAACAACAATTACTATAATGCATGAGCTATGAGCCAGAGAAACATGCTGTAGAGTATACCCGATGGACACCATGACAATGCTGCTTTTCTTTAGAAATCTTATAGAAATGATATTTAGCCGAATGGATCATGATACAAAAAATGATAAATATACTGAACAAGAAAAGGTTTAGCACGACATTTTAGGTACATAGATAACAAACATGTGTACATTGATGTAGATATAATTGGTTGAAGATATTAGAAATGCTAGGTAAGGATGTGCTTTTCAAAAGGTGAGTTATTTTATTACTTTTTTAAACGAAGTATAGAATTACCATCCATAACTTTTTATATTAAAAACAACTTATTTCTTTATACAAACGTATTGCTTTGAACAAATGTAATGTTTGGCATTGCCAAGAATGTCTCATTCCGTCATTGTCTTAAACACGCTAAAATGTGTTCACAAACGATTGTTATTCTCGAACAAAATCATTCCAAATTTCAAAATTTTAAAATTATCTAGCTTTTCATTGAAATGGGAACGATTTTCGATAAACTACAACTATATGTTCCCATCATATTTGCTTTATGTTTTCCTCCGACTTTACAAATGACTTTGTAACGTTATTATTGGTCATAGCTATGTCACTTTATCATTGACCCCGAACATACACGGCTCTGTATCTCGTCTATGGAAATAACATGCATTTTGTGTGCTGAATTTAGTTTGCTCAGTATATATATATATATATATATTAACATGATATACAGCTGTACATACATAGTTTACAACGTGGGTACAAGTACCAATATTTCAATTCAAGCGCTCCGTTTTCTATTTACATATGTAGATATTATAAAACGATATAGCATGTTACGCACTTCAAACCGTCATTGATCACAGATTTGGAACACAGTAGGAGAGCCTTCAAAACATAATTTATTTCGAACATATTTACATAAGTTTCACTTCGATCGTTATGACCTTTTATTTGTATAAATGTCCAAAGACTGCCAGAAAAAATTATTTCAAACAGCGGTTTGATACATGTTCAATATTTTTTATTGAAATAAATTTAGTGAATAGTATAGTTTACACTTATAATAATATATATAGTTTATATTTATAGAAATACACGTATTTCGTTATTGTTAATTGTTCTATTTTGACTACTTCCTCAATTAAAATGCATACATTTGAAAATAGTACTTTTCTTTTTTATGACTTCACAATGTAATGCTGTAGAAATACACATCTGAGAGAAAAACAAACCCATACCGTATCGTTTTAATGAGCCGTTCCATGAGAAACATATATGTATTTAAATGTACGACTACATGTATGTCACTGGCTGGTATGAAATTGTCAAAGTCCGAATTTGAGGTTAGAGGAAATTCTCATTCTGTTTTTATTACTAACTACACACAAACAAACACACACGCACGATGTCACGATAAGGTTATCTGAAACATCTCCTTAAGCAAGTATTTATTTTATGAGTGTTCCTACCGTATCTTAAACGTTTTTTCTTTTATAAACAGTCTTTGTTTTGTTTTTGTTTGCACAACGAATTATTTAATAAACAGTGTCCATATCTTTTTATTAGTGTTCATTAACATTATTATATGCGGTAATATGTTTTAATTCGTATAATCCTAGGGCATACGGTACCTTTAACAATATATTAACAAAACAACATATATTTATATACTCACAACAACAACAAACGTCCAAATTCCTTTTTTATGTTCTATATATCCACATTAATTAGTGAATAAACGTGTTGTCCAATTTGTTCATGGTTACAGTCTAACAACAAAAGTAGGTGAAAATGACACGTTATTGATGATAGTTCGGCACCTTATTCATAAGAGTTTTTATTGTAAATGTACGGACTAAGTGGTGGAAATATAGATATATGCGATTCGTTATTAATTCTTTGTTTCCCGTTTGACTGTCTACCACAAACACACACGACCAAAAGATGAACAGTATACACGTGACCAAGTATAGCGTCACAAAGAGACAACAGTGATATGATGTAGTAGAGGTAACCGTACATTACATGTGACCGGCTAGTACACGTTCTCATGATGTATTACAGGTAACCGTGTATTACAGATGACCACCCAACACACCGTGTTATCCTGATCAAGTGACCAAACAAAATATATCACCATTTAAAAACAGGTGATCACTTAATACCTGTGACCACAAACTAAATAGTTTCGTCCAACTAATAAATGTGCTCGTGTAATACATGAGAACGATGACAGATGACCTTCTAACACAGGCGACCTATTAATACAGGCGACCGTTCAATATAGGCGACCGTTCAATATAGGCGACCGTTCAATATAGGCGACCGTCAAATACACTGTATAGGTGACAGCTAAAACAGATTTGAACGTAAATGCATGATACAAGAAATTCATGGAAGACAAATATAATATTGATATCACTTTCCAGACCAGAATACATAAATAATAGAAGGTGTTTAACCTGACGATCCCTAACAAAGATAGTCCAACTTTCAACATGTCATAATATTCCAGTTTGCAGAGAAAAGCCATACCGAACTCATTTACCTTGGTCATAGCCCGAAACACTATATATTCTTAACTTTTAAAACGACATCAAAATAATGGCAGTTTACACCAACATATTAAAACAATATTAAGTAGAAATATTAGCGGCTGCAACTTTCAACGATAATCACGTTCGCCGCCTTTACAACAAAAAATAGAAGAAGCGGAAAGACTCGGAAATCTCTTTGTTTATTAGAACTGTCGACGATTACGCAGAGTTATCGTTCCTTTCACTCACCTGTATCTCTGCTAACTACTTAATTACAAGATTTTGGTAAAACCTGTTAAATTGGAATATGTTTGCCTGAAACTTATATATTTCTTGTGTAAATATAATTTTCAGAACATCTGCAGATTAGATGTTGCAAGATTTGAAATAATGCACGAAAACAATTTAGTTTTAATCGGGACTATTTTATTACAAATCTAATACGTACTTAGGTCCCCTCAATCGATACGCATATGTAAACATTTCAAACCGAAGCTCGATAGCAGACAATTAATAAAATAAATAACTCATAGAAAACAAAATTGAAGTTAATATAGGTCTATATTTTATCTTTGCAGATCACGCAAAAGGATTTATTATAAAACATCGTCGTATATTTTTCATATAATAATCACGTGACCTAACCGTTCGCCCTACTTCCTTTGACGTTGACAGAGTCAAATGAGGAACGAGTGTACTCTTGGTAGATTTTCGTAACTCGGTAATCGATTACGGAAATAGGCGATTCATTTCCGATAGTGTTTGTTACTATACACGATATTATGTTTTTAACCATTTTCTTCATTAATTTTCCTCTATGAATAGGAATATATTATCGTCAATGTTCAACTGGAATTTAATATGGTACATACCAGCCTTCACTCGAGTTATAAAGTTCCTCAGCGGAAATAGCTGTTCAAAAAGCAGCATACATGGCATAGCGATTGAGACGCCTACATGGAATTGTTTTAAAGTTAAATAACGCACCCGAATCGTACGCAAATCGAATCCCAGAGCAAATCGTATAGACTTTATTTACTAGTCTATACGCCCTGACAAGTGACAGTAAGAATTGTGTATCAATAATAATTTGGAGTTTAACTTCACGATAGATTACTCCAAAGACCGGTGGCAGGGGTTATCGTTTCGTTTATCTACAAACGAACCTTAATAATCTACTTATTACGGGACTAAGGTACTACGGTTAATTTACAAAACGATAACCTGGAATTGAAAGTATTCAAAGGTATAAATAATATATATATTGATTGACACGTATATATTTGCAATTGTGTCTTTGATATCAATATATATCGATCTTATACTGGATTATGATGTATATTCAATGAGGAAAAAACGTTCGTTTGCAAGGCTAGCATATTATTTTCGAGTTATTACATATTTCTTTCGAAAAAGTAACAAAGTTAATATGTAAAATATTCTAAGGACAATTTATGCTTAAAGCAACACACTCTCGGTTTAAATAACGTAGTGAGTGAGTCGTGATTGTTGTTATTTCGGGCGGAGCTGTATAATGTTCGAATTCCATCCAGTTCACCAGTATTTAAAACAAAACAAAAAATGACATTCGCAAATATATTATCGCAAGGCGAATACAAATAAAACATGTACGGTCACTTATTCATTTTTCGTCAAGGTGCCAAACTCGGCCAATCCCGTCATTCTTCGGAATCTCGCTGCGAAATAGTGTACGAGATGTTGCGAATGGCGCCAAACAAATCACACTCTTACTCTGTATATAAAGCTAACAATATGAAAGCGGACGAGGAAAAATCAATAACCTCAACGCCAGTCAGCGGGGTTCACACTTGAATTTCAATAAATTGAGGCAAGAGGGGAGCTCTGCCTCGTCACAAAAACGTCAAACATTCGTCATCTGGAGAGAATGGCTGGTTGGTTGAATGAATGGTGTTTAAAGTCATTTTCAGCACATTTTAGGCACATACGGGTCTTAAATGATACGTCGTACTTTGTATTTACATTATACATGCTTGGCGTTAAATATCGTTATTTTCTATGGAAATAACAGTACTAGATCTAAATGCAGATTTTAAATACATATTTTGTTTTCAGGAGTGTGTGTTCACGGCTGATAAACGCGGATATCATACTTGCATATCATACAACTTCGGTGCTATGCTAAAATGACTTGAGCAACTTCCGGGGCTAGATTTGAGCGCGCGTAATTTACAAAATCAAGGTGAGTTGTCTTGCTGTTTCATCAATATTTTTATTTTGTATAATGAGTGTTATACATGTCTATTATTAAAGAATGTTCATGCACAACTTTTAAAACGGCTGAAGTTTCCCCAATTATCGAAGAAGCGGAAACGTCCATAACAAAAACTCGGGAACATAAATGTACATTTCTTCTCCTAAAGCCAATTTATTCTTTTTGATGATCAGTGAAACATTGTTTGTTGAAATGCATGCAATACACTATTTTAAATCCAACTTCTCTGGTGTAAAGTAAGAACTCATGGACAAAACTCCCCTGGTGCAAGATTTGCGGCTTAGGTGCAAGAGTTGAGCTAATTTCTATATATCCAGCCGTGGTGTTATCATGATCAACATAAATCGATCCGTATCACCATGTGTTTTAAGCAGTATATAATATATATATATAACAAGATTTTACAGGAAAGCATATTTTATTAAAAACATATTTTGACGATGTTTATCTGTAATACTACTTGGTAAAAATTACATCTTACACTATCGATGTTTTGATTAAATATAATTTATAATTATATTCTAGTTTTTGGTCGAACTGAAGTAATCACATTAACGATAACCTTTCTATGTTGTCTGTATAGCTCTAAGTAAAGCGGAAAGCATATTAAAATAGATATACCTTTACTCTTCCATACATGTTTTCGTGTTTCATCGTTCTATTTTAATGACTCGAACAATGTGACGTCGTTTCCATGGGCGATATACAACGTTGTTTATGTTGACGTCATAGCAGTCAATGCCCAGTGGAAGTCAAGCGTAAGTAAGATGGGGCCCAAGGGGCGGTTGTCCATTTGTTTAGGGGTCAGTGGGGGGGAATCCCGCTGAAGTCCGAGACGGTCTATGTTTGAAATTCATGAATTTTATCTTAGAGGTATACTCGTAATAGTGTTCATATGATCATACATTGTAATTTAATTAACTTCAATCACACAAAATACGGAATCCTGGTTAAACTATAAATATCTATAAACACTGTATCGATGTTTGATATATAATATAATAAATTATATTTAAAAAATCGCAGACAAAAAAACTTTTGGTTAAATTTTCAGAATGCGTGAGAATGTAAAATGTATGCGTGTGATCGTGATTTGACGTAACAATGTGTGTGTCTCACGCCCAATGTGTGAGACTTGACAGTTATGTGACGTAAATCGTGGAAATAATGGGGGCAGAAAGAAAACAAGTAAGCATCTTTTAGGTCCACAGATGGTATTAATAATAATTATGAAGTGCATGTTGTTGTTTTTTTGAGTACCGATAAGTTTATTTTGATATAGTGGAAAATGCCTTCTTTGTTGTTTTTTTGAGGCTATAAATAGAAACATGTGAACCTGACTATCAAAAACTTCCAAAACTAGCAAAATTGGCTGATTTTGCCTCACGGGTTCATCAATTTGGAATAACGTCTTAAAAAGCCGGTATGCTGGATATGCAAGAGCATGATGAGTGCAGAAATGACCCTGATATGCTGAGAAGGATTTATTGTTATTGACATTTGAAATTTTGGTAAAATTGAATTTTAAGCTTGTTTTGAGAGGGAGGGGCGGGTGGGGGTGTAGGAGGGTGGGCAGTGTAATGAGGCAAAACGTGTAAAGAAAATGCTTGTTAGTACATTGGTAATTTCATAGTCTTCAAAGAAATGTATGATCCAATGATGGTGTGATTTATTTTACTCACGGATTCAGGCTAAGGGCTTGTCATTGGTTTGGTGGTTGATCATTAAAAAGACGGCGAATGTATGTAAAATTTAGCATTTCCTGATATGCAAGGGAATGAAGAGTCTACATGAGTTTTGCCTTTACGCTGTGTTTATATCATTTATTGTACTAGTTTAACCACAGTTGAGTATAATATAGTATTTTAAAGATGCATATGTAATTTTGGTTCCTAGAATCCCTTGTCTTACATGAAACCAAACTGTGAAACCAAGCCCATAGACTGGGAGCGTTAAAGCAGGGCGTCCGTGTCCAACGGAATAACTTGTATATGCCCGTTTGAAAACCGGGACATATTATGGTACGGGATCAATAAATCGAGATGCTAATGTTGATGCTTGATAAAGACATTATTGGCTTGATGTATAGCTCAAGATTGTCCCGTGTCCCAGAATTGTGGCTCTCCTTTTCTTGAAATATTATTTTGTATAAATATTCAATTTGTATCGCATCTCTGAAACCTTAAACGATTTCAACAACACGTTACGCATGTATTCACTAATATAAACAAACGTATAGAAACAAAAGTCTTCAGCGTGTTATGCATTTAAACATAAATATGCCTTTTTTTAAAATGAAATATTCGATATCTCATGACTCAGAAACACTTTACACAGGAAATCTACACGTGTATTTACCTGATGTTATGAAAACTCAGAAAATAAGTGTCATAACTATGTTTTCCATTTTAACAGAGGTATGACCCTTTTTACCAATTTTTTTTTTTAGAAATATATGTTACCAGTTATTTTTTAGAAATATTCAATCTGTCATAATATCTCAGAAATCCATTGAAGTATTTAAATACAACTTTATTCATATATTAACTGATATAAAACAAACTCAGAGAAACATGTTCCATTACTCTATTATACACATTAACATAATTATCCCACCTTTTGTTCATATTCACTGAAATATTTTCTTCCCTTAATTTATTGTACGTGTACATACAAACATCGCGTCCATTTTTCTTAGCTTCTTTGATAACAGATAAACGGTAATTAGTAACGTTCCTGTCTGGTGGCTAAACGAGTCTTCTCCCTTTAATTCCTTTAAATGATTATGACAGATAAATGGAAACAAACATATTTTGATATATCTAAATTGGCTTTAATCATAACCAAACATAACACTGTTCTGTTCTGTTTCTAAAATCGTATTTACGCTACAATTTGTACAGTTTAAACATATTACATATTAATGAAATCTGCATGCTATATGTCTATTCAACGCAACCGCCCCGTGTGGTTCCCGGGTGGTCAAGAAGAACGAGAATGATGGTAAGAGGCGATTAAGAGGGGTTTCAAAAGTTGGAGTTACAGTAACTCTTGATTCTACAGCGGTTGTGATGTTTCTGAATCCATGTCTCATAGTTTTATGTCTTGGATTCAAAAAGTTCATATCTGTCATGGCGCCATATGACCGGTTTTATGTTGCGGTGCCGTAAAACCCAATTTATGAATCAACTGTTACACCGCAAACTATGATTTTCGTTCTAGATAGAGCCACAGACGTTTGAGAGAGGGCGAATCGTCACAAAAACAGGTAGGAAACGTTTTCAGTTTTCCTTTTCTGATCATAATTGTGTTAACAAAAGTAGGTCACTGTTACTAACATTGACCTCCGTTTTTGACTTACAACGCAACAGCCTCTTGTGGTTCCGCACCGGGGGGTGGTCAAGCAGACGAAGAATTTACACGAATGCTTGACCCTTGCATGGTCGTAAGAGGCATGGCACTCTAAATGTTATCCCTTTAAAGTTTCTTTATTGATAGAACACGCGTTTGGCACAGGCAGGTGAGAAAACTTGAATGTACACTTTTGAAATCTTTACAGAAATGGTTTAAATTTTCAAAGCGGAAGTTCAACATTTAGGAATTTCTGCTACAAAGTGTGTTGTTTTTAAAAGTCTACAGCAGGACAGGAATATTACGTGGAATAACGTGTGCAGTATAATATATTATATAGCAGAAAATCACGAGTTGCGATTCTTTTTTCCTTTAGTATATAAACTGTGTTTGATTCGATACTAGTATGCTTATTCATATCAAACTTCACAAGTGGCACCGCCGTTTGTTAACCTTTAACCTGCTACATATATATAATGGACTGTTCTTCCTTTGAATTACGTCCATTCCATTTATGTGACAAAGGGTGAAAAATGACTGATCAGCAGCCGGAGTAAACCCTGATCAGCCTGCGAGTTATTCGCTTACTCGCAGGCTGATCTGGGTTTAAAATGGACGCAAAGGCTATTATAGTCGTGCTTAGCGGGTTAAGGGTTAATATAAATGGTTCATAATCAGCATATTTGAAGGATAGCTGTGAGCTGTGACCGTTCTAAGGCGATATCCTTATTGTCAACTTTTTTATATTTGTGATGTCGTACAGTTTGCCTATATATTCCCTTGTCATTGATGTTTGTTTTGTATGCAGGAGTTTGGGTGACTGCGTTCTGTAAATAAAATGCTAAATTTCCTGTTCAACATTAATACCTATTCGTATTGATCCGTTGTGAGGTGAAACGTGTTTTGTTAGTTCGACTAAAGAAATATAAAAAGATCGGACATGGAAAGTAGCATTCAAGGAGGACAGTCAACCACAAAACACAGAACAAACATGCAAACAGACAAACAAGAAGGCAAAAGTAACAATAAAAGCAAACGACATCACAAACACAAAAGGGTTGACAATAGGGCTACCGCCTTGGAACGGTCAGTGGCAAAGTAGGCCACTGGGGGTTTAAACCGGTTCTAGGGTGCACCAAACCTCACACTTACCCTACTGCCATCCCATTAAAACAGGACAGTGTAAATAAAGAAAGTTGGTTCTTTTTTTGGTTTAAGAACGTTTCACAGCACACGATATGCAATGATAATCGTTTCAATAATACAAATGAAAATATCTGTAAATGCCTTGTGACGTAAACATGAAAATGATTCTTAAACATACTTCAATATCATTATGTCAGCTCCTCCTACATACTTCAATATCCTTATGTCAGCTCCTCCTACATCTTCAATATCATTATGTCAGCTCCTCCTACATACTTCAATATCCTTATGTCAGCTCCTCCTACATACTTCAATATCCTTATGTCAGCTCCTCCTACTTTTGTATCCACGGGTTCTTACAACGACTTGTGTAAAGTAGATATAAAAGTCGAACATGAATTGTAGCATTCAAGAACCACAGTCAACCAAAAGCACGCACCAACAACAACTACAAAGATGAATAAAAGGCAAGATATGACATCACAAACATAAAATGGTTGACAATAGGGCTACCACATTGGAAGGGTCAGTGGCAAAAAGGACCGCTGGCATATGTAAATCGACAGCTGACACATTAATAATTTGTCCTATTTACAATGGCCCGTTTTATTGGGATAACACTAGGTAAGAGTGAGGTTTGTTGCACGCTAGAATCTGGTTTAAACCCTCAGTGGCTTTTTTACACTGACCGTTCCAAGCCGGAAGCCCTATTGTCAACCCGTTTGTGTTTGTGGTGTCACATGCATTGGTTATAAACATTGTACTTGTTTTTTTTAATGCGTAGTTTTGGTTGACTGAGTTTTGTGAAAGCTAAATTGTTACGACTTGCATACCTACTTTTCTCTTTAGCTTATTTTGTTTGTGGCTATGTGTAATGCAGACCAGAGTCCGTATTCATAAAGCAACTCAACTAGAAAATATAACTTAAGTCAAAATTTAAGATTTTTACATATTTTTAAATATCCTTATTAAGCTCTCAGGGATACTACTAACCATCTATTTTAAGATAAATATTTAGCTATTGGTTTTAATTATCCATAACCTTATTAACAACATTAACAAAACGTGTTAAATCGATAGAAAAGGGTGTTTAAAAAATTGATAAATGTGACAAGATATTGCTAACAAGTTTTATGAATACGGACCTGGCTGATTAATGCATAACCAATATCTCTGTCAGTTAAGTATATAACTGTAACTCGTATTGCATAAATAATTAACACATATATTGTTTTAGCACTTTTTATTAAACCGGAACCAAGAAAATATAATATATAGTCAGGGAAACAAGTACATGATTGTACACATGTCAACCTTTTTTACATTTCAGTCAACAAATCATTCGCTTAAACTGGTTGAGTGTGTGTTGTATATTTCTAAGGATTATAGTCCGTCCGCCTACGACAGGCGCCCTACCCGATGATTATAGGCACAATGGAGTCTGGACTTTTATCTGTAAGTAGTATAGATACTGGGAGTATAGGGCCAGTTTTTCCCTCGCAACAAAACAATCAAAACAGTTATCAAGTTGCCTCCAGTTGCCCTTAACACAAACATTTACAAACGCCAAATGGCGATGGCATGCTTGCTGCCAGACCCCTCACAACTATACAAACTGCTTGATTGCCCTTCTCTTAGGAAGAACGTTACCAGTACCCACAATATCTATTAATTTTGTAAATAACTAAAACATTTGCAATTCATTAAGCAAAGTCAGACGGAACCGGACAGTAGTCTTCATCATCCCTCTGCATATCATTTTTTACCATGGAGTATCATATTTTTCTACACTTTGCTATTTTGTATTTCAGTTCAAGAAGCTCTTCTCTGTTTCCATCCAGCTCGCGTTGATAATTATCCATTTCGACCAGCAGTCGTCTTTTATTGGTGTCCATAAAATTATCACGAACTATTTCATATTCTACTTGCAGGTTTGCTTGTCATCAATTTCTTCTATATTTATCTTTTAAATTGTTAAGTTTTCTGCAAACCTTTTCTAATCTTTCTTGTTCCATTATATAATAATACTATATATAATTATTTTTAAACCCTTATTTAATATTTTCAATATCCTTGAATGACCCAACTATTGAAATCCTCATTGTAACCCTTCCATTTAATCAATGCTTGTTTCTTTTTGTAATCACGTCGTATTACTTTTTCAATCCTGAATATTTCTTGCTTTGCTTTTATCATTTCTAATTCATAAAAGCTTCCATCAATGTTTTCTTTGTTTAAATCTTTTATTTTGTATGTCACAGGATTTGTGTTTTGAATTTCATCAACAACAAATATTTCTTCAGTCCAGTTTGGAGTATAACCTTTCTCAAACGTTTTTTTATATTTGCTGATTCTAACATTATCCCCTATTTTAAACTTTGGCTTAATTTGATTGCTTCTCATTTTTCCATACAAGTTGAAATACAGCGTTCCTTTATTCTTTTTATCACTTGCTTCAGTCGGTGTCATTTTAATACTTTGATGTTTTGTGTTATTATACTTGTTAACCATTTCTTGCAACACGTCTAAATATGTATTTGTATTGTTAGCTGTAAAATATGTCCACATATTTTCTTTTAATGTCCTGTTAAATCGTTCAATTACTACAGCTTTGCCGAAATTAAAAGTGTGATACATTTCGATATTATTGTCACTAAGGTATTGCTTAAACGCCTTTGTTTTCTCTTTTTGTTGAAGATTTGGAGTTATATTTGCAAAATAATATAGATTCAGGTTTGCAATTAGATGATATAGTACTAATGTTATTGCTATTTGCGGATGACATGGCCATTGTAGGAAAAACACCTGCTGAAATACAAGTACATTTAGATACATTAAATAAATATTGCCATTCGTGGGGACTTAAAGTAAATAATGCTAAAACTAAAATTATGTTTTTTCGTAAACGTGGCGGATTATTAGCCAGTGAGCATTGGACCTACAATGGAGACGTTATCAACGTAGTGAATGATTTTAACTATTTAGGGAATGTTTTCAATTATACTGGAAATTTCGCTCTTAATTAGGAGCATTTAGTTGGTAAAGCTCTTAAGGCAATAAATGTTCTATTATGTAAATGTAAAGTATATGATTTGAGTCCTAAAACTTTATGTCAGTTGTTCAATGCCTTTGTTGTGTCTGATCTTAGTTATGCATGTGAGATTTGGGGCAATACTAAATCTAAAGAAATTGAAAGAATTCATTTAAAATTTTGCAAAAGGTTATTAAAGGTACTACCTAATACATGCGATGCAGGTGTGTATGGCGAACTTGGAAGATATCCCCTATATGTTAATAGATATATAATAATTATGAAATATTGGTTGAAAGTAATGAATACTGACAATATCATTCTAAAGACTGTGTATGAACACGCTTTACAGGACTGTAATAACGGGAAAACGAACTGGTTAGCAGTGTTAAGAAGTTACTAGATGATTACGGTTTTCCTTATGTATTCGATAATGCTTCTTATATAAACAGTGACGTATTTTTGTATGACTTTATAATTAGAGTTTTAGATGCTTTTAAACAAAAACGGTGTGGTACCTTAAACAACAGTTCTGTGTTAACATTGTACAAAGATATTAAAACTAGTTTGGAATATGAAACATATTTAGATATTTTGCCAAGAAGTTTACGTCTATATTTTACTAGACTTAGACTATCTGTACATCCACTCAGAATACAGACTGGTAGATATGCCAACAATAGAACACTTCGTGAAGAAATATATTGCCTAATTTGTAATAGTTTAGATATAGAAGATGAATTTCATTTTGTATGTATTTGTCCTTATTATATTGATATTAGAAAGAAATACGTTGTTATTACAAACGTCCTTCTGTTTTCAAATATTTGGAGTTACTGAAATCACATGACAAGATAGAAATAATAAAACTTTCGTTATATGTTAAAGAATCAATCATATTAAGAAACGCATTATTAACTATTGAAAGGTAGTTACTTAGTTCAACCTCCTACTCGTATTTACTATACTACATAATAATAATAATAATAATAATGAAATGATAAATTATACCATTTGTATATATTTCACCATTGAAATCATATGACAAGAAATAATAAAACTTCCGCTATATGTTAAAGAATCAATTGTATTTAGAAACGCTTTATTAACTATTGAAAGGTAATTACTTAGTTCAACCTCCTACTCTAATTTAATATACTACATAATAATAATAATAATAATAAAATTATAATAATAATGAAATGACTAATTATACCATTTGTATATAGTTAACCATTTACTTGTATATATACGTTGACATCATATATGCTAATATGTATGTACTGTAGACGATGTACTTTGTACAAGTCTGAATAAAAAGTCTGTCTGTCTGTCTGTCTGTCTGTCTATAAAACTCCACACCTTGATCAACCCACAACAATTTACACTGTCTTTCTGTACTGATTATCTGTTGAAACACTTCGGTAATTTCTAAACCAGTTTTATTTGGAACAGGTACAACCAAAGCAAATTTACTAAATACATCAATAACAGTAAGCAAATATTTAATACCGTTGTTATACTTTGAAAACGATTGCATATCAACCAAATCAGCAGACCATATTTTATCAATTTCATTAACAATCACACGGCGTTGAGTGAACTTTCTTCGTATGGGCTTGTGAAGTTCATCTGCTAACTTTTTTCAGTCTATTTAAACGCATTTTCTAGTTTTTTGAGTGTCCAAGACCAAGTTTATATTTTGTACTAATAACTGGTTTTATTATCAATTTTTTAGCAATCTTTTCTCCAATAGTTTTAGACTTACTAGATTTCAAACCAGCAAGCATGTTTTTATCACACATTGATTTATTACTAGGATTTTCGTCATAACAATAATCATGATCTTTGCAAACAGCATCTAATTCATTTACGGGTTCTCCGCTATCAAGTGGATTACCAGGACCGCAATATTTATAACCAGGAAGTGTTCATCCCTTTTAGGTAACAGAGGAAGCATAGCTTTATGAATATCAATATTACCACCTTCTGTGTTTTTAACAAACTTTGTTTTATTAATACCACAAGATGCACAAGTTGCTCTTAACATTTTCTACCATTTTTTGCTAAAACATACTTAGGATCAACATTTTCAGTAACCTTTTCTCCTTTTATGAAATAACTCATATATAATATGATTAGATTAAACTTCGTTTGCAAAATATGATTTTATAATGTTTTCATTTTCTATTGGTTTGTATGGTTTTAATATTTTATAAAGAATATCGTACACACTGTTTCCTTCTTGTAACTTTTTAATGAAGAATAGACAGAAATATCCACATAGAACACTTGTTTTATCTTGATACTGAATAGTGTTGTATTTTATATTAGGTATGTACGCCAGAACTTCTTTTGGTGGGCTCAGACCAAACGGATCGAAGTAATAATTATTATAGTAACAAGTCTAGTGTGTACCAGGTCCAGTATGATCATCAAGATTAATAATACCAGGTTTTTGTTTATTTTGTTTTGCCGGTAATTTGTTTTTGCTGTACACCCCACTGAATTTCTGTATACCTAACTGCTTAACCCATTTTATTATATCTAAGTTAGAGATAGGTTCATTTTTAATTTTTTTTTTTTTTTTACAAATGGGATATATTCTATTTGGTCTAATTTGCGAGTCTACTTGTAAACCATTTCCTCTTCGATCTACTTGCAAACCTTTTCCAGTTAAGCCACTAATAAGAGATCCAATCAACGGAATTCCTAATGATGCAAGAAGCCCAAGAAATCCCCTGTCCTGCTGTTGTTTTTAGTTAGTTTAACAGGGCAGCGACCTTTAGACTTTGCTTTATTACTTTTTTGTGCGGCTGTTAATTTATTTGATGCGAGAAGTGTTTGTTTTTTATCACTGGGAACAGCTGCCGTTACGTCTTGCTGTTTTTTATCACTGGGAACAGTTACGGTTTTAGGAACAGTTACCGTTTTATTCCTAGAAGCACATGCCAGTACGTCTTGCAGTTGTTTTTTGTTGGTTTTATAGTGCAGCAACATTTTGACTTTGCTATTTTGTTTTTTTGTGCAAGTGTTAATTTATTTGATGCGAGAAGTGTTTGTTTTTTATCAGCAGGAACAGTTACCATTTCATTTCCAAATATTTCACCAATTCCAGTACTTGCCAGACCACTAAGTGCCCCTGTTGCTAGAGGTCCTAATATCTTTGGAGCAAATCTAGCAGCTGTTGGTAATATTGTTTTAGTTAACAAACCAGCTAATGCACATAAAAAGCCTCCATTTTTAGACTGAGACCTCATTTGTGATTTTGATATACTTATATCTAATCCCCGCCCATCAGATTTAGCTTTGTTAATATTGTTAATCTGTGTAGCTGTCAGCTGGCTGTTAGCTGGTTATTTTTTAACCTGAGTGTTAATTCACTCTTGTTCTCATAAGCTCTCGCTAAACTCTGTTTCTGGCCATCTTGTAAATTTACTGAATAATTTACGTAAGTCATATATATTATAAGTTAGATTAAACAATAACCAATTCATTTCCGATAGCATCAATAACTACATCTTCTTCATAGAGAACCAGAGCATACACTTTATATGGAGCTCCCGGTGGTATATTTAGTTTATATCTCAAACTTAGTTGTTTCGGATCAATACTGACCTCATTTTCCTTGTAACTCAAATCAAAATATATCTTTTCGAAAAGAGTTTTAAAATTACCCACGTTTATTAAAATTCCAGTGTTTTTATCATTTTATTTGTAAGAATAATTAATAACATCTCTGAATATTCTTATGATATTAGCATAACTGCATTCAGTTTCTGGATAATAAACTCCATTTCCAACTTCCAATCTAGCTGATTGTAAATAGCAATTAGTATTAGCAGCATTTACCTTAAACGTATCCAAAAGATGAGGATTTTGTGTTTGGGAAGAACTCTTGTCTGACCTTTGCAAATACACAAACACATGTTTGGAATTTTTAACACCAGCCGTTATTCTAAATACGGATTCAATTAGTTGAAAACTTCCGCTTTCTTGTATCATTTCACGAAGATAAGTCCATCTTGTTGATGTCATATGATTTGTCATTACCTAACTTAAACCATCTGAGTTAAATATCATTCTTGGTATCCACAAAACTAATTTATTAATAACTACTCGACCATCATCGGCACCAGCTTTGAAAATTAGCACATTAGCATCTGTCAGTTGCAAGCTGATTTGAATCTGACTAGCATGTTTGTTTCCAAACCTCCAAAGAAGGAATATTTATTTAAAGGGATTATAGAGTCAACTTTTTGATTAGTTATGATTAAAGCATGACGAATCGCAAATCCTGAATTATAACCAACTTGATCATTTCGAGATTCTGCCACAGCCGTGGTATCTAAATATAAGTATTCATTTGTTCCGGTTGTCTTTACATAATCGTCAGAAATTTCAAACAAGCTTTTGACATTAACACATCTGTGATCGTAAACTATTTTTCCATTTTGCTTTACTTGCATTTGATCAATCAGTGAAGCTGCATCGTTAACTAGAGCAATTTCATCGGCGGCTGCAAAAGCAGCTCCATCGAGAAGCTTGTTTACTTGAAAACTCATTTCAAAATATGCGTTATACCAATCAAAGTAAGAACATTGGTAGCCACTTTTCATTTGCCTGGTAGTATTTCCTGGTTGTGTTATGGGGTATCTAATTGAATTGGTACATGTTCATATCTATTATTATATTGATTACTTCGAAACAACTATATATACTAGTAATTAGATTATTTTTTTATTAATTAATCGATTAATTCTTGCATGAATATTTCCTATTCCGGATAGTAATCTGTTAATTTTTGCATTTACATCTTCTTCAGTTTCAGCTACAACTTCCTTTTTGTTATCAGCCTTTGTAAGTTCTTTTACAATTATCTCACCTTTTGGTTTAGGTTTAATAACCGAAACTAATTTATCAGCAGCCATTTTTCCTACTTCATCTCCAAGTTTTTTAGAACCGCTCTCTATGATTTGTTTACCAGCAGTTTCTAATGATTTCTTACCTGCTGTTTTAACAGACTCACTAAATATTTTTGAACCAACCTTTGAAAAAATGTCAAATATACCAGCTCCAGTTAATCGATCAACTTGAGTATATGTTCCCGTGCTAGTGTCATAAACTTTTTTTAAACATGTCATATAACTTATATTACATTAATTCCTTCAAAACAAATCGAAATGATGTGTGGACACCATTAAGATTAATAATTTTACCGGAAAAATCGGTAATGTAAATATTAATACTGTTAATGATCGTTTTGTTTACTTCACAGAACCCAAACTCTTATCGGTTCATCTTTAAAAGGATACGATCTCGTAAGATCAGCTGTACTTATTTCATAAATAACATCCCCGTATTATCCATCAACAATAGAATTTTATCAAGTCACAGTGGACGTACAATGTACCGATAGAATTTGTTATGTTCAGTGTTACAGTTCCAAATTTAGTTTCTCTAATAACCATCTTTTTCAAACCCGATAAAGGTGTGAAATTATTATGAATGGTAACTAAACATTTAAAACTTGATAAATCAAACTCAATTTTTATACGGACAGGTGAGTCATCGGTTAAATCATTGTTTACAGTCAATGTTTCTTTTATGTAATTATCGATATCAGCATAACTGTAATTTCCATTTGTAAACATAATATTTTCCAATCTGTTTCATTGCGATACCTTATCACCTTTTTATTAAAATCTTCACTAATATTATACCATGAGTAAGTCATGGAATTAATCTTATCGAGCCCTTTCATTTTGAGAGGTAAGAGGAACCTTAAAATTGTTAAAAATAGATTTCATTCGTACAAATATGACTGTATTATTTTGCCCGGAAACAGGTCGGGAATCTATTGAATTTGATTGTGCTTCTGTTGTTCAATGGCACGATATTTTCGTTCTTATTGTGTGACGTCAATATCGATCTGTGCTATTTAACATTTACAAAGTAACAACACCTTTACCGTTTTGATTTGAACAAATTAATAATAAACAAGAACTAGAGAGGAACATAATGGTATTCTAGCTAAACATTAATGGACACCTCACTCTTGTTCTTATTATATTTTTGTTTGGTATAAAGTGGAGCCAACATCAGGCGTAAATCCCGTGGGGGTGGGGGCCAACATCAGGCGTGAATCCCGTGGGGAGCCAACATCAGGCGTGAATCTCATAGGGAGCCAACACCAGGCTTGAACCCCGTGGGGAGCCAACGTCAGGCATGAATCCCGTGGGGAGCCAACATCAGGCGTGAATCTCATAGGGAGCCAACACCAGGCTTGAACCCCGTGGGGAGCCAACGTCAGGCGTGAATCCCGTGGGGAGCCTACATCAGGCGTGAATCTCATAGGGAGCCAACACCAGGCTTGAACCCCGTGGGGAGCCAACGTCAGGCATGAATCCCGTGGGGAGCCAACATCAGGCGTGAATCTCATAGGGAGCCAACACCAGGCTTGAACCCCGTGGGGAGCCAACTTAAGGCATGAATCCCGTGGGGAGCCAACATCAGGCGTGAATCCCATGGGGAGCCAACCCCAGGCGTGAACCCCGTGGGGAGCCAACGTCAGGCATGAATCCCGTGTGGAGCCAACATCAGGCGTGAATCCCATGGGGAGCCAACCCCAGGCGTGAATCCCGTGAGGAGCAAACATCAGACGTGAACCTCGTGTGGAGCAGGACATCACATGTCCTCTAATCATAGAAGAAAAGCAAATGATGCGGACATGTACTTCAAAGCAGTTTCACAGAATCCTTCAATTGAAACAAATGCATGTACACTCCTTTAAACAATACATTCGGAAAATGTTTAACACCGTATTTTTTGTTTGTTTTCTCAACCCCCAAACTCAAAAGAAAAAAATGCAAAATTCTCAAAAAAACAGGATCTGACTCCGAAGTTCGTTTGCACCGACCAATTTTAAAAGAAACGTTATTACTTTATTTATAGAGGTGTGCAATGAGGAAAAAAAATAACACTGCTAAGATACTTGTATAGTAACGTATTGTATGTAATACAGTAATATATTTCAACAACACTCATTCTACAATACGTCACATTCACCGTTATGAGAAAAAAAATACGGAAGGATACAATCACATCACGTGTACGCTGCGTATAATATTTTGTCCCTGGAAATCCCCATACAAATGTAGCCCCGATGTGGGGAATCTCTGAGCTTCGAGCGCAGACAACATATAAGTATTATATTAGTGTTTCAACATCCTTTTTGGCTATAGACAACCATTTCAAAGCGCGCTTTGGGGAAAATTGTCAAGTTTAAATATGTGTTATTGAAGAAGTAAAAGTTGCTCGTGAATATTTAGTCTAATTGGTGCGCTTTAATTGGTATAACTGATAACTATACTGTACGTGCACGTGCACTCAACTCAAGTTAAAGATGTTGGCTGGGCAACTTTTTTTTTGATATTTTTTCCATCATTTGTGATCATTTTTTGTTGTCAACAAAATAGGGGGTTTGGGTAGCTCTGAGTAGAATTTATCCTTTTGCTATAGAAAAAATAAGATTTTTGTTTTTCAATATTGGAATACATATATAAGTATATACTGAGCTAATTTTATATTCGATCTCTATGTCAAAATTGTGTGTACAGTATTTTACAGTGGAGATGTCAAAATAACTCCAATATGTGTGCTATTTAAAGAATTTTTAATAAAAAATCATTAGAATCCTGAAGACATTTATATTTTTTGACTTGTTTTGAAAGAAATGTCATAAGATCTTGTCAAGTGAATCTATTCACGGTGACACGCACAGTAGCCTGGTCAATGCGGTCACTTAATCAGTGCAATCATGGAACTATGCAACCATAAACTTGGAAACATGTTGGGTTAAATGCCCATTAATCATCCTCAGTGTGCCACCGGGAGATGTAAGATAATCAACTGTAAAGTGACACTCTATAAAGTCAGATCTAAATGAAGTTGATCATCGCAGCCTGCGATACTGGAGTTTAATCACCAGCTGCCAAACTGACCACGAACGAAGCATTGGAATATGAACATTATTGAATTCTGCCAGGAAATCATTTTATATCTATGAACTTGTTATACGCATTCTTATATTATGAAAAAAATTATAACTCTGAATTTAAAGAGGGAGTTGTTGTATTATCATATGTCGTCTTATAACATAACAGCCACTATTTACCACGCACTCCAGTCTTTAACACTGACTGCTGCTGGCCAGCTCAATATCGTAATTATAGATTATTAGTTAGAACACATTTGTTCGTTTCTTATTTATTTATAGTCCTATATTAACACTGTTAAGACTGTAGACATAACAAAACAGATGCTACCATTAGATACCTTCTATCCCACAATATGATACTACTAGAGATGTAATGCCCTACAAGATGCTACCATTAGATACCGTCTACCCCACAAGATGATACTACTAGAGATGTTATGTCCCACTAGATGCTACCATTAGATACCTTCTACACCACAAGATGATACTACTGGAGATGTGATGCCCTACTAGATGCTACCATTAGATACCTACTACTCTCCAAGATGATACTACTGGAGATGTGATGCCCCACTAGATGCTACCATTAGATACCTTCTACTCTCCAAGATGATACTACTGGAGATGTGATACCCTACTAGATGCTACCATTAGATACCTTCTACTCTCCAAGAGGATACTACTGGAGATGTGATGCCCTACTTGATGCTACCATTAGATACCTTCTACTCTCCAAGATGATACTACTGGAGATGTGATGCCCCACTAGATGCTACCATTAGATACCTTCTACTCTCCAAGATGATACTACTGGAGATGAGATGCCCTATTAGATGCTACCATTAGATACATTCTACCCCAACAATATGATACTACTAGAGATGTAATGCCCCACTAGATGCTACCATTAGATACATTCTACCCCCACAATATGATACTACTAGAGATGTAATACCCCACTAGATGCTACCATTAGATACCTTCTACTCTCCAAGATGATACTACTGGAGATGAGATGCCCTACTAGATGCTACCATTAGATACATTCTACCCCCACAATATGATACTACTAGAGATGAGATGCCCTACTAGATGCTACCATTAGATACATTCTACCCCACAAGATGATACAACTAGAGATGTTATGACCCACTAGATGCTACCATTAGATACCGTCTACCCCACAAGATGATACTACTAGAGATGTAATGCCCCACTAGATGCTACCATTAGATACCTTCTACACCACAAGATGATACTACCAGAGATGTTATGCCTCATTAGATGCTACCATTAGATACATTCTACCCCCACAATATGATACTACTAGAGATGTAATGTCCCACTAAATGCTACCATTAGATATCTTCTACCCCACAAGATGATACTACTAGAGATGTTATGACCCACTAGATGCTACCATTAGATAACTTCTACCCCACAAGATGATACTACTAGAGATGTGATGCTCCACTAGATGCTACCATTAGATACATTCTACCACACAAGATGATACAACTAGAGATGTAATGCCCCACTAGATGCTACCATTAGATATCTTCTACCACACAATATGATACTACTAGAGATGTAATGCCCCACTAGATGCTACCATTAGATACCTTCTACCCCACAAGATGATACTACTAGAGATGTTATGCCCCACTAGATGCTACCATTATATACCTTCTACCCCACAATATGATACTACTAGAGATGTTATGCCCCACTAAATGCTACCATTAGATACATTCTACCCCCACAATATGATACTACTAGAGATGTTATGCCCCACTAGATGCTACCATTATAAACCATCTACCCCACAAGATAATACTACTAGAGATGTTATGCCCCACTAGATGCTACAATGAGATATACCTTCTACGCCCACAATATGATACTACTAGAGATGTTATGCCCCACTAGATGCTACCATTATATACCTTCTACCCCCACAATATGATACTACTAGAGATGTTATGCCCCACTAGATGCTACCATTATATACCTTCTACCCCCACAATATGATACTACTAGAGATGTTATGCCCCACTAGATGCTACCATTATATACATTCTACCCCCACAATATGATACTACTAGAGATGTTATGCCCCACTAGATGCTACCATTATATACCTTCTAACCCCACAATATGATACTATTAGAGATGTTATGCCCCACTAGATGCTACCATTATATACCTTCTACCCCCACAATATGATACTATTAGAGATGTTATGCCCCACTAGATGCTACCATTATATACATTCTACCCCCACAATATGATACTACTAGAGATGTTATGCCCCACTAGATACTACCATTATATACCTTCTACCCCACAAGATGATACTACTAGAGATGTTATGCCCCACTAGATGCTACAATTAGATACATTCTACCCCCACAATATGATACTACTAGAGATGTTATGCCCCACTAGATGCTACCAGAAGATACCGTCTACCCACAAGATGAGATTACTAGAGATGTAATGCCCCACTAGATGCTACCATTAGATATCTTCTATCACACAAGATGATACTACTAGAGATGTAATGCCCCACTATATGCTACCATTAGATACCTTCTACCCCACAAGATGATACTACTAGAGATGTTATGCCCCACTAGATGCTACCATTATATACCTTCTACCCCACAAGATGATACTACTATAGATCTTATGCCCCACTAGATGCTACCATTAGCTACATTCTATCCCCACAATATGATACTACTAGAGATGTTATGCCCCACTAGATGCTACCATTATATACCTTCTACCCCACAAGATAATACTACTAGAAATGTTATGCCCCACTAGATGCTACCATTAGATACCTTCTACCCCACAAGATGATACTACTAGAGATGTAATGCCCCACTAGATGCTACCATTAGATACCTTCTACACCACAATATGATACTACCAGAGATGTGATGCCTCATTAGATGCTACCATTAGATACATTCTACCCCCACAATATGATACTACTAGAGATGTAATGTCCCACTAAATGCTACCATTAGATATCTTCTACCCCACAAGATGATACTACTAGAGATGTTATGACCCACTAGATGCTACCATTAGATAACTTCTACCCCACAAGATGATACTACTAGAGATGTGATGCTCCACTAGATGCTACCATTAGATACATTCTACCACACAAGATGATACAACTAGAGATGTAATGCCCCACTAGATGCTACCATTAGATATCTTCTACCACACAATATGATACTACTAGAGATGTAATGCCCCACTAGATGCTACCATTAGATACCTTCTACCCACAAGATGATACTACTAGAGATGTTATGCCCCACTAGATGCTACCATTATATACCTTCTACCCCACAATATGATACTACTAGAGATGTTATGCCCCACTAAATGCTACCATTAGATACATTCTACCCCCACAATATGATACTACTAGAGATGTTATGCCCCACTAGATGCTACCATTATAAACCATCTACCCCACAAGATAATACTACTAGAGATGTTATGCCTCACTAGATGCTACAATAAGATATACCTTCTACGCCCACAATATGATACTACTAGAGATGTTATGTCCCACTAGATGCTACCATTATATACCTTCTACCCCCACAATATGATACTACTAGAGATGTTATGCCCCACTAGATGCTACCATTATATACATTCTACCCCCACAACATGATACTACTAGAGATGTTACGCCCCACTAGATGCTACCATTATATACCTTCTACCCCCATAATATGATACTACTAGAGATGTTATGCCCCACTAGATGCTACCATTATATACCTTCTAACCCCACAATATGATACTATTAGAGATGTTATGCCCCAGTAGATGCTACAATTATATACCTTTTACCCCCACAATATGATACTACTAGAGATGTTATGCCCCACTAGATGCTACCATTATATACCTTCTACCCCACAAGATAATACTACTAGAGATGTTATGCCCCACTAGATGCTACAATTATAAACCTTCTACCCCCACAATATGATACTACTAGAGATGTTATGCCCCACTAGATGCTACCATTATATACCTTCTACCCCCACAATATGATACTACTAGAGATGTTATACCCCACTAGATGCTACCATTATATACATTCTACCCCCACAATATGATACTACTAGAGATGTTATGCCCCACTAGATGCTACCATTATATACCTTCTAACCCCACAATATGATACTATTAGAGATGTTATGCCCCACTACATGCTACCATTATATACCTTCTACCCCCACAATATGATACTACTAGAGATGTTATGCCCCACTAGATGCTACCATTATATACCTTCTATCCCCACAATATGATACTATTAGAGATGTTATGCCCCACTAGATGCTACCATTATATACATTCTACCCCCATTATATGATACTACTAGAGATGTTATGCCCCACTAGATGCTACCATTATATACCTTCTACCCCACAAGATGATACTACTAGAGATGTTATACCCCACTAGATGCTACAATTAGATACATTCTACCCCCACAATATGATACTACAAGAGATGTTATGCCCCACTAGATGCTACCAGTAGATACCGTCTACCCCACAAGATGAGATTACTAGAGATGTAATGCCCCACTAGTTGCTGCAATTGGATACTGTCTACCCCCACAATATGATACTACTAGAGATGTAATGCCCCACTAGATGCTACCATTAGATACCTTCTACACCACAAGATGATACTACCAGAGATGTGATGCCTCATTAGATGCTACCATTAGATACATTCTACCCCCACAATATGATACTACTAGAGATGTAATGTCCCACTAAATGCTACCATTAGATATCTTCTACCCCACAAGATGATACTACTAGAGATGTTATGACCCACTAGATGCTACCATTAGATAACTTCTACCCCACAAGATGATACTACTAGAGATGTGATGCTCCACTAGATGCTACCATTAGATACATTCTACCACACAAGATGATACAACTAGAGATGTAATGCCCCACTAGATGCTACCATTAGATATCTTCTACCACACAATATGATACTACTAGAGATGTAATGCCCCACTAGATGCTACCATTAGATACCTTCTACCCCACAAGATGATACTACTAGAGATGTTATGCCCCACTAGATGCTACCATTATATACCTTCTACCCCACAATATGATACTACTAGAGATGTTATGCCCCACTAAATGCTACCATTAGATACATTCTACCCCCACAATATGATACTACTAGAGATGTTATGCCCCACTAGATGCTACCATTATAAACCATCTACCCCACAAGATAATACTACTAGAGATGTTATGCCTCACTAGATGCTACAATAAGATATACCTTCTACGCCCACAATATGATACTACTAGAGATGTTATGCCCCACTAGATGCTACCATTATATACCTTCTACCCCCACAATATGATACTACTAGAGATGTTATGCCCCACTAGATGCTACCATTATATACATTCTACCCCCACAATATGATACTACTAGAGATGTTACGCCCCACTAGATGCTACCATTATATACCTTCTACCCCCATAATATGATACTACTAGAGATGTTATGCCCCACTAGATGCTACAATTATATACCTTCTAACCCCACAATATGATACTATTAGAGATGTTATGCCCCAGTAGATGCTACAATTATATACCTTTTACCCCCACAATATGATACTACTAGAGATGTTATGCCCCACTAGATGCTACCATTATATACCTTCTACCCCACAAGATAATACTACTAGAGATGTTATGCCCCACTAGATGCTACAATTATAAACCTTCTACCCCCACAATATGATACTACTAGAGATGTTATGCCCCACTAGATGCTACCATTATATACCTTCTACCCCCACAATATGATACTACTAGAGATGTTATGCCCCACTAGATGCTACCATTATATACATTCTACCCCCACAATATGATACTACTAGAGATGTTATGCCCCACTAGATGCTACCATTATATACCTTCTAACCCCACAATATGATACTATTAGAGATGTTATGCCCCACTACATGCTACCATTATATACCTTCTACCCCCACAATATGATACTACTAGAGATGTTATGCCCCACTAGATGCTACCATTATATACCTTCTACCCCCACAATATGATACTATTAGAGATGTTATGCCCCACTAGATGCTACCATTATATACATTCTACCCCCATTATATGATACTACTAGAGATGTTATGCCCCACTAGATGCTACCATTATATACCTTCTACCCCACAAGATGATACTACTAGAGATGTTATGCCCCACTAGATGCTACAATTAGATACATTCTACCCCCACAATATGATACTACAAGAGATGTTATGCCCCACTAGATGCTACCAGTAGATACCGTCTACCCCACAAGATGAGATTACTAGAGATGTAATGCCCCACTAGTTGCTGCAATTGGATACTGTCTACCCCCACAATATGATACTACTAGAGATGTAATACCCCACTAGATGCTACCATTAGATATCTTCTACCCCACAAGATGATACTACTAGAGATGTTATGCCCCACTAGATGCTACCATTAGATACCTTCTACCCCACACGATGATACTACTAGAGATGTGATGCCCCACTGGATGCTACCATTAGATATCTTCTATCACACAAGATGATACTACTAGAGATGTAATGCCCCACTAGATGCTACCATTAGATACCTTCTACCCCACAAGATGATACTACTAGAGATGTTATGCCCCACTAGATGCTACCATTATATACCTTCTACCCCACAAGATGATACTACTAGAGATATTATGCCCCACTAGATGCTACCATTAGATACATTCTATCCCCACAATATGATACTACTAGAGATGTTATGCCCCACTAGATGCTACCATTATATACCTTCTACCCCACAAGATAATACTACTAGAAATGTTATGCCCCACTAGATGCTACAATTATATACCTTCTACCCCCACAATATGATACTAATAGAGATGTTATGCCCCACTAGATGCTACCATTATTTACCTTCTACCCCCACAATATGATACTACTAGAGATGTTATGCCCCACTAGATGCTACCATTATTTACCTTCTACCCCCACAATATGATACTACTAGAGATGTTATGCCCCACTAGATGCTACCATTATATACATTCTACCCCCACAATATGATACTACTAGAGATGTTATGCCCCACTAGATGCTACCATTATATAACTTATACCCCAACAATATGATAGTACTAGAGATGTTATGCCCCACTAGATGCTACAATTATATACCTTCTACCCCCACAATATGATACTACTAGAGATGTTATGCCCCACTAGATGCTACCATTATATACCTTCTACCCCACAAGATGATACTACTAGAGATGTTATGCCCCACTAGATGCTACAATTATAAACCTTCTACCCCCACACTATGATACTACTAGAGATGTTATGCCCCACTAGATGCTACCATTATATACCTTCTACCCCCACAATATGATACTACTAGAGATGTTATGCCCCACTAGATGCTACCATTATATACATTCTACCCCCACAATATGATACTACTAGAGATGTTATGCCCCACTAGATGCTACCATTATATACCTTCTACCCCCACAATATGATACTACTAAAGATGTTATGCCCCACTAGATGCTACCATTATATACCTTCTACCCCACAAGATGATACTACTAGAGATGTTATGCCCCACTAGATGCTACCATTACATACATTCTACCCCCATAATATGATACTACTAGAGATGTTATGCCCCACTAGATGCTACCATTAGATACCTTCTACCCCACAAGATGATACTGCTAGAGATGTTATGCCCCACTAGATGCTACCATTATATACCTTCTATCCCACAAGATGATACTACTAGAGATGTTATGCCCCACTAGATGCTACCATTAGATACATTCTACCGCCACAATATGATACTACTAGAGATGTTATGCCCCACTAGATGCTACCATTATATACCTTCTACCCCACAAGATAATACTTCTAGAAATGTTATGCCCCACTAGATGCTACAATTATATACCTTCTACCCCCACAATATGATACTACTAGAGATGTTATGCCCCACTAGATGCTACCATTATTTACCTTCTACCCCCACAATATGATACTACTAGAGATGTTATGCCCCACTAGATGCTACCATTATATACATTCTACCCCCACAATATGATACTACTAGAGATGTTATGCCCCACTAGATGCTACCATTATATAACTTATACCCCCACAATATGATACTACTAGAGATGTAATGCCCCACTAGATGCTACCATTAGATATCTTCTACCCCACAATATGATACTACTAGAGATGTTATGACCCACTAGATGCTACCATTAGATACCTTCTACCCCACAAGATGATACTACTAGAGATGTAATGCCCCACTAGATGCTACCATTAGATACCTTCTACCCTACAAGATGATACTACTAGAGATGTAATGCCCCACTAGATGCTACCATTAGATACCTTCTACCCTACAAGATGATACTACTACAGATGTAATGCCCCACTAGATGCTAACTACCCCACAATATGATACTAATAGAGATGTGATGCTCCACTAGATGCTACCATTAGATACCGTCTACCTCACAAGATGATACTACTAGAGATGTAATGCCCCACTATTTGCTACCATTAGATACCTTCTACACCACAAGATGATACTACTAGAGATGTAATGCCCAAATATTTGCTACCATTAGATACATTCTACCCCACATGATGATACCACTATAGAGATGTAATGCCCCACTAGATGGTACCATTAGATACCTTCTACCCCACAATATGATACTACTAGAGATGTAATGCCCCACTAGATGCTACCATTAGATACCGCCTACCCCACAATATGATACTAATAGAGATGTGATGCCCCACTAGACGCTACCATAAGATACCTTCTACCCCACAAGATGATACTACGAGAGATGTGATGCCACACTAGATGCTACCATTAGATACATTCTACCCCACAAGATGAAACGACTAAAGATATGATGCCCAACTAAATGATATCCCTAGAGACACTCTAGTCCACTAGATGCTACCACTCTAGAGATGTGATGACCACTAGATGCTACAACTTGAGATGGTCAACGTTACTAATTTACTGGACTAGAGACGCGCTGCTAACACTAGAGATGCAAAGTCCCACTAGATTCTACCACTGGAGACACTCTGCTTCACTAGGTGCTACCATTATAGATACCCGAAAGTTAGAATTACGGTGCCCATCTAGATGCTTCCACTGGAGACCCGTTTCCTCAATAGATGTTTTCACTTGATACTTGCTTCTCCACTAGATGCTACTACTAAAGACCATGTGCCACACTAGATGATGGACAAGTTTGACACTAGATGCTTCCACTAAAGATGTGGTGCCCGACTAGATGCTTCCACTAGAGAACTAGAGATGTGGTGCCCGACAAGATGCTTCCACTAGAGATGTGGTGCCCGACAAGATGCTTCCTCTAGAGATGTGGTGTCCGACAAGATGCTTCCACTAGAGATGTGGTGCCCGACAAGATGCTTCCACTAGAGATGTGGTGCCCCACTAGATGATACCACTAAAGACCATGTGCCCCAGAGGATGATAGCACTAGAGACTCGCTGCCCCACTAGCTGATGCCACTAAAGACCATGTGCCCCAATGGATGATACCACTAGAAACGCGCTGCCCAACTAGCTGATAACACTAGAGACCATGTGCCCCCACCAGGTGATACCACTAGAGACGCGCTGCCCAACTAGATTATACTACTAGAAACAATGTGCCCCACTATATGCTACCACTACAGATGGGGTGCCACACTAAATGAAACAACTAGAGACCATGTGCCCTACTGGATGATACAAACTAGATACGCGCTGCCCCACTAGTTGATACCACTAGAGATCACCACTAGAGACCATGTGCCCCAATGGATTTTAGCACTAGAGACGCGCTGCCCCACTAGCTGATACCACTAGAGACCATGTGCCCACTGGATGATACTACTAGAGACGCGCTGCCACCCTAGCTGATATGAGCCTCACTAGATGCTACCACTAGAGACGCGCTGCCCCACTAGTTGATAACACTAGAGACCATGTGCCCCAATGGATGATACCACTAGAGACGCGATGCCCCACTAGATGATACCACTAGAGACCATGTGCCCACTTGATGATACCACTAGAGACGCGCTGCCTTACGAGATGACATCACTAGAGACCATGTGCCCTACTATATGCTACCACTGGAGACGCGCTGCCCCACTAGATGATGCTACTAGATACACGCTGTCCCACTAGCTGATACCACTAGAGACCATGTGCCCCAATGGATGACAGCACTAGAGACGCGCTGCCCCACTAGCTTATACCACTAAAGACCATGTGCCCAAATGGATGCTACCACAAGAGGCGCGCTGCCCCACTAGATGATATCTCTAGAGACCATGTGCCCTACTATATGCTAACACTAGTGACGCGCTGCCCCACTAGATACTACTACTACAGACGCGCTGCCCCACTAGCTGATACCACTAGAGACCATGTGACCACTAGCTGATACCACTAGAGACCATGTGCCCACTTGATGATACCACTAGAGAATAATATATTTAAAACATGTTTTTGCTTGTGTGTTATCTTTATTGTGTCGCCTGTATAGCATGGTAGACACTAAGGGATCACTGTGTCTGTCTTCCGTCGTCGTCCTTCGTCCGTCCGTCCGTCACACTGTAACCTGCAAACTAACCTTGGCCATAACTTGAAAACTGTGTGACCTATGTTTATGAAACTCAAACACATCTTCATCCTTAATCTTAAGAATTTTGTTACACATGTCCGATAACTCTGACTTTTATTTTGGCAGAGTTATGCCCCTTTTCATGAAACTTTAACCTGCAACTTAACATATCTCTTAATTTGGCAAATATTGTCCTATGGTCATGAAACTTTATACAGGTTGTCATTATCAATTATCGAATGCAGATGTATTCCCATTTCCATGAACTTTAGCTCTTTAAAAAAAAGATTATACTTGCTGAAATAAGCACACGGCAGGTGACTCAGGTTTTCCGTGGAACACCCTTCTAGGTTTTGTTATTTTAAGTTACAAATCAATATAACATAAAATATAATTATAACCATGTTTTTATGCGTTCTTACATCTCCATGTTACAATAATACTGTAAATGGAGAAAGTGGTGTACACGAGCTAGTTATTCGACTATTCGTGGTAGTAGTAGTACATACAAACATCTCAACCGATGATTTCCAATCAATCTGAGTCGCACTTCAGACAGAACATCGGGTTCGAATCATAACTGGGAGCTCAGCTTGTAAGTGAGAAAGTGTCGATTCTTTACGGATGGCGGTAGGTATACAGTACTCTGGTTCTACCCATGGATAAGCGGATGGTCTTCCTTCATCAAAAAAAATAAATAAAAAATCGACCGTCATACATAGATGCTGAAAATTTGCTGGAAAATGACGTTAAACACCAAAAAAATAAACATGAAACAGAACATGTCAAAACAAATTATAGATGAACAAACATACTGTTGCGTTATCGAAATCTTCGTCCTGAGAATGCGTTCGTTGACTTAAAACAAAGTATTGTATTTTGTGATATTCTGAGTTATCTCCACTGGACTGTTAACTGCAAATAAAGATCTATGATAATGTACAATGTTATTGACGCATTATGAGAAAGTCGTAGTTTTGATGGGGAACAACTCTTGTGACATTATGGCAGTTGTTACAGTTTTGTTTAAGTCATCTGTACCACCGCTTGTTACCATAGTACGTTCGGGATAACTTCTTGCCTCGTTATACTCCGGACCGTCCCACCACATATAAAATAACCTCACTCAAATAATAAAAAACCCGGTGATAAAATCAACAAAAAGTAAAACAAATAACAACAAATCAAACATAAAACGACAAAGATCAAAGCATATGGTAGATTTAAAGGGACACGTGGCAATCTTATTTTTTTTAAAAATTTGCGGCATCCAGTTAGTTTTTCTACATAAACTGCATTTGTTCAATCATTAATATTTATTATAACGGGGTCAATTTTAATCCCAGATTATAGAAAAAGTATAACGCGAATTGTTTTTGCATATTATTAACTAGTGATTAAATTTCATCAATAAATATTTAAACCTATGGTAGAATAACGCAGAAAAGTAGAAAACTTAAAATTGTATTTAAATTTATGCAAGCAGATTTAAAGTCAAAATGTTACTAGATTAATAAATCGAGAGGCTAAATTTAAATCTTTGATAAAGACTTCAATATTGCCATGATTACCTTTAACGTGTTGGAAACTTAAAATTACACGTGGTCGCATTCTTTTTTCATTTGAAATGTTTATTTGTTAGCGTTCCTCGTTCAAATTATATAATCCTAGATTACCAATCCTAGATTATTTTTTTTATTGTTATAAGCTGCACCTGTAACGGGTAAACATGAGAACCACATCCAACGAAAACATGTAAAGTCATTATCAAATGGCAATTATGTATACTGTATTCAACTGTCAGGTTTTTGTAAGCACGTATTTTCCTGCATTGAAGCTTACGCTACAATACCCATTTAACTTTTCGACTTCCGTCCAAATATATTTTTTTTCTTAAATTAATTCAAATGTCAAACCAAACTTAAATGAAAATATTTCACCTTATCACCCACTCTGTATTACTTCGAACTCAAAACTATTTCAGTTTCACAAAAAGTGACCATGATATTTGAAATCCTATCTTAATTGTATACAATGATTGCGTTTGAACGCTCTTAATTGAACTTAAAGGCGGAATTTACAAATCAGCGATCGTTTAAATAGATCGTTTAAATAGATTTTATAAAATAAATTGTTTAAACTTTAACCGGCACACGCATGTTTTTACACAATTTTAGACTTACGTATGTACAGATGAAACAACATGGACTGTTTGTACAATTATTTGTACATATACTTTTTACATCTTGATTTTTGTATATGTACTGGTTTAAAATGAAATTTACTTATTTTCTTAAAAACTTCACAATGTTGCTATAATGACACTCGCTGAATAAAGTATTGACTTTGTATTTATTTTGCTTTTTGTATAAATGAAATATATTTTAAGATACTTCACCTGTAGCGCTCATACCACAATCACCATCTCCATCACCACACAAACGCCTATAACAAACTTCATGACTGTCATATAAGGCCTAAAATGTGTTAAAAATGACGTAAAACAAGATTCAAACAAACAAAACCACGTAAAAACATTATTTGGGTAATGAGAGCTTAAAAATCAGTCACGTGGAATTAACACTCAAACCCATATGTAGGAAATGACCACTGAGAAATATAATATTGGAAATTACCACTCAAGAACAATACATGAGAAATTGCTACTCAACAAAATGTTCACTCAATACATTAGATGGCAAATGTTCTCTCAAAACATTAGATTGCAAATGTTCACTCAAATCATTAGATAAAAATGTTCACTCAAAATATTTGATGACAGATGTTCACTCCAAACATTAGACGGCAAATGTTCACTCAGAAACATTAGATGGTAAATGTTTACTGAAACATTATGGCATTCAAAAACATTAGATGGCAAATGTCCACTCAAAACATTAAATGGCAAATGTTCACTCAAAAATGAAAACTCAAAAACACTAGCTGAACGCTCATAACCATTATAATTATGGGAATGACCATGCTAATGATCACTCAAAAGCAGATAGACAGAGAAGTAGAAGTTTATAAATCGTTACCAAACGATTCATTTAAAACAACCAGTTAAGAGATTAACTGATGGAGAAACAAAATCGGGAATGGTGAAAATCACAGATGCTTAATCTTGTACAGGTGACAGCTTCTCTATACCTCTCCGATTAAAGCATAGCCGGAATGACGTTTTAAAAATAAAACGTAAGTTGTAACCCTTATATTCGGTATCTGACAACTAATATTCTAATTCTTTTTTAAGTAAAACGCGTACGGTAAAAGATAACACAATCAAAGGCAGGTTTTGAAAGTGTCACACGGTAGAATAAATTACCACCAAGCTTGTCAATACTACCCCGAGCGTCAAACAACCGTTCAGGGACAGGTTTAAGTATGCGGCAGGAAAAAAGGATTTTGATCGTTAATGTATTGATTTATAAAATAACCCAGTCATAACACATGGTTTTATCGTACACATGAATAAGCTGCATAAAGACTCGCATATTTCCGGAAAAGCATGTTGTTACTATTATGAAAACAAATGTGGACCGCAGTTAATATCGAACGTTATATGTATAGCTCTGGTTAATTAAATAAGAAAACAAGTTGGCAAGATATCGTTTTAGCACGAACACTGGATTTAGTTAATCATGAAATGTATATCCACAGATGTCTAATTTAAAGGTAAGATATTTTCACTCTGCGTGGGATATTAAGGCGATGCCATTTTGAAATGGTCTCTCCCACTATTTATAATGTGGTACTGTTAGTTTGAATTTTGCAGCACAAGTAAGGCCATATATGACGGTCGATTTTCTTCTCTGTCAAATTGAATCTGTTCATGGGCAGCCCTACCCACACTCATTAATACCAGACTCTGTGATATTGAATCTGTCCATGGGCAGCACTACCCACACTCATTAATACCAGACTCTGTCATATGGAATCTGTCCATGGTCTCACTACCAACACTCATTAATACCAGACTCTGTCATATGGAATCTGTACATGGTCTAACTACCCACACTCATTAATACCAGACTCTTGTCACATTGAATCTGTCCATGGGCAGCAATACCCGAACTCATTAATACCAGACTCTGTCATATGGAATGTGTCCATGGGCAGCACTACCCACACTAATTAATACCAGACTCTGTCATATGGAATGTGTCCATGGGTAGCACTACCCACACTCATTAACACCAGACACTGTCATATGGAATTTGTCCATGGTCTCACTATCCACACTCATTAATACCAGACTCTGTCATATTTAATCTGTCTATTGGCAGCACTACCCATACTCATTAATAACAGACTCTGTCATATGGAATCTGTCCATGGGCAGCACTACCCTCACTCATTAATACCAGACTCTGTCATATGGAATTTGTTCATGGGCAGTACTACCCACACTCATTAATACCAGACTCTTTCATATTGAATCTGTCTATTGGCAGCACTACCCACACTCATTAATACCAGACTCTGTCATATGGAATCTGTCTATGGGCAGCACTACCCACACTCATTAATATCAGACTCTGTCATATGGAATCTGTCCATGGGCAGCACTACCCACACTCATTAATACCAGACTCTGTCATATGGAATCTGTCTATGGACAGCACTACCCACACTCATTAATACCAGACTCTGTCATATGAAATCTGTCCATGGGCATCACTACCCACACTTATTAATACCAGACTCTGTCATATGGAATCTGTCCATAGGCAGCACTACCCACACTCATTAATACCAGACTCTGTCATATGGAATCTGTCCATGGGCAGCACTACCCACACTCATTAATACCAGACTGTCATATGGAATCTGTCCATGTGCAGTACTACCCACACTCATTAATACCAGACTCTGTCATATGGAATCTGTCTATGGGCAGCACTACCCACACTCATTAATATCAGACTCTGTCATATGGAATCTGTCCATGGGCAGCACTACCCACACTCATTAATACCATACTCTGTCATATGGAATCTGTCTATGGACAGCACTACCCACACTCATTAATACCAGACTCTGTCATATGAAATCTGTCCATGGGCATCACTACCCACACTTATTAATACCAGACTCTGTCATATGGAATCTGTCCATAGGCAGCACTACCCACACTCATTAATACCAGACTCTGTCATATGGAATCTGTCCATGGGCAGCACTACCCACACTCATTAATACCAGACTGTCATATGGAATCTGTCCATGTGCAGTACTACCCACACTCATTAATACCAGACTCTGTCATATGAAATCTGTCTATTGGCAGCACTACCCACACTCATTAATACCAGACCCTGTCATATTGAATCTGTCCACGGGCAGCACTACCCACACTCATTAATACCAGACTCTGTCATATGGAACCTGTCCATGGGCAGCACTACCCATACTCATTAATACCAGACTCTGTCATATTGAATTTGTCCATGGTCTCACTACCCACACTCATTAATACCAGACTCTGTCATACGGGAATCTGTCCATGGGCAGCACTACCCACACTCATTAATACCAGACTCTGTCATATTGAATTTGTCCATGGTCTCACTATCCACACTTATAAATACCAGACTCTGTCATATTGAATCTGTCTATTGGCAGCACTACCCACACTGATTAATACCAGACTCTGTCATATGGAATTTGTCCATGGTCTCACTATCCACAATCAGTAATACCAGACTCTGTCATATTGAATCTGTCCATGGGCAGCACTACCCACACTCATTAATACCAGACTCTGTCATATGGAATATGTCCATGGGCAGCACTACCCACACTCATTAATACCAGACTCTGTCATATTGAATCTGTCCATGGGCAGCACTACCCACATTCATTAATACCAGACTCTGTCATATTGAATCTGTCCATGGGCAGCACTACCCACACTCATTAATACCAGACTCTGTCATATGGAATCTGTCCATGGGCAGCACTACCCACACTCATTAATACCAGACTCTGTCATATGGAATCTGACCATGGGCAGCACTACCCACACTCATTAATACCAGACTCTGTCATATGGTATCTGTCTATGGGCAGAACTACCCATACTCATTAATACCAGACTCTGTCATATGGAATCTGTCTATGAGCATAACTACCCATACTCATTAATACCAGACTCTGTCATATGGAATCTGCCCATGGGCAGCACTACCCACACTCATTAATACCAGACTGTCATATAGAATCTGTCCATGTGCAGTACTACCCACACTCATTAATACCAGACTCTGTCATATGAAATCTGTCTATTGGCAGCACTACCCACACTCATTAATACCAGACTCTGTCATATGGAATATGTCCATGGGCAGTACTACCCACATTCATTAATACCAGACTCTGTCATATGGAATCTGTCCATGGGAGGTACTACCCACACTCATTAATACCATACTCTGTCATATTGAATCTGTCCACGGGCAGCACTACCCACACTCATTAATACCAGACTCTGTCATATTGAATCTGTCCATTGGCAGCACTACCCACTCTCATTAATACCAGACTCTGTCATATGGAATCTGTCCATAGGCAGCACTACGTACACTCATTAATACCAGACTCTGTCATATGGAATCCGTCCATGGGCAGCACATACCCACTCTCATTAATACCTGACTCTGTCATATTGAATTTGTCCATGGGCAGTACTACCCACACTCATTAATACCAGACTCTGTCATATGGAATCTGTCCATGGGAGGTACTACCCACACTCATTAATACCAGACTCTGTCATATTGAATCTGTCCATGGGCAGCACTACCCACTCTCATTAATACCAGACTCTGTCATATTGAATCTGTCCATAGGTAGCACTACGCACACTCATTAATACCAGACTCTGTCATATGGAATCCGTCCATGGGCAGCACTACCCACACTCATTAATACCATACTCTGTCATATGGAATTTGTCCATGGGCAGCACTACCCACACTCATTAATACCAGACTCTGTCATATGGAATCTGTCTATGGGCAGAACTACCCATACTCATTAATACCAGACTCTGTCATATGGAATCTGTCTAAGGGCAGAACTACCCATACTCATTAATACCAGACTCTGTCATATGGAATCTGTCCATGGGCAGCACTACCCACACTCATTAATACCAGACTCTGTCATATGGAATCTGTCCATGTGCAGTACTACCCACACTCATTAATACCAGACTCTGTCATATGAAATCTGTCTATTGGCAGCACTACCCACACTCATTAATACCAGACTCTGTCATATGGAATATGTCCATGGGCAGTACTACCCACACTCATTAATACCAGACTCTGTCATATGGAATCTGTTCATGGGAGGTACTACCCACACTCATTAATACCAGACTCTGTCATATTGAATCTGTCCATGGGCAGCACTACCCACACTCATTAATACCAGACTCTGTCATATGGAATCTGTCCATGGGCAGCACTACCCACACTCATTAATACCAGACTCTGTCATATTGAATCTGTCCATGGGCAGCACTACCCACACTCATTAATACCAGACTCTGTCATATTGAATCTGTCCATGGGCAGCACTACCCACACTCATTGATACCAGACTCTGTCATATGGAATCTGTCCATTGGCAGCACTACCCACACTCATTAATACCAGACTCTGTCATATGGAATCTGTCCATGGGCAGCACTACCCACACTCATTAATACCAGACTCTGTCATATGGAATCTGTCTATGGGCAGAACTACCCATACTCATTAATACCAGACTCTGTCATATGGAATCTGTCTATGGGCAGAACTACCCATACTCATTAATACCAGACTCTGTCATATGGAATCTGTCCATGGGCAGCACTACCCACACTCATTAATACCAGACTCTGTCATATGGAATCTGTCCATGTGCAGTACTACCCACACTCATTAATACCAGACTCTGTCATATGAAATCTGTCTATTGGCAGCACTACCCACACTCATTAATACCAGACTCTGTCACATGGAATATGTCCATGGGCAGTACTACCCACACTCATTAATACCAGACTCTGTCATATGGAATCTCTCCATGGGAGGTACTACCCACACTCATTAATACCATACTCTGTCATATTGAATCTGTCCACGGGCAGCACTACCCACACTCATTAATACCAGACTCTGTCATATTGAATCTGTCCATTGGCAGCACTACCCACTCTCATTAATACCAGACTCTGTCATATGGAATCTGTCCATAGGCAGCACTACGTACACTCATTAATACCAGACTCTGTCATATGGAATCCGTCCATGGGCAGCACATACCCACTCTCATTAATACCTGACTCTGTCATATTGAATTTGTCCATGGGCAGTACTACCCACACTCATTAATACCAGACTCTGTCATATGGAATCTGTCCATGGGAGGTACTACCCACACTCATTAATACCAGACTCTGTCATATTGAATCTGTCCATGGGCAGCACTACCCACTCTCATTAATACCAGACTCTGTCATATTGAATCTGTCCATAGGTAGCACTACGCACACTCATTAATACCAGACTCTGTCATATGGAATCCGTCCATGGGCAGCACTACCCACACTCATTAATACCATACTCTGTCATATGGAATTTGTCCATGGGCAGCACTACCCACACTCATTAATACCAGACTCTGTCATATGGAATCTGTCTATGGGCAGAACTACCCATACTCATTAATACCAGACTCTGTCATATGGAATCTGTCTAAGGGCAGAACTACCCATACTCATTAATACCAGACTCTGTCATATGGAATCTGTCCATGGGCAGCACTACCCACACTCATTAATACCAGACTCTGTCATATGGAATCTGTCCATGTGCAGTACTACCCACACTCATTAATACCAGACTCTGTCATATGAAATCTGTCTATTGGCAGCACTACCCACACTCATTAATACCAGACTCTGTCATATGGAATATGTCCATGGGCAGTACTACCCACACTCATTAATACCAGACTCTGTCATATGGAATCTGTTCATGGGAGGTACTACCCACACTCATTAATACCAGACTCTGTCATATTGAATCTGTCCATGGGCAGCACTACCCACACTCATTAATACCAGACTCTGTCATATGGAATCTGTCCATGGGCAGCACTACCCACACTCATTAATACCAGACTCTGTCATATTGAATCTGTCCATGGGCAGCACTACCCACACTCATTAATACCAGACTCTGTCATATTGAATCTGTCCATGGGCAGCACTACCCACACTCATTGATACCAGACTCTGTCATATGGAATCTGTCCATTGGCAGCACTACCCACACTCATTAATACCAGACTCTCTCATATGGAATCTGTCCATGGGCAGCACTACCCACACTCATTAATACCAGACTCTGTCATATGGAATCTGTCTATGGGCAGAACTACCCATACTCATTAATACCAGACTCTGTCATATGGAATCTGTCTATGGGCAGAACTACCCATACTCATTAATACCAGACTCTGTCATATGGAATCTGTCCATGGGCAGCACTACCCACACTCATTAATACCAGACTCTGTCATATGGAATCTGTCCATGTGCAGTACTACCCACACTCATTAATACCAGACTCTGTCATATGAAATCTGTCTATTGGCAGCACTACCCACACTCATTAATACCAGACTCTGTCACATGGAATATGTCCATGGGCAGTACTACCCACACTCATTAATACCAGACTCTGTCATATGGAATCTCTCCATGGGAGGTACTACCCACACTCATTAATACCATACTCTGTCATATTGAATCTGTCCACGGGCAGCACTACCCACACTCATTAATACCAGACTCTGTCATATTGAATCTGTCCATGGGCAGCACTACCCACTCTCATTAATACCAGACTCTGTCATATGGAATCTGTCCATAGGCAGCACTAGGCACACTCATTAATACCAGACTCTGTCATATGGAATCCGTCCATGGGCAGCACATACCCACTCTCATTAATACCTGACTCTGTCATATTGAATTTGTCCATGAGCAGTACTACCCACACTCATTAATACCAGACTCTGTCATATGGAATCTGTCCATGGGAGGTACTACCCACACTCATTAATAACAGACTCTGTCATATTGAATCTGTCCATGGGCAGCACTACCCACTCTCATTAATACCAGACTCTGTCATATGGAATCTGTACATAGGCAGCACTACGCACACTCATTAATACCAGACTCTGTCATATGGAATCCGTCCATGGGCAGCACATACCCACTCTCATTAATACCTGACTCTGTCATACTGAATTTATCCATGGGCAGCACTACCCACACTCATTAATACCTGACTCTGTCATATGGAATTTGTCCATGGGTAGCACTACCCATACTCATTAATACCAGACTCTGTCATATGGAATCTGTCCATGTGCAGCACTACCCAAACTCATTAATACCAGACTCTGTCAAATTGAATCTGTCCATGGGCACTTCCCCTGGCCTCGTCCATAAACCCGGCGGTCCCGTGTCTCCAAGCAAGTATAATGAATCTATTCGATATTATGAGTACGGCACGGTTTCGGGATATCTAAGTATCATTCCTCTCTTTTCAGGGAGGCTCGAAAGTAACCTATATATACTCCTCAAAATAATTTAAGGACCACGTTTTGATTTGTGTCATTTTTAGCTTGACTTTTCGAAGAATAAGAGAGCTTATGTAATTACCCCGGCATCGGCGTCGGCGTCGGCGTCCCACATCAAGGTTTGCGTGTAAACTGTTTACAATTATATGTCTCTTACATTTCTTATCCTAGCACAACAAAATTTGGCCAATGGCTTTCTTATAGCATTATCTTAAGGGCTGCGTAAGTAACTTTGGTTCCTGTAACCCCTGGGCTCCCATGGAACCCACATTCTGAAAGCCCTTAAAATGTGTCTCATTTCACATCAAATTGTGCGTGTAAGCTGTGTCTGCTGGTCTATATCTCTTACATTTCTTGTCCTGGGTCTACAACATTTGGGAATGGTTACATATGTTTTTACATATGTCTGTGTTGTTTTGTTTTATAAAATCTACACCTATATCAAGGATGCCGCCCCGCCATGCCCCAACCACCCCCACCCAATTTGTTTATGGGCTCCCCTCACATGGAGGACAGCGGGAGGGGAATTGATTTCATTTTATCTTCCATTATTGGGATATTGAAATTTAAATTTGAACGCAATAATTTACATATGAAACAATTTAGATTTAATTCAGATACACAGATAAAATATAAAAAAAAAATGAAATGAGGCTACAATAAAAAAAATTGCTAGATTATCATCCACTCCCTGCCCGAGTTGCCTTTCGGCACACATTTCTTTAAAATGACAACAATTTTGGATTAAAACTGATAAAAATAACTAAATCTCACACCCTGTCCCAAATGTTACAATAATTTGTATGAGATTCTAACAATAATTTTATATCGGCACGAGTGTCTATACCCGTCCCGCAACCCGTCCCGCCCCACGTCCCGCCCCTACCTCCCACATTATTTTAGCCTTGTTTTCTGACGGTATATACTGGCTAACTTATTATTCTCTGAAAAATCGAATAGTCGAGCTGCGCTGTTCTCCGACAGCTCTTGTTTAACTGAGCTATTAGTGACCATTTTACTACCTTTTTGCAATGTTTAAGTTTAACTTTATTTTTATTATAACAATTGTTACTTGACCCACAAGTATTAACTTTTGATATGGATATGAAATACAGAACATTAAAGATTTAAAGTAATTATTATTGTTCTTTTTTGTGGTCTTTAAATTATTTTGAGGAGTATAAAAATCAATGTCTCGATGAGCCCCTAAAACAATTCAATTTAAAACAGCCAAGATAATGTATAGGAAGCGACGACTGTCTCATATCTTCGTGTTCATCTGATGTATTTTTCAAGTTTAGCTTTGATGACTTAATTGTGTTGGCGACATGTACAGGTACATCTAGACATAATTGACGGGGCCGGTGGTTGTGAAGGCGTCTCAGCCAGTTTGAAAATGTAAAAACCACATGCATAGCTATATTAAGTATATTGTCGATAACTGTCTTTTCTGCCTGCTGTTATTTATCTTGTCAGTTGGTTTCAGAAACGTTTAAGGTATATGTCTAAACGTATTTCACTGTTAGTTTCACATGAATGCATTTTACAAACGTCTCTGCTTTAATGCCGCCCTACTGCAGTAATGTGTTTTAGATTGTTGGGTATTTTTCGTTTAACTGCTCTCCGTCCCTTATTCACAGTATAGTTAGCTTGCATTATGTGGTTGACTTTCGTTAGTATATGGTTGGCTTTCGTTATACATTGTATGGTTGGTTCTCGGTATACATTGTATGGTTGGTTCTCGGTATACATTGTATGGTTGGTTCTCGTTATACATTGTATGGTCGGTTCTCGTTATACAGTGTATGGTGTGTTCTCGTTATACATTGCATGGTTGGTTTCGGTATACATTGTATGCTTGGTTCTCGTTATACATTGTATGCTTGGTTCTAGGTATACATTGTATGGCTGGTTCTCGTTATACATTGTATGGTGGGTTCTCATTATACTTTGTATGGCTGGTTCTCGTTATACATTGTATGGTGGGTTCTCATTATACAGTGTATGGTGGGTTCTCGTTATACAGTGTATGGTTGGTTCTAGGTATACAGTGTATGGTTGGTTCTCGTTATACAGTGTATGGTGGCTAATTGACAGAGCGTCAGTCTCGCATGCGGGGTGTTAAGGGTTCAATCTCCGATCGGGTCACACCAAATACTTCATAAAAATGGTACAATAGCTCCCTTGCTTGACGTGCAGCATATAAAGGGTAGTTCAAGGACTGGTCGCTGCGGTGGCAGTATAATGTGACAGGGTGAAGTAACGTAGCATGTGTCTACGGATAATAAGTTGAGCACTGAGTCCACTCGTTTCGAGTAGATACCGTCGTGATGATTGTTAAAAGCGACGTTAAACCTCATACATACATACATACATACATACATACATACATACATACATACATACATCCCGAGGGTTCAGTGCAAAACTATTGTATCTCCTTCTTTATTCATAATGTAGTTATAATAGTTTTGCGCTGACCCCTCGATACATACTTTATAATATTTCTTCAATGGCATCCTACTTTGTTCAAAAGGGCATTACATATTGGTATTTTGGATGTGCACAAGCGATCAAAGAATTCTGGAAAGATTAAAATCTGATATAATAATATACTTCCAAACTAATGATGTGAATCTTTATTTAAATTAAACTTTAATCATTCTTAAAATGCAGACGTGCACACGCGCAGATAACATGTTATTGTGTCATATATATTATTTATGGCAAAAAAAATTGTTTACAAGGATTATGTTTGTAAATGTTAAATAGCTCGTCAAACACGTTTTACACCGTCAAACTTCCCAGCTTTTCACAATTTGATAATGTAAGACGTTGGTTAGTTTTGCGGTTTGCATGCTCTTTGGTCTAATATTAGGTATTACTTTTGAGGTATGCTTAAAGAAACTAACCCGCCAAATATCGGCAAAATTGCAATTCAAAACCGTTTATCAAAACTCTGTCCAGGTGTTCAGGTTATATACTAATGTATATGTACCAATTAAAAGTATAGGTTTATACATACTTTCTTAAAATACCGTGATTGAATATTATTATGAACTGGTAAATTGTAAAGTTCTCTTAATTCAATGGTACAGTTCTGGGTTTGGCCTGGCTGGTTAAAGCCGTTTATAAATATTGTGCCTATAGAGTTTAGATACTCAAATTATGTAAGATATATATAAAAATTATATACTTCGTCGTCAGTAGGTTTAGAAACCGTTGACATATGTTATAAATATTTGCGGTTTTCGGCTTAATAGCTACTTTAAAGGTTTTAATGTATTCAATATTACAGTTGTATATGTTTCATCACATACTTCCATATAAATACGTTGTTTTTAAATTTACGATACGACATAGACCTAGCTAGTCATATCCATCCGGGCAATAAAGCTTTATTGCACGCATGAAATAATGTCATATCACGGAAATAACCGAATGTTCATCTCGATCCTTTTACTGGAGTGATACGGAAATAACCGATTAGTTACGATTGTATACGATTTGTCACGGGTATTGTTTGTCGTCAGTTACTTTCATCCTGTTATTGGCTATAGAATCATTATCCGTGGATAAAATAACCACTTATGACAATTCAACTTGATTAGAAAATTTCGAATTCAATGGAATTCATTTTCAATAAGATTTCGGACAAAAATAAATGTTGTGTACCACTTACACGACAGACATGAGCACATCAAAATGGACTAGATCTAACCCTTTTTTTTTCTCCCTGGAAAACAGCGTAGTGAGTGAGCTTGAAGCTGATATTCCACTAGTGGTATAACATAACGTTCATGACGTCATGAACGTCACGTTGATGTACGTTTTCTGACGTAATGTGACGTTATAAGTTATGTAATAAATAGAATCTAACATTCGTTCTCATTCATTATTGAATTTATTAAACTCGTTAGCGAAAATTATATAATGCTCGGCAAGAGCCTCGCATTATAATACCCACGATTTTGAAAAAAAATGGGTATATTAAAATCGCCTCCGTTTGTCCGTCTGTCCGTCTGTCCGTTACCGCATCTCCTCCTAAACCGCTGAACGGAATTCAACCAAACTTAGGGTTTGACATCACCATATGATGACGACGTGCACGAGCACTATTATTTTTGGCTCCGAGCCCAGGGGCCCTCAGGGGGTCAAAAGGTCAAATAAACTAAAAATTCAATTACACTGTATTTTTTCATATTTTTGCACATAACTTGGTATATGTGATCGTCTATAAAAGATGAACAACATATTTGGATTTATTTTTATTTTTATTGTTTATAATTATGTCTCAAATGAAACATGATGATGGGATTACACTGTATACATTTGTTTCCTTCTATGTTAAAGTTGGGCCTGGAGGAAGGGGCATCAAATACACTAATAATGCAATTACGGTGTCATTTTTTCATACTTTTGCACTTTTCCTTAGCCTCGTCCGTCGGATGGGGACGTAAACTGGGCGGTCCCGTGTATCGGTCTATCAACCGAGCACGTTAAAGAACCATAGGAATCTATTCGATAATAAGAGTAGGGCAGGTTCCCGGATTCCTATGTATCCTTCCCCTCTCTCTGGGGCGGCTCTAAATAACCTGTACTGTGTTGATGAGCCGTTAAACAACATTCAATTCAATTCATACTTTTGCACATTAATTGGTATAATAGTCATCTAATAAAGAGATACACAGCATGTCAAATGATTTATTATTTAAAACTCGGACGTCTTCCCTGGAGTTCGGGTTGGAGGGGGTGGGTGGTGGGTGGAGGGTAACAGGGGGTGAATTTATTTAACAATTATTTCTCAAATGAACATTTTGATGAAGTGTGTGTGGTAGGGGGTGAGAGTGGGGGCGGGGCGGGGTGGGGGGTGGGGTGGGGGGCGGGGGTGGGGGGATGGATGCGGAGTGACCTGTGTGAATAAAACGTGGGTATTTTACGACGGCCGCGCCGTCAATGCGTTCTAGTATCATTTTGCCAACTCGTTTAATAAATTCAATAATGAATGAGTACTCATGTAAGATTCTCTGTATAAACAATAGTAATAAAGCAACATCGTGATGTTTAGATATAACCATACAAAGGTTACTAATGGGAAACTTGCCATATGTGTTCCACTATAAACCGTCAAACAAAGAAGCTCCAAACTCTGTTTATGCATGATTAAATTCGGAAATGGGACATGGCAGGAGAAGTGGGCCATGCTTTTGAAATAGATTCTTTAAAGTTATAAGTTTGTAATGCATCACATGACATACATAGTTTTGCAATCTCTACCAGGGTTGTCGTTCCTTGCTCTCACTTTGACGTGTTGCGTGAATTCAAGATACGACAACACTGTATAGAGATTGAGAGTCTTATAAAATGTAATAAACTTAACAAACATTCATAACGCTGTTCCAACGGAAGCAGATATAAAAGTCGAAGAGGAAATGTAGCATTCAAGGACCTCAGTCAACCACAAACACGTACAGAAATAAACAACAACAGGAAATGTAGCATTCAAGGACCTCAGTCAACCACAAACAGGTACAGAAATAAACAACAACAGGAAATGTAGCATTCAAGGACCTCATACAACCACAAACAGGTACAGAAATTAACAACAACAGGAAATGTAGCATTCAAGGACCTCATTCAACCACAAACAGGTACAGAAATTAACAACAACAGGAAATGTAGCATTCAAGGACCTCATTCAACCACAAACAGGTACAGAAATTAACAACAACAGGAAATGTAGCATTCAAGGACCTCAGTCAACCACAAACAGGTACAGAAATTAACAACAACCACATATATGAATAAAAGGCAACATATGACATCACAAAAATAAAAGGGTTGACAATAGGGTTGCCGCATTGGAACGGCCATTGTCAAAACAAGCCTCAGGGGGTTTAAACCGGGTTTTAGGATGAACCAAACTCCACTGTAACCCTACTGTCATCCCAATAAACCGGGACAGTGTAAATTAAATTAATGCTGCCTTGTTTGTTAGAGAATATAACATGGCAGCATTAATAGGCAATATAAGTGTAACACATAAATGATCATGTATATATGAACATAAAAAACACAAAGACGAACTCGATATAGTACTATCCGCGGCGATTTGATGCTTTGCATGAACAGTTTATTGTTAATTTACTGAAACAACTGCAGCTAGCTTATAACAGTTTGGATTAGGGTAACAACACATCAGGTATACATGCTTGTTTATTGTGTTGAGAATTATCAATTTAATACTAAATTACTTTTGAAATATATTTATTAAAATGTTATTGTTATCATAGGTTCAGCAAGTCATTTCTAGAGGTACATTCAAGGACAGTGGTATACATAATGTATAATTTAAATGTATGAACAGTCCAAGAAGATTCATATTACTCTAAGTCTTGATCATCTTCGACGCTTAATTGTAAATATAAACGTCTTAACCCTTTGTGCAGAAAAAAAAATGAAACCGGAAACACGTGTACGTATTTTTTTTTTATTATTGTAGTATATTTGACCATCCACATTTAGTTCGTCGGTATAATGATGAAGTTTTCCCTTTTGTTTATTTATTAATTTCGCGTCTTTCTGTCGTTCTGTATATCTTCGATAGAAGTCCCGCCTGTATCATCAAATCAGAAACGATACCAGAATCTAGGCAAACTTCAAACTTGTTTTAGAAGAACAGTTCTAGATGTTTGTCTTGAAAACAAGCAAACGTCGCAGATGATCTAGACTATATTACTCTATCATTAGAGTCAACCTCCGTAGCCAATAATCTCCGCCACCACACAAATCACGTGACGAGAGCTGAGGCCATGTGATTACAAAATGACGATACACTAGGTAATGCTTGGTACAGCAAACTCTTGCCGTAACCAACAGGCATATTGGCAATAACATCATCCCCTTCGAGAAGATGTTGAAAACATGTAACATGATTTGGCTTGGATGTAATCTCTTTATTAAATTTACGCACAGTAAATACATGTTTGTTTACAAGTAACCAAGTAACCGGTGTGCATATTAAATATATATTCGCTAAAATTGATTTGTTTTTATAAATAAATTATTTGTGTAACCAGATACCGTTTTTCAAAGCAAGTTGAAATATTGACCTAAAAGACATTTACCAAACAACTAAACTTAGCTGAATTTGTGGTGACAGTGCTTACTGTAATAGATAGGGGAAGTGACCACTGCGGGGAGTTTGCCTTAGAGTAATATCGCTTCTGCTGAGCACTTATGAAGCTTATGATATTGGTTAAATGTAGTCGTTATGGACGTTTGTCAGAACACACTCTATTCTAGAACCTGGTTTAAACCCCAGCGGCCCTTTTTGCAACTGACCGTTTCCAGGCGGCAGCCCCATTGTCAACCCTGTTATGTTTCAGATGGCATATCTTGCCTTTTATTCATCATTGTAATTGTTTGTTTCTATCCGTGGTTTTGGTTGTCTGTGGTCCTTGAATGCTACATTTCCTGTTCGACTTTTATATCTACTTAAACAGTAACTTAGGAAATAAGAACAGACCCGGCGACATCAGGCTGTGTTTTTTTTTAGCTGTTTCGGTAAATATGTATTATCAATCTCTCGCATAGGCCGTCATTGACCTCTGTCAACGTCTAAGAGATCAGACTACACCAATTACTAACCAATCAGCGGGCACGGAAAAAGTTTCAGTGTAAATTCAGAGCTATTACACAGAACCTCTTAAGTTTGATTGGTTGACAAGGTGAACAAACCAAAATATCTCGCTAAAAAATTAAAATTCAACTTTTGAAGAGTACTTATAAAGGTTAAATCATACATTTGTGCAATGTATTCATAATTTGTTGCATAATAAAAAAAAGAAGTATATTTTACATTTTCCTCATGTTTCTACATGCGTGTAGTGGGTCTGCACCATCCGAGCCAAACAGCTTTTTGAAAACATACTCAATGTATGGTTTATGTATTATTTTTCGATAAAACTAAGATAAGTCTTTCAAAACAAGTAACCAAAAATATAGCTTTTTATATTGGGGAATTCAGTACAGAGCTTAGAGCTATAATGTACTTTTATGGAAAATTAATTGGTGTAGTATGACCTAAGAAAGTAGCTTGCGATCACAAGATAATTTGTCCATGACCATAGCTGAAATATCAAAATGGCGAACAGAACTTCAACACCGTGACATCACCAACTATCGGCTGCTGATTGGCACGTAAACAATCGAAAGAAGCACGACTTATTTTCTACATTTTGATATATACTTTAAGTTAGTAATTTAATTTAAGGTATATTGTTAAGAGCTATGTGATACTGGAAAGTGCTGGTAAGCAAAATGCTGTACTAACGATTTGGTGGTGCGTATTGTGAATGTTTTGACGGCGGAGTGATATGCCAAAGGACAAACCTTTATTCTACCGCAATATAATTTTGAGCATAATTTACTGTATATTTAAAACATTCAAGCCGAAAAATTGTTTTCTTTTGTAATGTAAGCATTTCATATAAAGTTAATTCAGAAACATATTAGTGCAATCAAGACATTTTGCATTTTCATCGTTTTCCATCGTTTGCCAATATTCTTGGTATTTGATGAGACGTTGACAGAGATGTATGTGTATGCAAGGAACGACAGCTCTGGGTAGAGATGTTGCTTGAAATACGGTGTTTTGTAAAGTGTACTACGATTAAAAAGCTTGTTAATATCGTCATTAAAAATGCATCAATCGTCTGTTAGATGTAGTTTATCTGTTACCATCTCTTACCCCGTAATCGATTTTTAGTAGATACCACCACACTGCACTACCTGATCGGGTTAAAAAAGGCTTTACCATGTATTACATAAATGAAATGAAATCAAAAGTGGTTTTACGTCCCTTTTAAACCTTCGCCTCTCACCGCTGCGGGTTTGAATCGCACTGGGAGCTCGACTTGTAAGTGAGGAAGTGTCGATTTTTACGGATGGCTGGAGGTGTACAGTACTGATTCTAGCCAGAAAAAGTGGGTGATCTGTCTCCACCACAAAAAATCGACCGTCATATATAACCTTGCATGTGTTGAAAATTACGTAAAATACCATACAAACAAACAAACGTCCCCTGTGAACAAATCATATTGGGTTATATTGAGGCGACAGTAACCTTAGCGGAAGTTGGAAAAAAGAAAGGTTACTAAACATTCGTGTTACATCAAATGTTGTTTTTGTGTGTGAAAAAAAATGTGTTCAATTCTGTTTTTAATTAACCGTTTGAATCTTTAAATGATACAACTATACGTTATGGATATTTATAGGTTCTGTCGATATTTAATACTCGTGGTTTTGTATCACATGCGAGATAGATGGATTTCATTCCCGATCAAAGGACACAATTACAGGCTATAGTATAACCTGACAAAACTGAAATATGCACCGAAAATACATCAAATATAGACATTTTTCCGCATATGTTTTGAATGAACTCCATTTAATCAATAACGATTTTTTAATGAGTGATCAATCGTCAGGCCCTGTAACCACGCTTATAGTCTACACTGAATGCAGACTCGACACCATTAAACGTAAGCCCAATACCCAATCTGCATACTAATAATAATAATAATAATAATAATAATAATGAGAACTCATTTGAAAGTCAATATTCCATGAGGCCCTCAACAATATATATTATACAATATTTACAAAGATATGTGATATACATTTAAAATGAATTGTAGTATATTCATGCATACAGTAACGGAAATATTTCCAAAACTAAGATGCAAGACTTAGTCATTATTATGGTTTGATTAATCCACTGTAAATACAATGTTTTGAAATGATTAACAGAGTGGGCATTTTGCATATGGTGAGGAAGTGAGTTCCACACTTTAGAGCCTGAATAGGCAATCTGAAAAACTCACTATTCGGTCTGGGGGAATATAGTTGTATATTTGAGGATGATCTTAAATTTCGCGTATGTAAGAGTAAACGTACTTTTAAGATAACTAGGAGCCTGATCATTAAATGTTTTAAACATAAGAATTGCTTTTTGGAATTTAACACTTTCGGGAAACATCATCCAGCAAAGTTCGGTAAAAAGTTCAACAGATGAAGTTTCGAAATCTTTATCCAGGATAAGTCTTGCAGCTCTTTTTTGAAATCTTACAATTTTATCTTCCAGAGAAACATTTCAATTTCCCCATATCACACAACAGTAATCTAAATGCATTGAGTGTACATTTACAGAACTCAGATGTATACATAGTGAGAAGTAAATGTTTTTAGATAAAAAGGCAGCAGTGTAATGAATATATGTGACATTTAAAAGAAACAAAAACAACAACACATAATGTCTGTTTTATTTCAGAAATATCGCAACTATAATTATGTTATTCTAACTCTCCCAGTGTGAGACACAGTCCCTAACTGATTGCTGGAAATCTTTTTCTCACCTGTCTCCGATAGTTATATAACATAACGAACTGTTTTCATCATTTATCAGAACGTTAAATTTTTGTATTTTTTTCCCCTATTCAATGGAAAAAACAACAGCAGGAAAGTGGATGTTCATATACCGGAAGTTAAATATTCTTGAATTACAGGTCACAGACAACCATTGATTTTCCCATAGGCCTCTATTATAGCCTTTAGGGCTACCCCGATTTCCCTATATCTGGTAGTCATATATTGCACTACTTGAGTGAAACTTACACCCAAGTGCCATGTAATGAGGAACTTTTCAGTCATAATTTTAAAAATATGTATAAAATGTTCCATTGTGAAGAAAACATATTTATATTTGAATTCTCAAGTTGTTTTATTTCAGTCATTATTTTTATCCAATCCATGACTTCACATTGGTAAACATTAGTCTCGGATTCCCTAGACTTTTTTTGACCAATCACAGTCTGTTTTTTATTTTGCAGACACGGACCTACAGGCTCAGTTACGTTGGGAGTTAGAGTTCCCGTATTCAACACACTCCTGGTGAGATGTTGATAGTGTAAGGCCACGATACTCAGTATCAATTTCATATAATAAAACGTTTTGATGATGATACATAAATTAAAATCATTTCCATCTTCACATATGTATCGAATTAAAAACATGTTAAACATTTCCTTTCATAATGTCAGAATAGTAATTGAAATTATTTTTCATATTTGATATTTGCAGAAGATATCTTTGGTGTTCCTTTCCACGTGAAATGTATTATGAAAATGCTATAATTGCATTCCTTGTCATGTTTGTCTTGATTTTAAATTGATAACTATACAATACAAAGTGATACGTGTATGGTAGATTACTTTTTACTTCGTTTGATCACAGTCTTTCGAAAACAATCTTAATATTCAAGTCATGTCTAATATTTAATTTAATTACCAGATCCGCACGTAGCTAACCAAGCGTTTGTTCAAACATTTAAGATGTTTAATTTGTTTGACTTGAAGTGTCGTCTGTAACAATAGTGGCAGAATGACACTAAGATTTGCAAAATCATGCTTGTAAATTACGTGATTATGTTCATGAACGATGTGAAACAGCTTTCGGGACATTATACAATTATTGCCTTTTGATGAGGTCAATACATCGTTTTATCGACCTGAGAAAAGGGATATTGACCTCGGACGAATTTATCGACCTGAGAAAAGGGATATTGACCGCGGACAATGTATTGACCGATATTAAAAAGGCAATTATTGTTTTATTATAAAATCCCAGGGGAAAAATTCTAACCCAAGTGTCTTTAAAATTCACGTCTTCTAAAATTTTAGTTTTCTGTTCAGTCGATAACTTTGCGAATCTGTCGGCGTCCATTTTGGTTGTTGTGACAGAACCACAGTTGTAACGCCGAATTTGATTGGATGATAGTTAACATACGTCATTGTATCATTCGTCCCCAGCGCTTTTCGCTCGTGACCATTTTCTAGCCCCGCCTACGAGTCAATACGAAAAGTCAATATGCATTGTTAGCCTTTCCTCAGGTCAATACGCTTTTTTATAGGGAATCATGTGACCACCGTCTGTCCAATCATTTTCTTTTAAATTTTTGATTTTATAATAAACGTGTTTATCTAGTTCTGGACTGACATGCCACACACGTATACTTCGGTTTAAAGGGACACACGGCAATCTTGAAGTGTTTGAAATGGGAGTCTCGATTTATAGATAGATCTTTATTTCCAATTTCCAATAGGCTTAAAAGCCCATGAGGATACAAAATACAATTACAAAGCATGGCAACAGTGTAGTTATTACAAAAAATACATGTCCAAATATGCAGTTTATCTTAACTGAGCTGATACAATGAGAAAGAGTTTAAATAACACTTCCTTGCATAAATAAATTACAATTCACCACAATTTCCTTAACACATGTATTATATCAAATGAGTCAAATAAAACAGCTTGTTATCCGTATGATAAACATATATTATATAATGTAAATATTAGTACAGATATACCTATCTATTAATCCACCACGGATTTTTAATAGTTATTAATAGTTACAATTCAAGATGGCCGTGTGTCCCTGTAAATCATTATGCATAATACACTATATTGTTACATTCTATTTGCTTTAAGTGATTCACATACCCGGGCAAGAATAGGGCCACTGTTTATCCAGGCAGAGGGGTAACGTTTCCTATAACTCCTGTTTATTTTGCCATTTTTGTCACGTTAATTAAATGCCTTCATCATCATCCCTGTATTGATTCCGGTGCTACTTGAGTGGTGGCAGAAAACAATGATCGGGGCTCCAGCGAATACTGGAGTGTTTAAAGTTCACAACAGAATTCGCAGCAACTCAGCAGTTCTGAAGATGACAAGGTTCTATTCTCATTCTGCATATTTTTTTATCTCGATGTACACGGGGGATGGGCCTATGTCAAGTATTAAAATGCAACATTACCGTCAAAATAGACTCTATGTCAAGTATTAATATGCAATATTACCGTCAAATGTGCATTAAATCACCCGATGTTACCTATCGTTAAAGCAGAAATTGGTCCTAAATCAACAATTCCGCTTTTGATATGTTTTTAAGTATTAAATATCATTATAAATAGGATAATTACTATGCCATTGATGTATGTTCAGTAAAAATATGTTTTTAAAGATAAAAATCGAACAGGCGAACAGGCATTGCTAAAATATCGAAAAAAATCTAAGGGGAAAAACTCTTGCGCGAATTACCGGAAGTGACGTCATTGGGAACAAACTATTTTTTGTTTACATTGGGACTGAACGCAAAACAGTATACCTTGTGTGAAAATGCGGGAATTAAGCGATCATGATACCGAGTCAGAGGAAATGCCCGTGATAAGACGGTTACACAATGTGCAACCTTACGATTTTGAGCCAGAATACGTGTCTGAGGACGAAAATACATCGGATTCATCAACTGATGATGAAGTCGAACGCGGTGCAAATGGAGAGCTTGTAAAGACTATCGTGTCATGTCATTCGTTACGTTCAGCGGTTCATTACACTATTCACTAATCTAACAAAATAGTGTCTTTATACACTGACAGCAACAACAAACAAAAAACAACGTAAACATTGTTTTCATCGAAATCTGACAGTAAGTTTCCCGCAACACTGCAATATCTTGGTACATACACAATAACCGCGAAATGTAGTATATTCCGAATGAATGGACCTGGTCTAAATACGAGCGTCAGATTTTTTTTGCCGATAAGTAGACATGGAACAAATATATTTATTAGATATTATCCATAATTGATAAAAAATTATTGAAAACAATAATAAATGAAACAGCATATAATTTCTATAGTATTATATATTTGCCATAAGTCGCCATTAACACCAAACACTCTAGGAGCGGTGTTTGTAATATGACACGCTCTAGCTCCAGTCTCCACTGCCCCTTAATATCAATACAGACTAATCAAATACTGCGGTGCACTATTGAAGTACAGCCTAATTAGGGTACATACGTCGGTATATCACAAAAGCACGCACCATTTAGGGAAACCTAGTTTTATGATATATTTCCTGTTTATTGCAATTATTTGAGCGGTGTAATACCGCCGAGGGCAGACGCGTATTGCACAAGACGGATATATCACATGATATGCGAGCTCTAATTGTCGCGCACAAAGACAGAAAAATACTATGATTTAAATAATATAGCCAAATGTTATAGACAGTTAGTAATTATACTTACTCACTAACTCCTGATATACAGATCGAAAACAGACCAAACATATGCAATTACCATAATATAAAGTATATTATTCTATTATACTTGTTTTACTTATTGCACGAGCTAAGAGGCGTTATTGTTCTTGTTTTGCCATAAAACATTACTGAATTAATATAAAAGCTAGTAATATTATTAATTTTCTGCCTTGTAATAGATATCCATCAAACACTTTTTTCTTTTTTTTTCAAATCCATAGACCTATATATGTTGATAATATATATTTATAACACTGTGGCAGAAGGGGTTTATAATTTAAAATTATTAAAATTAAAATTTGGGAACAAAGCAAAGTGTTTATTTCACCGGATTCATTTAAATGTATATGCTGAACGTTCTTAGCAATATTTTAAAAAAATGACGGCTACATATTATTAGCGCCGTCAACTCTTCATTGAATCGCGTAAAGACGCATGCTTCTAATTCAACAGCTAAACATTCACGGTGTATATAAAGATCTAAGACTATACAACTTTCTTCAAATTATCATACGTATACCCGATGAGGTGCTAAGATAATTGAACATAAATTTCAATCTTACTTCATGTATGAATTTCCTCCTCAACGCCGGTCGAATAGGCGAATACAACTTGCTTGGAGACGGCGGGGTAATGCACTTCTCATTTTTATAGTCAAATATCGTTGGTACCGCTGTTGATTTTAATATGCATGGCCTTTTGTTCTCCAAATTCAAAGATAATGAAACCAAAGGATGGACTTCCCACGAAGTCAACTCAAAATGTTTGCTACAAACTCGCGCGTCTTTCGTAGGTTCCCACTTTCTCGACGAGTGGGGCGATTTTCTTCGGTAACGGTCTAACCACACTTCAGATCTTAATATATCATTATCTCGATTAGGGAAACGAAAGAAACTTAGGTTATTATCTTGTCCTTCTTTATGCAAACGTTTTCACCCAGCAACAGCACACAGCATTTTTAACAAGTACCATAAAATGTAATCCTACATAGACAATACTATACAACTCAATGCGACACGGCTAATTGTTTGGTACCAATGACGTCACAGGATCACGTGACACTTACCAGGGCGAAACTCGAAGCGTGTGCGCTATGAGATAAAATTGGCTACTGTGAGAAAACGGGACAACCAATAAGTGTAAGATTTGAACAGATTGTATATTATATATATATATTTCCGAATATATACTCAAAAGACACGCCATATTTCACCTTTAATAGAAACTGAACGCTTCGTTTAAAACCTAACTCTTGTGTTTACATAAACAATACATGTGCTATAAATAAACAAATTGGATCTGCACGCTACCTGATGTATGGTTAACATCAAGACAGCGTATATGGGATACAGGGTAATTAATACCTGGTATTTACTCGGCATAGCGTGCGAAGTTTAATTCTATTCCATTGATTTGATAGCGTAATTCTCTAAGTTGTAAGGCTTTCGCAAACTTCGTCAGCTGTTTTATTTTACGTTTTAATAAGCATATTCTGCCTTTTAGTGATTCACAGATTCTAACATTAATAGCTCACTTTTTTTTTGCACTATCTTAACCTGCTTTTGAGAATTCAGAAGTAATATGTTAGGTGTACAAGCAATGTCCGTGGGGTTCTCTTGCAAGAATATGGCCACTGATGTCAGTCCTGGCAAAGAGATAAATTTCCGGAAATCAACCCCCATTTTGTCTTTTTGTCTCATGCTCCTTCAAAGTGTTGGTTTAAACAGTATTTATTCAAGAAATGTAATGAACAATGTTTCAATGGTACATGAACAGGATTTGAAAACAAGCTTTCGATGAAAACTTATGTAAATTCATCTCCTTAATATTCGTATTAGTGCATAAGATACGGCTGACATTTTATGTGTTATAAATATTAGCATATGATGTAAAATAGCATTTGATGGAATTTAACAATTAGAAATAGTGATTCTAAAACAGATAGTACACGACAGACCAGGTCCTGTCATATTATTATGTTGTCCATTATTGTGGAGCTGATTAGTAATACGTTTGGACCGGACCGATCGATAAGTAACATGAAAAAAAGAAAACAAGCAAAATGTACAAAAATAATAATTTCACCAGTCACATCAGTCCCCCCAGGAATAGGCTCGACACGTTGCTATCTAGTTTGTAAATCGTTTCGTTGCTAATATGTACGACTGGACTTTTTTGAAAACGTGGGCATTATAATGGTCCGAAAGGTTATTTGACCCAAACAGTAAATTCTGTTGAGATAAAACCTTCAAAGTGTTGATTATGTGAGTGGTTACAGAAAACAATTAGCGTGGCTCCAGCATAACTGGAGTATTTATTTACTTTTGATATATTAGGATAGCGTGGTCGAGGGGTTAACGACGTTGGTTTGTAAACCTTCCCGTCTCTCAACGCTGCGGTTTCGAATCCGACTGGGATCTCGACTTGTAAGTGGTAAAGTGTCGATTCTTACGGATGGCGGGAGGTGTACAGTACTGGTTTTACCCAGGAAAAGTGGATGGTCTGCCTCCACCATAGAACAACCGACTGTCATATATATACACGTGTTGGAAATGACGTAAAACACCATTCAAACAAACGAACAAACAAAGGATTGCAGCGACAATATGTTTGAAGACAACGATCAAACGCAGTTGAGAAAGCCTTTCATGACTAATGTTTAATACCAAAGTGAGATGTATCAATTTAGATATCTCTTTTATTCAATGTCATGTTGATCTTCTTTGTTGTGAGTGGTGCGAATTTGTTTAACATAATGATGTTTGTTATGTATCACCTTCTTTTGATGTTGTTGTGCTCTGTAGACTGGTACATTGTGGGTACTGAATGCATTGTGGGTATTTCCATAGTAGTCTGGATGCATTGTGTGTATTGCCATGGTAGTCATAATGCATTATGGGTATTGCCATTGTAGTATGGATGAATTGCGAGTATTGCAGTAGTAGTCTGGATGCATTGTGGGTATTGCATTATAGTATTCGGGATGTATTGTGGATATGGCTGTAGCAGTTATCATGCATTGTGGGTACTGCTGTAAGAGTTTGAATGCTGTAGTAGTCTGGATGCATTGTGGGTATTGCTGTAGTAGTCATGATCCACTGTGGGTACTGCTGTACGATGCATTGTGGGTATTGATGTATTAGCTTGGATGCATTGTGGGTACTGCTGTAATAGTCTGGATGCATTGTGGTTATATTGCTGTAGTAGTCTGGATGCATTGTGGATATATTGCTGTACTAGTCTGGATGCATTGTGGATATATTGCTGTATTAGCCTGGATGCATTGTGGGTACTGCTGTAGTAGTCTGGATGCATTGTGGGTACTGCTGTATTAGCCTGGATGCATTGTGGGTACTGCTGTAGTAGTCTGGATGCATTGTGGGTACATACCATTTCAACTGGTGAAGCATCGTGTTTTTTTATAACGTATTTGTTCCCAAAGATAAAAGCGAAGTCTTCGTTTTGCTTGTTTCGGCTTTTCCAAAAGACATTTACTGAAAAGTCCAAATTATTTGAATACTTTTCAAATTGGTGAGCAATGTTAATGCACGCTGTCTGAAATCAAATCAGACTTAATTCTGTTGACATATTGTTTGTTTGGCTAATAAATAAATGTTTGCTTTCGAAGTTTGCCAAATGTGTAGTTGACTTCGATCTTAGTCTTATCACTGGATAACCATTGTTTGTAACGCCCTGGTATATCGGGTGCGAATAATAAACTAAAACGATTTAACCGAATGGGTTACGTTATATCAAGGCACTTACGTCGCATGGTCGGCATTTGATACGATTGCTGTAATGCGAATGAATCTGCAAAGTAATTTATCAAACATGTGCAGCAAACTGTTTTTGCATCTACACATAAAGCAGTATCGGATTTACTTAACTGTTACAATTATAAAGGTACGTGGATATATTTTCATATAATTATTCCGAATGGTTTCATTTTTGTAATAAGTACACGCACCAAGGACACTAACATCAGTATACAATACACGCATAAGAACACTAACATTAGCATACAGTACACACACAAGGACTCTAACATCAGCATATAGTACACGCACAAGGACGCAAACATCAGCATACAGTACACTCATAAGAACACTAACATCAGCATACAGTACACGCACAAGGACGCAAACATCAGCATACAGTACACTCATAAGAACACTAACTTCTGCATATAGTACATGCACAAGGACGCAAACATCAGCATACAATACACTCATAAGAACACTAACTTCAGCATACAGTACACACACAAGAACTCTAACATCAGCATATAGTACACACATAAGAACACTAACTTTAGCATAGAGTTCACCCATAAGGACAGTAGCATCAGCATACGTACAGTACACACACAAGAACACTAATATCAGCATGCACTACACGCATAAGAACACTAACTTTAGCATACAGTACACGCATAAGAACACTAACTTCAGCATACTGTACACACATAAGGACACTAACATCAGCATACAGTAGACGCAAAAGAATGCTAACATCAGTATACAACACACGCAAAAGAACACGAACTTTAACATACAGTTCATGCCTAAGAAAACTAACTTCAGCCTACTGTAAACACACAATGACACTAACATCAGCATACAGTACCAGTACACGCACAAGGATTAACATCAGCATACAGTATACACCCAAGGACACTAACATCAGCATGCAGTACACGCCCAAGGACAATAACATCAGCATACAGTACACGCCCATTGATACTAGCATCAGCATACAGTACAGTACACACCCTTGCTTAATAACAGCAGCAAATAGTACACACCCAAGGACACTTAACATCAGCATACAGTAAATGCCCAGTGACACTAACATCAGCATACAGTACACACCCAAGGGCACTAACATCAGCATGCAATACATGTCCAGTGACACTAACATCAGCATACAGTACACATCTAAGGACTAACATCAGTAAATAGTGCACACCCAAGGACACTAACATCAGCATTCAGTGCACACCCAAGGACACTAACATCAGCAAACAGTACATGCCCAAGGACACTAACATCAGCATGCAATACATGTCCAGTGACACTAACATCAGCACACAGTGCACACCGAAGGACACTAACATCAGTAAATAGTACACACCCAATGACACTAACATCAGCATTCAGTGCACACCCAAGGACACTAACATCAGCATACAGTACACACCTAAGGACACTAACACCAGCTAATAGTACACACCCAAGCACACTAACATCAGCATACAGGACACGCACAAGGACGCTAACATAAGCATATAGTACACGCCCAGTGACACTAACTTAAGCATACTGTACACACCCCTCGGCTACTTACGCCAGCATACAGTACACACCCCTCGCTCACTAACATCAGCATACAGTACACACAATTCCGTTGTTAGAATGCATACACGTCATACAAGTACATTCCTGCCATTTGGTTTGCGCAATTTGCAATTGGTTGACATTTCACACTTTTTATCTGCATACACCCAAGGACACTTAGTACTAATCTTGGTCTTGTCATTGTTCTGACATTGTACTTGTCATAAACATAATTCGATAAATGCCACAAAATCCCAAACGTCATGTTCAAAGTCTTTCAGTTCGTCCACGATGAAAGAATGACCTTTACCGTTAACATTCATTGCTTTTAATATTTTTTATTTTTCCTTGACAATCTACACCGTGGGTATAATTGCTACTAGATTCTCCAAATACACCGTTGAATATTGAAGAAAGATAATTTGATACGTTCCTGGAGGCTTTTAATAAAGTAACTGTGGTGGTGTTTATATTTGTAACACGAATTCCTCAGTATATTTCGTTGACATCCTGAGATTTCTGTCAAAATTTAAATTGAAATTATGTCACATAAATATTCTTTGAGGCCCGTCGACCACACACGTGAAAATTGTCCATAAATTATTGAAAACAGTATACTGAAATGGTATTCAAATTTTTTGAACAAGTAAACTTTGAACTCTAATGATTTCTGTAAAATTTCCATTATTTTTCATAAATATAAATCAAAAGTTTATTCAATGAGTTCCGTAGGTCAAACAGGTGATTTCTATTGAACAGTTACGTGTTAGTTAAAACAAAAAACAAAAACGGGATCAGTTCATTTCAATTACAGTTCAATTCAATTCTATTTTAAAACCGGCTAAAATACAAATTATAATTATACCGTAATCTCTTAAAGATACACATAGCAGTTTATTCAAGATACTTCCGATGATATTCGTCGATAAATAAACGTCTACGAATCGCTACGAAAGAAATGATTGAAACAAAACCATAAGTTCTTTGTTAAGCAACTACTAGAAAACTGAATTTTACCGCATCAATCCATACAGTTATACAAGTTGGAATATTTCAAAAAGCATCTACATATATTGTGATAGCTTACGTATTAATATAACATGTTTACATATTGCATTACATTATTTTGGCTGCAAGCAATACAAACTCAAATTGATTACACATTTGCGTGTAAATATGTTTCGGATACCTTTGTGAGACAGTCTCTGAGGTGAACAACTTGTGAATTTTGGGTTCGTCGACACCCCTTTCTCTGGCAGGTTGTGTTTTTTGTATGCCCACAATTTGAAAAATAATTAAAAATATAAAGAATACTATATAAGGTTACTGTTACCACTAAATGTAACTTTCAAGTCTATTTTTCAAAATTGTCTAAGAGTTAAAATAACAACAAAAGCTGGTGGGGGAGACTCCCATCCCGCTTCACCCATTCGAGGCTCTGAATTTCATAAACCAGGTTTCGAATTCCCCAAATTTCATTCACAGATATTTCTATAAGTTTACAAAATAAACGTTCATAACAAGCTGCTATGTATAAATATGATGCATACTAATAAATAGCAACTTCTTACGATTGCTTATGAAGGTCATGGAAATATTTGTGAACGAAATTTCAGTACTTGGGCTCAATTCCAGGCCTGGCTTCGGGCATTTTGCCTTGCTTCGGGCCTGTTGATACCACTCAGGCTGGGACTGTCCCCATCTGCCCACCCTATGCCATTTACCACCCAGCAATGCGACTCCAGTATCTACTCGGCTTGATATCAAGGGTATCGCATAACTGGATGAGGTTGAAGAGTGCGTTACTAATCTCAACTCTGAAACACGTACTTTTTTAATTGTTATAATAATACAAGTATTACAATAGTATTAGTTTTTTTGTAGTTTTGTAAAAGTCATATCTTTATGAGAGGCGATTAACAAGTCATGAAAACAGAGTGATTTAGAATAGTGCTAACCTATTTAATTATATATATTACCGAAAAAATAATTTTTAACTCAGCTTCATAAAACGAAGCTTTGCGATGTTTTTAAAAGGGTAAATAAACCAGTTTTAGCATATTAGTCTAAAACATGCTACACTGATGCGACCCTCAAAAACAAGTATCAATGCACGAAATAAGACAAATAATTAACGAAGGACACGTGCATAATGAGAAAATATGAAAACATAGATAATACTAGATGGAAATGCATACGTAATATTGACCAGTGGAAATGCATACGTACTATTGACCAGAGGAAATGCATACGTACTATTGACCAGTGGGAATGCATACGTACTATTGACCAGAGGAAATGCATACGTACTATTGACCAGAGGAAATACATACGTACTATTGACCGGTGGAAATGCATACGTACAATTGACCGGTGGAAATGCATACGTACTATTGACCGGTGGAAATGCATACGTACTATTGACCGGTGGAAATGCATAAGTACTATTGACCGGTGGAAATGCATACGTACTATTGACCGGTGGAAACGCATATGTACTATTGACCGGTGGAAACGCATACGTACTATTGACCGGTGGAAATGCATAGGTACTATTGACCAGTGGAAATGCATAGGTACTATTGACCGGTGGAAATGCATACGTACTATTGACCAGTGGAAATGCATACGTACTATTGACCAGTGGAAATGCATACGTACTATTGACCAGTGGAAATGCTTACGTACTATTGACCAGATTCATGATCTCCCAGCTATTGAGCGAGGACAACGTGCCTCCCAAGCAATGTGAACCCAAGTTAAACACATGTGTACAGTTTCTTTTTCAAGAAATATAAAAAAAATCAATAGCCTGGCATTTGTTAAAATAATAGCTACGCGTAATTAACGCAAAACGGGAGAGGAACGAGTGTAGATATGTCTCCCCAAAGCATTGTCTCAAAATTCGTTGCTGTCTATAATTTAAAAAAAAAAGAAGAAAAAACGAAAAAAAGAGAACAACAAACTACACAGACTCGACAATGCATCCTTTAATTGGCTTCTCATTACAAATCGTAAAAGTAAATAACATGTTGCAAAGGGCCTACTCCTCTCATACTAGTATAATTACAGTGTTCATCCATGGTATGTACATCACGTTATGTAGGTCCTTCAAATTAGTTTAGAAATGTTTGTTCAACGATGGGAGTTTCTTTTTTCAATTAGAGACTTGCAATATTTGAGCGACACTGTGGAATTGGTGGAGAGGATACCCCCGTGAATAGGGTAAACATATCTACCCGGTAATCATTGTTGATGCCATCTGAAAATGTGTTCGGGGCGTCCCCATTATTATAATATTAAATTATTTTTTTTGACATGCCAGTGTTACATTAAAGGAACACAGGCAACCTTGAAATGAGTTATCAAGTATTATAAAGCTAGTGTCATTGACTTTAAATCTGCTTGCGAATAATTATAATAAATGCTCTTCAATTTTCCTTCGTTAGGCTCACTCTAAATATAATATTGGTGAAACGTAATCAAAACATAGTAATAGGCAAACAATATTTAAAAATCCATTGAACTATTCAAATACGTATTAATACTGATTTCCCAAGATGCAATGTAGAAAAAGTAAACAGTTTAAAAAAAATATCACGATTGTCGTGTTAAAATCCCTGTATTACATTAATGATACGTTAAACAGTTGCTCGATGATATAGTGTAAATAAATCTATAATACAAACACAGTTGTTTGATCATATACTATAAATGCAACTATAATACAAAGAGTGAGACGTCACACGGTTGTTTGATACCTAGTGTAAATGAAACTATAATACAAAGCGTGCGACGTTATACACTTATTTGATGATATAGTGTAAATAAAACTATAATACAACGATTGTGACGTTACACAATTGTTTGATAATATCTATTATAGCGTAAATGAAAATATAGTACAAAGGGTGCGACGTTACACAGTTGTTTGATGATATAGTGTAAATGAAACTAGAATAAAAAGAGTGATATGTACACGGTTGTTTGATGATATAGTGTAAATGGAACTACATGTATAATACAAAGAGTGCGACATTACACAATTGTTTTAAACGTCTTAAGGTTATTTGATCATATATTATAAATGCAACTATAATATAAAGAGTGCGACGTCACACGGTTGTTTGATAATGTAGTGTAAATGATACTATAATGCAAAGCGTGCGAAATTAGACAATAATTTGATGATATAGTGTAAATAAAACTATAATACAAAGATTGCAACGTTACACAGTTGTTTGATCATATAGAATAAATGCAACTATAATACAAAGAGTGCGACGTTACACGGTTGTTTGATTATATAGTGTAAATGAAACTATAATACAAAGAGTGCGACGTTACACGGTTGTTTGATAATATAGTGTAAATGAAACTATAATACAAAATATGCGACGTCATACAATTGTTTGATGATATAGTGTAAATGAAAGTACAGTTTTTTGATGATATAGTGTAAATGAAACAAATACAGGAAAGCCATCCCGTAGTTTAATAGTTTTATACAATATTTAAAAAAAAAAAAGGACATAAAACAGATCATTTCAGTATTTAAAGATAACATTGAACAACACAACAAGAAATGGGAAAAGTTTAACGCATACTGGAAACTAGATGGTGACCGAGATATACAATGAAATAATCAACGTATATAATCAAAACTGTATATAACAATACAACGACATCATTGATTTAGCCAAAGTACTCCTGTTCCTACTATCTGTCAAATCTTTCTATGTCTGCTAATTCTAAATTCTTCTAAATTTTATTTTAGGACATACATGTATTATAAGATGTTGCATCAATGTAACACATTGCTATACAACTGTACGTTAAAGTTCATATATGCTTGTAACATTTTGTAATATATATTGCATTGAGAGAAATAAAAAGATATTAAAAACGTGAAAAAAATAATCCCTTCCTTTGAAACTGCGAGGTTACTTAAGTTTTGCGGCGATGCTATTTTGGTGTTGAAAGTCATTTCCAGCACATTTTAGGATATGCATGTCGGCAAAGTGGTGGAGGCAGACCACCCAATTATTCCTGGGAAGAACCAATGATATATACCTCTCGCCATTCGTAAGAATCGACACTTTCTCTCTTACATGTCGATCCCCATTGATGTTAGTCAACGTAATAAATAGTGCAACATTGTTAAATTTCCCGGTGATTGTCGCTGTAATTGGATATACATTATAAATAATGCGAAATTGTTCAATTTTAGGGTGATGTAGTCTCTAAAGATGTGAGATAACATCAAAGTTCGAGGATAAAATATATTCTAAATATTAAATACAATTGGTCGCCAAGATAATACAACATATGTACATCGTACAAGTATGACAACAAACTGTGCATACGTTTTGTTTTGAGAAATATATTATTTGATCAATTAAACTTGATCAATTAAACATATTATAAAATAGGTATAAAGGCAAGCTAACTGAAGTAGATGGAATCAATGTTTTAACGACCTAGTAACTAGTAAGTATGATGGGGCGCATTCATATGGACAAAGCAATATTTCAGAATTAAATATCAACGAAAATAGACAGCTGACTGCCAGCTAATAGGAATTCATATTTATTGTTTTTACAGGGCTATTTTCCACAAACTTGGGAAGAGACCCAGGCCTGTCGATTTTCGGAAAAAAAACTCGGAGTTATTTCTCATTTTGGGTAGATGTAAGATTTCATCAATTAGGTAAATACGACCAGACTACGTTTTACTTATATGTTCATCCATTATTAATTATAATCACTGAATTCTCAGTTAGAACTGACTTAACAGACAAAAATACATTATCGTGGTTAGTGACCTATATAGTGGTTAATGACCTATACCGTGGTTAGTGACCTATATCGTGGTTAGTGTACTGTACCGTGGTTAGTTTCCTACATCGTGGTTAGTGACCTATACCGTCTTTAGTGACCTATATCCTGGTTCGCGACCTATATCGTGATGAGTGATCTGTACCGTGGTTAGTGACCCATATCGTGGTTAGTGACCTATTCCGTGGTTAGTGACCTATAACGTGGTGAGTGACCTATATCGTGATGAGTGATCTGTACCGTGGTTAGTGATCTATATCGTGGTTAGTGACCTACACCGAGTTTAGTGACCCATATCGTGGTTAGTGACCCATACCGTGTTTAGTGACCTATATCGTGGTTACTGACCTATATCGTGGTTAGAGACCTATATCGTGGTTAGTGACCTATACCGTGGTTAGTGACCTATATCGTGATGAGTGATCTGTACCGTAGTTAGTGACCTATATCGTGGTTAGTGACCTATAGCGGGGTTAGCGACTTATACCATGTTTAGTGACCTATACCGTGTTTAATGACCTATATCCTGGTTAGCGACCTATATCGTGATGAGTGATCTGTACCGTGGTTAGTAACCCATATCGTGGTTAGTGACCTATTCCGTGGTTAGTGACATGTACCGTGATTAGTGAACTATATCGTGGTTAGTGACCTATATCGTGAATAGTGACCTATATCGTATTTATCAACCTATATCGGGGCTAGCTACCTATATCATATTTAGCGACCTATATAGTGGTTAGTGACCTATACCGTGGTTATTGACCAATATCATGGTTAATGACCTATACCGTGGTTTGTGACCTGTATCTTGTTAGTGACCTATATCGTGGTTAGCGACCTATATCGTGATTAGTGACCTATATCGTATTTAGCGACCTATATCGTGGTTAGTCCCTTATATCGTGGTTAGTAACCTATATCGTGGTGAGTGACCTATATCGTAGTAGAGTGACCAGTGACCTATATCGTGGTTAGTGACATATGTCTTGGAGTTAGTAACCTATATTGTGGTTAGTGACATGTATCGTGGTAAGTGACCTATATCGTGGTTATAGTTGCAAACATAGCATATGTTTTCGCGTTCATAAGTAATCCCTTAAACAAAACTCATACATTTACTTGAATTGTTAGGGCGGACTATTTTAAGAGAAATAAGTACATATGTAACACATTTTTTCCCATTAAGAAAGCGTCAACATCTCGGCCAAGTGTTATTGAAATGTTCAAGTTATTGATTATTACCGTTCTCTGGACCTGGTGAAAGGCGCAGTAGAGTTGTGGTATACCTCAACGTAGCCACTGAAAAGAACACATATTATTATAAAGATAGAATAACGTCTTTGTGGGGGAAAGTGACATCAATAATTACACATGCACATTATTTCAATATAAACTAGATTCGGTTACAAATTTGCAATATTGTATAACCCATAGTTGTGTATAAAGTATTGCTTGACCATCCTAAACTGTCGCTTTCACCTTTAATGTCATGTTAATTCAGATTATGAAATGAATTATATTGCTACCGTCTCTAGTATCTGGTGTGGTTAGGCAAGAATGGGGCCACTGCATATATTTGCAAAGGGGTATAATTTCTACCCTAATTCAGGTGTCACTTGAGTGGCGACTGAGAACAATCCAGCGTAAATGGAGCATTAACTTATAGCCGACTTTGCAGAAACTCTTCAGTCGTGAAGATGCAAGGCCCATTCTACATATTTTTATTTCGATGTAAATGGAGGATGGGCATGGAAAGTTCATTCCTATTTCTACCATATGACCTTTTTATGTTGGTGCACGGTAAAACCAACACATCTCAACTCCTTTGTAAATAGCATAATAGCTTACACACTAAATATTTATGCAGCGGGATATTGTCGTCGTAAAATCAACACAAATAAACTTCTTTTATAACATACAAGCTGCTATAATTGTTTGTTCATGCTATATATTTATTCTGCCGATATTGTTCTTAAAAGGTGGGCTCGACAGGTCACGACTGTTTAACGATAACTCAGCAATACCTTGTAAATCTCTGTGTTGAGCTATTACAAGCGATACAATAATTTATATTGAATTAAAACCAAGATTTCTTAAGGTCGCGTCGAGTGTTGGAGAAATATTGACTCATGTTCTGTTTGTTTTTTGAATTTAAAGCAAACGGTAACAAACGTTCTATTTGTATTCTGGATCGGATTTCCAAACTTCGTTTGAAGGAAATTTGATATATATGTGTGGAGGCATGTACCCGTTTTACAAACGATACATATGTGAAGGGATGACTCAAAGAAAGTAGTGAAAGTATTCGTAGATTTGAGGTAAATTTATCAATTTATCACCTAACTTATGGTTTTGGGTTGTAATAAAGTCATGGAATACATGTCATACGTGTGCAACTGAAGGCAACATACTGCGTACTTATTGTTTAATCAATTTATATATATTTAGCCGTGTTCTGATACATTGATCAAAAACTAGTGCATGCAATTTGTAAATGTCATATAATAATATAACGGCTCGTTTTGTGATTCCGCTGTAATGTAACGTTACGTTCTTCCCGCAACGTTACGTTCTCACAATCCGTCCAGTACCGTTAACTTCTCACGATCCGTCCAGTAACGTTACGTTCTCACGATCCGTCCAGTAATGTTACGTTCTCACGATCCGTCCAGTACCGTTACCTTCTCACGATCCGTCCAGTAACGTTACGTTCTCACGATCGGTCCAGTAACGTTGTGGTCGTGTTATGACCGTGTGGTGTAACACTTTCAGCGGTATAAGCCAACAGTTTGGTATTTGCTTATCAGCCTTGTATGGTCATAACATTTTTTATCAACAGATTACTGTCACCTGTGGGCTTCTCCATGGCACCCCTATCTCGCCATGTATATTCAATCAAAGTGTGAAGTCCCGCGAGGCTTTGATATAGATTTCTACTGATGGCCCATCAATTACAGTCTTAATAGGAAATTAGTGTGCTGTATAACACGGGGGATTGACAAGTGGACAGTCTAGAGATAAAATTAAAATGTCACGGTATCTCTGTCCATGTTATGGAACGCAAGCTAAAATATGTATAACTAATATATGACTCTATCATATTAAACGTCTCACACCATAAATAATTTTCCATAGGGTCCCATTGTAATGTTTTTGTTCGCGGCATAGAGATAAACATATTTTACAACATGTATTTATGCTTAAATTCTTCATTGATCCAATATCTGCAATTTAAAACACATTTAACAAATATTTACCGGATTAAACTTTTTTTAATTTCATGTTTGCGTGACACCTATCAAAATTTAGACACGAATACAACCCCGTGGTGATTAGACCCATGATGTGTAGAATGAGGCAGAATTAGCTAGAAATCTTATATCAACATGCATTTATCTGTGATCTCTTCCTAAAATGCTGTAGATTTAGAACCTGGTAAAGATACATCAATATATCCTGTAAAATGTAGAAAAGCGAACATGTTTTTTTATCTACCTCCTTCATCTGTAGGGCACGAGTATTCAAGGGAGATAATAGTGGTTACTGTGGCGATTGCGATGGGTGTGTCAGCCGTAGACTACCGTGGACGTTTGCTATACCATAGTTAGTTACAATGATTTTAACAATCTAACAGGGCAATAATAAAGGGAGACAATTCATATACGTCACACAACTCTTGCATGTTTAAACCATGTTGACAGTCATGTAAATACCTGTACAAAGGTTATCAGGTTCTATAAACCTATGTGTTTGCGCAATAGACCAATCATTAGTTCACTGAGTCGAAGCTTTCTTCTTCAACCACCAATTTAAGCCGTATGTTTCTTTTAAAATTAAAGGGACACATGGCAATCTTGAGTTTTATTCAAACATTAAAATTTGCTCCTCAGTTTACTTATCCTGCGTCATTTTGACTTTAAAACTGCTTGCATATAATTAAATAAAAAATTGAGATTTCAACTTTCTTCACTATTTTACCAAATTTTTAAATATATTACTGGTGCAATATTATAAAAAGTTAGTAATATGCAAAACTAATTTGCTTTGAACTATTCTAACAATTAATATTAATGATTGAACAAATGCATGTTAAGAGGAAAACTAACGGGACGCCGTGAGTTTTTAAAAAATCAAGATTGCCGTGTGTCCCTTTAATATATTAATTGAAGTTAAGCCTCAACGGCATACCAAAATACCACTGTAACTTTCTTTTTCTACAGATTTACGTCTAAAGGAAAACATCGTGATATTATTTTTTTGTTTTGAAGTGCTGATTGTTTATATCTATCAAAAGAAATTAAAAAGTTGTGTTAGAAAAGTTAAAAAATAAATACAGTAAAAACAGTATTTTCTTACAGTTTAGTATGCTTTACGTTTCAGGTCAGTGATGTTATGGACTCTAATAAGGCTCATAAATACAGAAGCTATGAAAGACGTTTTGAATATATAATCCGGATCCATTTTATAAAGTCTTTCATTTGATAATTTATTAGGTCGTAAAGGACTCGATATTTGATACTAATACTTTTATCATTATGTTCAAGTCATTGGAATGGAAATAGGTGTAATACGAGCACACATCATCATCTGGTCTTATATTCGACTACACCTTGATTATATCCAGCGAATGAGCGCCGGATTTTGGGCATTCTTATCATTCTTTTAATAAGCATATGTTTAAAATACATATTACACACATATGCAATTTACGTAAATGTTTATTTGTATTGTCTGAAGCGACTTAAAGGGCTATTGGAGCATGCGTATATCTAACTGCCTGTCTGCCTGCCTACCTGCCTGCTTGCCTGCCCTGCACGTCTGTCTGCCTTGCCTTGCCTTGCCTGCCTGCTTTGCCTGCATTGCATGAATTGTCTGCCAGCTTGCCTTGCCTTGCCTATCCTTGCCTTGCCTTGCCTGGCTGCCTTGCCTTGCCTGCCTTGCATGCCTTGTCTGCCTTGCCTGCCTTGCCTGCCTGCCTACGTACTATTCATACCACTCCTACCTATCTCCGTAATATCCATACCACTCCTACCTACCTCCGTATTATTCATACCACTCCTACATACCTCCGTACTATTCATACCACTCCTACCTATCTACGTACTATTCATACCACTCCTACCTACCTCCGTACTATTCATACCACTTCTACCTATCTAACTCCGTATTATTCATACCACTCTTACCTATCTATGTACTATTCATACCACTTCTACCTATCTACCTCCGTATTATTCATACCACTCCTACCTAGCTCCGTACTATTCATACCACTCGTACATACCTACGTACTATTAATACCACTCCTACCTACCTCCGTATTATTCATACCACTCCTACCTACCTCCGTATTATTCATACCACTCCTACCTACCTCCGTATTAGTCATACCACTCCTACCTACCTCCGTACTATTCATACCACTTCTACCTATCTACCTCCGTATTATTCATACCACTCCTACCTACCTCCGTATTATTCATACCACTCCTACCTACCTCCGTATTATTCATACCACTCCTACCTACCTCCGCACTATTCATACCACTCGTACATACCTACGCACTATTCATACCACTCCTACCTACATACGTACTATTCATACCAATCCTACCTACCTCCGTATTATTCATACCACTCCTACCTACCTCCGTATTAGTCATACCACTCCTACCTACCTCCGTACTATTCATACCACTTCTACCTATCTACCTCCGTACTATTCATACCACTCCTACATACCTACGTACTATTCATACCACTCCTACCTACATACGTACTATTCATACCACTCCTACCTACCTCCGTATTATTCATACCACTCCTATCTACCTCCGTATTATTCATACCACTCCTACCTACCTCCGTACTATTTATACCACTCCTACATACCTCCGTACTATTCATACCACTTCTACCTATCTACCTCCGTTCTATTCATACCACTCCTACCTACCTCCGTATTATTCATACCACTCCTATCTACCTCCGTATTATTCATACCACTCCTACCTACCTCCGTACTATTCATACCACTTCTACCTATCTACCTCCGTATTATTCATACCATTCCTACCTACCTCCGTACTATTCATACCACTCCTACCTACATACGTACTATTCATACCACTCCTACCTACCTTAGTACTATTCATACCACTCCTACCTACCTCCGTACTATTCATACCACTCCTACCTACCTTAGTACTATTCATACCACTCCTACATACCTTAGTACTATTCATACCACTCCTACCTACATACGTACTATTCATACCACTCCTACCTACCTACATACGTACTATTCATACCACTCCTACATACCTACGTACTATTCATACCATTCCTACCTACCTCCTTATTATTCATACCACTCCTACCTACCTCCGTACTATTCATACCACTCCTATCTACCTCCGTATTATTCATACCACTCCTACCTACCTCCGTACTATTCATACCACTTCTACCTATCTACCTCCGTATTATTCATACCATTCCTACCTACCTCCGTACTATTCATACCACTCCTAAATACCTACGTACTATTCATACCATTCCTACCTACCTCCGTATTATTCATACCACTACTACCTACCTCCGTACTATTCATACCACTCCTACATACCTTAGTACTATTCATACCACTCCTACCTACCTCCGTACTATTCATACCACTCCTACCTACCTCCGTACTATTCATACCACTCCTACATACCTTAGTACTATTCATACCACTCCTACCTACATACGTACTATTCATACCACTCCTACCTACCTTAGTACTATTCATACCACTCCTATCTACCTCCGTATTATTCATACCACTCCTACCTACCTCCGTACTATTCATACCACTCCTACCTACCTTAGTACTATTCATACCACTCCTACATACCTTAGTACTATTCATACCACTCCTACCTACATACGTACTATTCATACCACTCCTACCTACCTACATACGTACTATTCATACCACTCCTACATACCTACGTACTATTCATACCATTCCTACCTACCTCCTTATTATTCATACCACTCCTACCTACCTCCGTACTATTCATACCACTCCTATCTACCTCCGTATTATTCATACCACTCCTACCTACCTCCGTACTATTCATACCACTTCTACCTATCTACCTCCGTATTATTCATACCATTCCTACCTACCTCCGTACTATTCATACCACTCCTAAATACCTACGTACTATTCATACCATTCCTACCTACCTCCGTATTATTCATACCACTACTACCTACCTCCGTACTATTCATACCACTCCTACATACCTTAGTACTATTCATACCACTCCTACCTACCTCCGTACTATTCATACCACTCCTACCTACCTCCGTACTATTCATACCACTCCTACATACCTTAGTACTATTCATACCACTCCTACCTACATACGTACTATTCATACCACTCCTACCTACCTTAGTACTATTCATACCACTCCTATCTACCTCCGTATTATTCATACCACTCCTACCTACCTCCGTACTATTCATACCACTCCTACCTACCTTAGTACTATTCATACCACTCCTACGTACCTTAGTACTATTCATACCACTCCTACCTACATACGTACTATTCATACCACTCCTACCTACCTACATACGTAATTTTCATACCACTCCTACCTACATACGTACTATTCATACCACTCCTACCTACCTACCTACGTACTATTCAAACCACTCCTACCTACCTCCGTATTATTCATACCACTCCTACCTACCTACGTACTATTCATACCACTCCTACATACCTTAGTACTATTCATACCACTCCTACCTACCTACATACTATTCATACCACTCCTACATACCTCCGTATTAGTCATACCACTCCTACCTACCTCCGTACTATTCATACCACTCCTACCTACCTCCGTACTATTCATACCACTTGTACATACCTACGTACTATTCATACCACTCCTACATACATACGTACTATTCATACCACTCCTACATACCTTAGTACTATTCATACCACTCCTACCTACATACGTACTATTCATACCACTCCTACATACCTCCGTATTAGTCATACCACTCCTACCTACCTCCGTACTATTCATACCACTCCTACCTACCTCCGTATTATTCACACCACTCTTACTTATCTACGTATATTCATACCACGTCTACCTACCTACGTAGTATTTATACCACGTCTACCTACATACGTACTATTCATACCACTCCTACCTACATACGTACTATTCATACCACTCCTACATACCTTAGTACTATTCATACCACTCCTACCTACCTCCGTATTATTCATACGACTCCTACATACCTCCGTATTATTCACACCACTCTTACTTATCTACGTATATTCATACCACGTCTACCTACCTACGTAGTATTCATACCACGCCTACCTATCTACGTACTATTCATACCACTCCTACCTATCTACGTTCTTTCTACTTTATTTCACTCTTATTTAAACTGTTGGTATACATACTAGTGGCTGAATTGTAAATTAATGTTATATGTTATGTACCCTACCCTGTCCTTTATTCACTCCATTCAAAGAAGTATCATTCATAACAATCGTCCAAAATGATCAAGTTCCGTTCGACACAAGTAAGCCATAGATCAAATGTAATTCAGTCAGAACGATTACTTTGTGAAGATGTGGCTATTGCTAATGATATCGGAGTAATTAATAATAAAAACTTTCGTATTTGCTCCCAAAATACTTGTAATTTAATACCATATCAGGTTATCTTTACAAATACAAGAAAATGTTAAGTCATAGGTTTGTCGATTTATTTACAATAGACAATATTCAGCACATTTTCTATGAGTTGAAGAAGAATTTAAAATTGATATTAAAGCTACATAGTCTCTATTTTAACTGGTAATAGCTCATGAATATGAATGAGTCACGTGTGAAGTAGTTTCAACTCGACGAACACCCCAATAGTCGGTATATCATGTATAAGGCAAAAATCGATGCAAAAAATGTCACATTTTTATTTAGCCTTCGTACAGGTAACATCGATAAATATACGGCTTCAGAATATATGTGATAAAAACGTACTTGTCCGGAACGGGATTTGAACCACAGTCGTTGCGCTTTTAAGTTGTGATGGACGTACGTTTAACCACTAGACCACGACTATTTACTGGTATGTTCTAGCATTATTAACACTAAATATGCATTACGTAATAACTAGCTCACACACAAAATCACCAAGCGCTAAATAACAAGTCGAGATATGATTATTTAGAGGCGGAATATTAGTTTCATATTGATAACATATAGTAGTACACCAGGCAATGTTAATTTACACGTCCGACAAGATGGACTATATATTTATGGATTCATCTTGAATTGCGTTCAAATATGTTAAGTTATTTTGCCTCTTAATAAATGGTAGTTTGTATACCATTTTCGGTAGTTTGTATACCATTTTCTCAAGAATCGTTATAGCTCAGTGGATAGAGCACCTGACTTGAAATCAGAAGGTCGTGTGTTCGAGGCAACTTGTTTTTTCTTCTGTAAATCATAATGTTACCTGTGTACAGGTACGATGTGCACTGGTCGATGTCTACCCAATACATGATGTCCTGTGTTATATTTTCCCGCTTAAATACCCGATTTCGACATGAGCTGGTGAACATGAAGTTACAAATAAAGACACGCCTACAGAGAAGAAATCGATTGATATAGAGACTATCTAGCTTTAAGCAAATATAAAGACATTTCTCTTAATATATACAGCGTAAAAGAAATGGTTTTAACGCCAACTGATAACGCTTTGCCTTTTATGTCACACCGATATTATCTTTAACGCAATATTGCGCTCGTTAAAATCGATGTATTATCAAATGTCGACAAATGTCGATGTAAAATATCATAACAAAGACATCATAAAGGTGAACAGCAAGCTCGATTTCATGTGCCCTGTCTAAATCGATCCTGGAGCAATGTCAGCCAACTGACGTTAAGCTTTGGCTAAAGCCAAATTAGAAATTTGATTCAAACATTTTGTAATAGTCTCAGCAGGGCGGCAGTGACACTGTCATTATGTGACCTTTTCAGATGTAATACGTTATATTTAGTTGTATAATGGATATGTGAATACATCAAACAAATGTCAAACTGGCAAGCTCTATGCATAGCATAACAGGATGGTTTGTGACTTTTTTATAACCCATTTCAGGTGTATTGATTCGATTACACCTTTAGTTTCAATTACTTGTGAACATTAAAATATAATACCGTTAATAAACACAGTTGAAAGCAAATAAACACTTCTTTAAATGTCTGTTTAATACACTAATATAATTTTTAATTAAAAAAAATGGTGATATATATGCTTGATTACGTACGAGTTAAACACATTATTATATTAAAATATTAAACCCATATCTAACCAAATGCGTTTAAATGTTATTAAAAGTTAAACGAGTTTGATTGTGAATAGTGGAGCAGTGTAAGCAGTATTAGATGGTTTGATGTGTTTGCTTATTATATTGTATAATCATATCAGCTGCATAGAATGGCATTTTTTTAAACAAGCTACACCCATCTGCATGTATACATTGATAGGTTTCATTAAACTGCTTGCACGTTTTTCCTTTAATACAAAGAAATAAAATATTATCCGAAAACAGAAACATGATTTTATGCTTCGTTTATCCTTAAAGCCACAGAGACCATACAGATAAACTATGCTTTTTGACAATTTTCACGGCCATGCTGTCGCATTTTAATGCATACTTTTCTACACGACCTGTTAAACTCTTCTTTGTTAAAATACCTGCTTCATTACCGGCAGAACGAGCTCTTTTTAATAGTTCAAATGCCAAAATGTGTGAATCCTTACTCAAACTTCGACGCATCTATTCGAGTGTGCGTCACTTTTACATGAAACCTTTACATAGCATAAACGTTGTAATCATGAAATTTCAGACAGGCTGTTAAGTAATATATCCCAGCGAGACACTTTATTCTGTACCTTTATCCTTCCTTTGTGCAAAATTAGAGGACCATGGTGGCGCATTGTGTAATATTTACATTGCAAATATTGTTGAAGTTCTAGGGTTTCACGTTTTGTATTCAGTCGCTCTTCTCAACGTTTGAATTAAACTACTATTACGTGTGCTGAACATGTTACAGCTTAATACCACATTCACGTATGTTTGAAGGGGATACACTGTAAACCTTAGTACATGCAAACATATTTAATATCTATAGTAGATGTATATGTTATCAAAGGATTTTTGTTTTATCTTATAGTGATAAATGAAGGTAAGGACAGGACATGGTAAGGGCAGTACATGCTTGCCTATAACATGATTTGTATTCTACATAAAGATTTACATACTCATGGTAAAGTACAGATGATTGTAAGTTAACTGAATGATTATATCTTTTATCTCAAGGGACATTGTTGTCATACACTTAAAGTATATTACCTTAGAGCATTCTAATCTGTTAAAAATAATCTAAGTAATGAATACCAAATTAACTATTTAAAAGCTAACTTTTTTTAACTTTACAGATTGTACATGTACCAGTGAGATTCACATTAAGACAACAGTTATTGTGTGATGACAAGATGACTTTCAACACACAGACACGGAAAAGCAAATCGCTTCATCTCTAGGAAAAACAAGACTGTAAGGACGGTTAATACAGCAAGCGTAATCGTCTACCAAAACATCTGAAATCTGGTATGTAAACAAAGACAGCGGGCAGTAATAATTATCTACTAAATCTACGACAACTTTGTATTTAACAGAGCTATACATGAATGAAGACTTATGCCAACACAAGGAGTCATTCGTAAAGAATATAACATAGCTGAACAAGGATGAATGACTTGCAATGATTCAGATCTAGATTGTGCTGTTTGTGAAGATGGTATAGATATGATTGAAGATCCTAATCAAGACAATATACTACGCGGTGTGGTGTATAGATTAATTAGTGAGCCGTCGAAACAAATGAGGCAGGAAGTAGAGATATTCTAATGGAATTTGACAAGGAGACCTTGTTTGAAGCAATTCAGCCGGATAGCTAATGAAAAATCTGATGAAGACATGCTAATATTTAACCTGGACAGGGACCGAAGTTACTCAACTACTGATACAGATTTGTTTTCCGTTTATTACACGTGATTTATTCGTGTTATAAATACTTGTCAGATAGTGGTGATAAAACAAATAATTAACCAAACACAAAATGAAGAGCTGACAATGTTACAGGAGAAATCTATGTACGTCTGGATATTAAACACGAGTTACAACTAGAACGCGGTTTAATTATACACCTGAATGAAACGTATACGTATATTTTGATATTTAACGGTTAAATTATCAATAATCTTAATGTGAAAGTCAGACATTGGGATTCATTTATAGGTTAAGTCGTACGTGTCAACATCGATGTAATCGATTGTGAATCTTAGTTAAATATACCAAATCCGTGAGAAAATTGACAACAACTTGCCTAATAGTATACCAGTGTTCTGCATTTCTCACGTCAGATAAATTAACTATTCACGAGAGTTCTATAGTTAGAAATATGACATTGAAAAGTATGCCAATGTATCGCTGAAGAATTAATGAAGGCAATGCATGCAATTGACGACGAAGTGAGAATTTACTAGAGACAAGTAGGTCCAAATACGCTATAACGAACTAAATACCATTTGTACACGATATACTAATTGAACGGTAAGGCCAGTTTGACAAGAGTTTGAAACACGGACAAAGATATAATAAGTGTGCAAATATCTAGAACATACATACATACATACCGCCGAAGACATCGGACGACCAGCATTGCGTTAGTTGATAACATCAGTCGAACAAAGGAATTGATTAATGTATGAAGTACTTATTAAGAAGAAAAATAAATGAATTTTATTTGATAAACACTAAGAGACTGATAAAAGGGCACTTTCAACTCGTTAAACAAACAATAAATGTTAAGACTAGAAACGAAATGAAATTTGCAAGAAGATTAAGAATGCCATGAACACAATTTTGAGCGAAATAAATGATCTGGGAAAAGCATTTGATGTATGAAAATAATATTTACACATCAGCATATGTCTCTACATATCTAATGTTGTGAATAACGGAAACGCGACACAAGCGAGAGAGATATAGCCCCAGTGAGTGCATCAACTCGAATAAAGGCACATGCTGGTGCATTTGCAGTCGGTATCAATGGAAAAACCCACCAACCATTAAATCGGTATAAGAATTAATATGTAATGAACGTAAATTTGACGTTTGTGGTTTATTTAAACTACACTCTGCTTTGTAGTTGAAAATAAGTTATACGTCGAAATGGTATATGTTTACATATGTTAATTAGCTAGCACAGGTATAGATATACGCTGTAAAGTGATTTCATATCGGATATTAGGATTACTGGAGTGTAATGATTGTAAACACAGATAACACTGATCGCCCCGAAGTAAAAAAAATATATAACGGAGATAATAATTTTAGACGGTGTTTTGATACACGGCAATGTGTATTTCTTTTCAAATAATACATATTTACACAAGGTTGTGACTTGATCTTCGTGAAGAAAGGAACTGCACCTAAAGAAAGAACACGTGTTATGAAATATATGATTGTAAGTCATAATTATGCATGCGTGAATGTGAACTTAAACAGGAAAGAAACGTTGCTGCAAAATTATTGGAAAATGTAAATGAAAACTGCGTAAACAAACTACAACAGAATATTTCACCGGCAACGAATGTGTAAGAACGAGTTAAGTGAACATAAAACTGAAACTGACTACTAAAATGACAATTAATTTGACGGAAAGATTGGCGATTGATTGAAAATGGAATGTATAGTGTGTTACCATCAGCTGTCGTTAAATAATAATAAAGCAACTAGTTCTTACAGCCACTGAAGGAGCATACTTTGATCTGATAGAAAAGCTTGTATAGGCGTATATACAATCAATAAAAGTTTGATCAACACTTAGGGAACGGACATGGAATAGTCATGAATTGGATTAATTATTCAAGACAATGAAACGAGCGGAAACATTGACACTGCGGCACTATCATTTCACGTTACATTTGTGTCTGTAGTAAGTAAACAATGACCAATATGTGCAAGTCAATGAGACATTTGAAAGAAAGGTTTATGTGATTAACGATTTATTGATGAATGATATGATTCCCACCTGTCCATAATTGCTTGCTTTTTCAAGGTGGAAGTTGGTTAAACCAGCCATTAAGAAAGATAGAATGTTTTGTTGGGATTGTATACTCATTGCTGAAACTAACAAACGGCTTTACCCATATTACATTTGTTTGTGCAGCAAGAGACGTTTGGACAATTGTTCACAAAGGTGGGCTACTGTAGAAAGGGTATAAACAAAAAAAAGTGTGGAATTAAATTATAAACCTTACTGAAAGAACGTGTTGTTGGAATGTGTGCGAGATTGTTCCATCAAATAACAAGAATAAAGTACTGCAATGGGGACGGCGTATATGATTACCAGCTCGTGTTGTTTTGTGTTAGAAACCATTCTACAGTTGTATGTGATAGGTGCTCAAAGTAAAGGTTCCGGGGCTGTGTTCGTTATTCTGTTGGCCGTTGTCATGGGACCCTTAATATTTATCAACTTCATATCGGCTATTCAGGTCACCAGAACTCAAGATTTCAGCGGAAATGTATGCGGTAAAGTCATATGCATAGGCTTTCATTCCTTTCAGCTAGGGATCGTGTGGAGGTCTCTTAGGTTGTTTCTCCTATACGATAGCAAGGACTGGGAGGATTTCCTTAACATGAGATTATTCCATTGCGGATTTCAAAGTCTGCCCTTTTCTGTGATTCTGGCATACAGTATGTTTGTTCATGAGACATCGGATGCAGTGTATGCCGTTACTATCGCTGTTTCCATTATATCCGCATCTGTAGCACTGACGACGTACAGGACAGGGGATAAGTTGTATGAGTCGGGAGAATTTGAAAACGTAAAACTCAAAGTGAGGAGGGTCGTTGGAGTTGTGTTCTTAACATTTAGCACGTGCTTAATGCTTCTTTCAAGGTGTTCATCAATAGTGTTATTTACCGTGGTCATGCCGTATTGGATAGCATTGCCCTTGCTATTGCGATTTGCTATAAACATTGCCATTAGCATGTTCCGCGTAAAATGTAGCGAGGAACATGTTTTGTCAAAAATAGTAAACGTGTTTTATTTGTCATTTATTAGCATATTTGAGATGGTCGGAAAGGATTACAAAGGAGTCAAGTGTTCATATGTTTTATTTTATTCCACAGTGCTTGTGGAAAATTTAGTGATGAGTTTTTACTGGATGATGGCGGCAACGTTTGGAGAAAGATTCAAACTCATGACCGTTGTTGTGGTATTAATGAGCTTCATCATAGGTATTATCGTGAAGTTTGCAAGCTGTGGATGTATTTATGATATTGAATCCGATATATTAAGTGATGCCTTTAATAATCCTGAACTCAAAGCTACTCACGACACTGGGATAGAGCTTAGTATGCCAACTGCACCTGCTAATGGTAACACTACTTTTGACACACCAGACAATGCATTCCATGACACATGTATCGAATTAGATCATATCAATCATTTACCTAGTCCTGTCATTCCATCAACATCCAGGGACAAAAGGTCAAATCATTCCAAGCAAGACAGTGCATCCACTTCATTAAACATTCCAGCTCATCGTAAAGAATACGATAACTATGCTTTTGAACAATCTCAGGGAAATATATTAGTTGAAACACCTCGTACGTCACATAAACACTCTCGTGATAGCCACAAAGGATCTCACGAACGCCATAAACATTCGCATGATAGTCAGAAACGATCTCATAGAAGACATTCACGACCACGTGATCATGTGGATGAACATAATCGATCACGTGATAGTCATACTCTTTCAAATGAAAGCCAACAGCTCTCACGTGACAGTCATAAAGGATCACATAATAGTCAGGAACGATCACATGTTAGCTACAAACGATCCCATGACAGTCAAGAACTTTCACGTGATAGCCATAAACGATCACATAATAGTAAAAAGCATTTACCAGCAAGCAATATAGAAAAACGTGAAAAGAACCGTGCAAATAGGCAAACGTTGGTAGTTTCAGATACCAGTAAACATACAAACTTGCAGCTAAAACCAACACCGCGTGCTTCGGAGAAAATAAGAGGCAGCAACGCAGATATGGCGTCATCCAACAGTAAATATAGCAGGAACACTAACACATTAAACGGAAGTGTTCAAAACTATCATTACAATGGATTCAATGATCCATATCGAGAAAGACGTTTATTGGACAATGGTAAGAGAAACAGAACATCGCATAACCATCGCGCCAAAACGCGTAGTCGTGGACAACGGAGTATATATTCTAACTTGGATTATTCATTGAACTCGTCTGAGTTGTACCCGTCCATGAGTTCTTCTGACACATCAAGTATGGTTTCGTATGAAAACACGAAGGACTACATTTGGAACAAACCTCGCCATAGAACACATACACGACATAAACATCATTATGATTCACGTGACGGATATTCAACGGATGTGTCAAATTCGGATTACCTTAGTTTTAATGATTATTCTATGGAGGATTCTAGTTCGTGGACCGAGTCTTCCGAATCAGATGGTGCTTTAACATGGCCGCCATCACATGCCTCGACACTTCTTAACATGTACAACATTCCAGACAACGTATCGTCGAAAGACAATGTTATGCATTGGTTAGATGCGATGGAAATGGAAGAATCGGTTCATGACGCTTCATTTTCAACTTTGCACGAACCCTCAATTGCGAGTGAAACGGACATAAGCCTTAGTGCAATGCAGACGTTCGAAGTGAAAAAAGAAAGAAAACGATTTAGGAAACTGATTCCTAAACCAAAAGGGGTACTTTTGAAGTTTTGTAGTTTAAACTATAAGGGTAAGGAGAGGCATATACGTGACCGACCTTATCCCTTGAATCAAAGTACTACAACGACTAACTATGTTGAAGAAAGACAGGTTACACCGTCTGTGAACTTTAAATTATCTACGAATCCGGATGTTGATGGTCGGGTCCCGTTACCTGCAATGCCTTTACCCATTGACAGTGTTCAAGAATCAATTGTATAGAATTCAATGCAGTATTTTTGTATTTTGATGATTTTATAGTAATTTTAATAAACTAATGCTCACACTTAATGCTTGTTGCAAAGTTTGCAGACGTTGATTTGCATCTGGTTTAAACCCACAGCGGCCCATTTTGCCAATGATCGTTCCAATGCAGTAGCACTATTGTCGACCCTTTTATGTTTATGATGTCATATCTTGCCTGTTTAGCTCGACTAATCGAAGAATAAGAGAGCTTGTGTAATCACCCCGGCGTCGGCTTCAGCGTCGGCGTCCCACATCAAGGTTTGCTTGTAAGCTGTGTTTACAAGTCTATGTCTCTAACTTTTCTTATCCTAGCACTACTAAATTTGGCCATGGGCTTCCTTATAGCATTATCTTAAGGGCTTTATAAGCAATTTTGGTTCCTGTAACCCATGGGTCCCATGGAACCCAAACCTGATAGCCCTTAAAATGTGTCTATTTCACATCAAATGTTGCGTGTAAGCTGTGTTTACAGGTCTATATCTCCTACATTTCTTGTCCTAGCTCAACTAAATTTGGGAATTGGTTTTCTTATAGTATTTTGGAAAGGGATGCGTAAATAATTTTGTCTTCTGCACATTTTGGGCTCCCATGCAACCCAAATTGTGATGGCCCATAAAATGTGCAATAAAGGCAGATCAAGGTTTGCGTGAAAGCTGTTGTATATATCTATACTTTTGGTTGGAATTTTTATAACATTATGCATTTAATCCATACTTCACCCAAATTGGGGCATGGACTCCCTCTTCCCCACCACCCCACCCCTCCCCCAAGCCCTGTTTTTAAAAATATTTTTTTACATATTTCTGTGTTTTTTAGGTCAATTCTTACACATATAGCTATATTGCCCCCCCCCCCCCCCCCCCCCCCCCCCCCGCCCCTCCCACCTTCCCCCATCGCCCCGATTTCCCCCCACAAGAAACGCATATTTTTACATATTTCAGTGTTATTTTTGGTCAATTCTTACACATATAGCTATGTTGCCCTCCCCACCTTCCCCGACGCCCCCGCCTTTACCCACCCACCCGAAACGCATATATTTTATTTCTTTTACATAGTTAAGCGCTGTTTTCGTTAATTTCCAATTCTTACACATATAGCTATGTTGCCCCCCACCCCACCCCGTCTCCCCCACCCCCAACGCTCGAAATACATTATATTTTACATATTTTTATGTTGTTTTCGTCAATTCCAATTCTTACACATATCGCTATGTTAGATCCCCACCCCCACCCCGTATCCCCTCGCCTCCCTCCTCCACTCGAAACACGTTTTTTTAAACATATTTCTGTGTTATATTTGGTCAATTTTTACACATATAGCTATGTAGCCTCCCCCACGCCTCCCATCGCCTCTCCCCACCCACACACGCACTCAAAACACTTTTTTTTTTACACATTTCGGTGTTGTTTTGGTAAATTCTTGTACATACAGCTATGTTGCCCCCTCCCTCCGCCTCCCCCCGCCTCTCCCCACACTCGAAATACATTATTTCTTTACTTATTCTGAGTTATTTTTTATTAGTTCTTACACATATAGCTATTTAGCCACCACACCTTCATCCCCCCCCCCCCCCACACTCCCCATACACTCGAAACACATTTTATTTCTGTGTTGTTTTGGTCAATTTTTACACATATAGCTATATAGCTATGCCCCCCTTCCCTCACCCGCCTCCCCCCGCCTCTCTCACACTCGAAACACATATTATTATTTTTTACATATTCTGTGTTATTTTTGGTCAATCCTTACACATATAGCTATGTTGCCCCCCGCCTCCCCACTCCCGCCTCTCCCCCACACTCGAAACACATTTTTGTTTACATATTCTGTGTTGTTTTGGTCAATACCTTCCCCCCCCCACTTCTCCCACTTTTCCCCTCCTCCCCACCTTCTCTCCCACCACACTTTTTTCTTCATATTTCTGCGTTGTTTTCGCCCCCCCCACACACACACACACCCCTCTCACACACTCTCCGCCTCACCTCGCCCCACTGGAAAAACATATTTCTGTGTTGTTTTTCGTCAATTCTTACACATACATATAGTTATGTTGCCCCCCCCCCCCCCCCTCCCACCCACCCCCCACCCCCCCACACTTATTGTTTTACATATGTCTGTGTTGTTTTGTTTTATCAAATCTACACCTATATATTTTATGCACCCCCGCCCTGCCCCCCCCCCCCCCCCACCCCCCAACCCCATTGGTTTATGGGCTCCCCTCACATGGAGGACAGGGGGAGGGGAATTGTTTTCATTTTATCTTACATTATTTAGATAGTAACATTTTAATTTTAATGCAGTCATTTACATATAAAACAATTTAGATTAAATTCAGATACACAGATGAAATATCAATAAAAATAAATAAAATGAGGCCACAATAAAAATTGCCAGATATGCCCTCCCTCGAGTTGCCTTTCGACCTCAAATTTCATTAAAATGACAGCAATATTGGATTACAACTGATAAAAATAATGAAATGTCACACACTGTCCCAAATTTTACTATAATTTGTGTGAGATTCTAACAATAATTTTATATCGGCCCGAGTTTCTATATCTTCCTCTCCCCGCACCGCCCCCCCCCCCCCCCCCACCCCACGCAAACCCCACCTCCGCATTGTTTTAGCCTTGTTTTCTGACGGTATATACTGGCTACATAATTTATTATTCTATTAAAAATCGAATAGTCCAGCTGCGCTGTTCTCCGACAGCTCTTGTTTATTCGTCTTTTTAACTGTTGTATATTTCTGTGCGAGGTTTTGGTTGACTGTGGTCCTTGAATGCTACATTTCCTGCTCGACTTTTATAATTATCAACTTTTGAAGATATCGAAAAACAAAATACCAGGCATAATGGAGATAATACCACTGATTGACTAGCAAGTAATGCCAAACGAATAAATCATCTCTTGGTTTACCTTTTTGTTAAAACTACTTTATCGATATTTATAAAATATGGCCCAGTTATTAATGTATTTGCCATTATGCATAAGTGCTGCTTGCCGAAGTTTTACCAGAAATATTTAAATAGTAATTGTATATAAATAGTATGACTTGCATTTATTCAACTTTTAAATTTCTAGATATGATACCATTTATCGCATTTCAAAACAAAGCTTTTTTTTAAATCTTTTATAAGCAGTTTGTTTACATTATTATCCTATCAAACGACTTATGACACTAACATATATGTTCGACACAGGCTGCTGGGCAAGAGAGACGCTACTCGATGCTATATGCAATATAGCCACTTGTCAGTATTAACGTCTGAGGTAACGTTTGAGGTAATTTGACTTCATTATGCAATGTAAATGGTTGTTTTTATTAATTCTCAAAACTAGCAGGACTTAGCGGTTTTAGAAAAAGTAGGTATAAAAGTCGAACAGGAAATGTAGCATTCATAGAACACAGTCAACAAAACAAAACATAATCAAAGCAAACAACAATTACAAGGAAGGATAGAAGCAAATTATACGACACCATAAACATAAACGGGTTGAAAATAGGGGTACCGCCTTGGAACGGTCAGTGTCAAAACTGCCAATTGGAGTTTAAAGTATGTTTAAGGATACATCAAACCTCCCTTTCTTTTTTTTTGCCCACCTTCTCAAGCATTTTTATCTGCTCCTTTCTTTCGCTTTCTCTCACTCCGTCTTCCGCCAGCTCTGTCTTTGTCCCTCCTACTGGATGGTGATCTGTTTTGACCTACTTTCTGCCTGAGCCTCGCTGTATATTCCGTTTCTACGACGACTCTCGCTGTTCACCCGCAGTTCACCTGATGTTTCTATTTTTTTCTTTGGATAACACTGTTTCTGTGACATTGCTAATACGTCATGTTATTGTCTATTGCTGTGAAACAGCCTCCCCATAGTACTCTATGTTAATCTATGCAAGCTACTATGTCACTACTAGGCTATTGGCCATTTCTGTCTACAGCTTATTCGGTGAACGTCGACCTAACATCGTGAAGCAAATTTGAGGGCTGAGAAGGTGGATTTTTGCCAAAATGGTGATGAATGATAAGCAATGAATTAATGACACATGAAATGGAGATACCAGCATCTGGCGGGGTTTGAACCCACGACCTTCCGCTTGTGGGCCCAGCGCTCTACCACTGGGCTATAGAGGCCTTAAACCTCACTCTTATCATAATGTTATCTCTGTAAAACGGGAAAGTGTCGATTAAAAACATCCTCTAACAAACTAGGCAGCATTAATAGGCAGTATACCATGATCATGTATATATAAATATAAAATCTTATTTCTAGAAACCCGTTTTCGGGCATTTGTTGATTTACATGTATAGTTTATATTATTACTACAATATCATCCCTTATTTGTAAATAGTTGTATCTTTATATATTTACATTAATTTTTATTTAATCCTTCATTTCTTCATCTTTCATCAGTTTTTGCGCACAATATGACCTATTTATGTGTCGACGTGCCGTAAAACACCATTCATTCATTCATTCATTCATTATCTCTAGAACGTCTCAAAGCAAGTTCTAAATGGTTTGGCAGAAGCCAGAGCAACAAAGGAATAAACGTATAGAGACGAAGTGTAAATGGGTCAACCACTAAACTTGTAGTGATTTGCAAAGTAACAACGTCATAACCTCTGTTTATAAACTTTCTAACAAGTTATTAAAGATTGTATGAAAGTGATCAAGACCAAGATTTTTACGAAGTTTGTAAATCGGGTCACAAAAACTAAAAAACTATTTCTCCAAAAAAATCATTTTAATGAATTGAATTGAATTGAATGTTGTTTAACGGCTCATCAACACAGTACAGGTTATTTAGAGCCGCCCCAGAGAGAGGGGAATGATACATAGGAATCCGGGAACCTGCCCTACTCTTATTATCGAATAGATTCCTATGGTTCTTTAACGTGCTCGGATGATAGACCGATACACGGGACCGCCCGGTTTACGTCCCCATCCGACGGACGAGGCTAAGGAAAAGTGTCTTGCCCAAGAACACACCGACGGAACTCAGTGGCACCACAGAGGATTGAACCCGGGGCCTCCGGTTACAAATCCGTCGCGCTACCGACTGCGCCATGCCAGCCCCTAGTTTAATGAATAGATGTTTGAAACACGTTAGTTTGTTTTGATGTGTGAACAACGAGACATTTAATAAAACTCAATTCGCAGGATTGTTTTAAGCCAACATGTCTTTCCCTAAAAACAAATTGTCATCTTAGTCAGTTGTAAACATATTCCACTTTATTTACTTTACGCTCTTACTACACACCAGACAGCACTAATAGACAATAAGATGATCATGTATGTATGAATAAAAACAGCATAGAAAACCACTATGAAAGTATCATTGACTTACACCGTTCTGGGCACGCCAATATTTAAGACAAACATTAAACGATACTTAACGATGTCCAAACGAACTTTTTGCATGGTTTGAATAGAAGACAATAACAGAGCAGGTATTTTGTATAAAACGAACTTGTTCGATTTATCTGCAATTTGCGAACTGGAAACAAGCCTCCAGTTCTTTCATATATAAAATATTAACTATATTCCTGGGACTTCCCGGGACTTCTATCCATGATTCGAATAAACGACAATATCAAAAAACGCACGACATTTCATGTTAATTGATATTTGTCTCTATAGGACACGCATTACATAATTTATTTTCGTGATTTAACATGTTGTTTAAACTTTTCTGTTGGAAAAAAATGTAACACATTCATGGCTTAATAGAGTTTAACATGTTTACCTTATTTTAAATTCATTTGCATTTTATTTAAATGATTGCCTATTATATTACTGTTTCGTTGTTAAGCGTATTTTAACAATGTTTGTAGTGCAGTATGTCGTTATCAAAGTATCGCATGGTTAAACTTAGGATGATAAATCCGGTATAATTAAAAAATAAAAAAACACCATCAGCGAACCTTTAAAGGGACCCATGGCAATCTTGATTTTTTAAAACCTCACGGCGTCCCGTTAGTTTTCCTCTTAACTTGCATTTGTTCAATCATTAATATTAATTGTTAGAATATAGTTCAACGCAAATTCATATTACTTACTTTTTATAATATTGCACCAGTAATATATTTAAAAAAATGGTAAAATAGTGAAGAAATCTCAGGTGTTTTTTTAATTATATGCAAGCAGTTATAAAGTCAAAATGACGCAGGATAACTAAACCGAGGAGCAAATTTTAATGTTTGAATAAAACTCAAGATTGCCATGTGTCCCTTTAATTTGTTGTAATTTCATATAATTAGTATACTCACCAAAAAAAACGTACCCATTTTTTTGCTGGTATTCCCAGAGGTCAGTTTTTGAGGGCGTGGGACAGCTTGAACAGCGCTTTAATTAAACAGTGTTTGATGTTTTTAAGCACACTTCACTGAGTACTAAATATTCCTTTAAACAGTTTCAAAGTGTGACAAGTAGTACTCTTTTATGGATGCTATGGAAACCTTAAATGGAGGTACTTTGATGATTTTTGATAATCAAAAACTGCTACCTACACAATCGGTGTTGTGTTTTTCTGTGATTTGTTTTGAAAGCAATATTGTCTTGGAAACGCAATATTGTCTTGGACACATTGAGGTAATGTTTGTAAATTGTATGTGTTTTTACACAAAATGCATGGCTTAAGAAAAAGGGCGACAACTCCCTTGTGTACTGAACTTTTCAAAAACATATTTGGTATGGACTATTGATGGTGGTCGATCTAATTATTCTATATACATCATTTATTATTTCCTGTTTTGATGTCTATATAAAAAGGGGTACTTTTTATTTGTGCTCAGTATATAATTGTATTTTCAAAACGTATACGATAATTATGTTTGAGTTTGCCAAGCGATACATGTAACTTTCCGATATAAGTTAAAAATGATCCAATAGAAGACAAGATAACAATACAAACCTGAACCGGATGTTATATATCCTGAATTTGAATTGAATTGAATTGGGGTTTTACGGCGCACCAACACAAAAAAGGTTATATGGCGCCAAACAGGGATGAACATGCCAGGCTCATCCTTCATTTACATCTAGATAAAAATATGGAGAATGGGCCTAGAACCTTCTAACCTGCAGAACTGCAGAGTTGCTGCAAATTCTATTGTAGACACTCCATTTACGATGGAGCCACGTGTCCACATTTGCATATGCGGTGTCATGAAGAAGACCTTGAATGAGAATGATAAAAAAACAAAATGAACATAAAGTGGGATTCTACCCCTCTGCCTCTAGCGGGATTTGCAGTGGTTGTATTCTATCCCGGCAACCACACGGGGACTGAATTTGAAACCAAATGATGCAGTTTTGGAGTAAATATGATATGTTTTGTCGCGACGCAGTAAAAAGAATCATATTATGTGATATACAGCGTCAATAAAGAAAACGAGAAAAGTATTTTAGAAAAAAATATGTTAAAACTGAAAATCAAGATAACAGAGACTGACATTATTGTAGTCAGTCATATCAATTGTTAATGACTATCACTGAACCTAATACCACCATTACCGGGTATATAGTGTTGCTTATAAATTGCAGTTTACAGTAATAAAGCATAATACTTTTAGTTTGTAACATGATTTCTGGGCGTGTAATACAGACAGGGATTAAATATCATAACACTTAATGCATTTAATATGCAAATAGGGCTTGAATCATTGTTTGTACACAGCGGCTATAGGATAAAAGAGCTGAGTTTCTGGAGATGGTAGGCGTATGTGTTGTTTTTTTGTTTGTTTTTACGAGCGAGCGGACGAGAGAATAAGTGTTAACTAATTAACTAACCATCGAGTGTTCCAAGCTTCGAGCTCCCCGCTAGGCGACATGTTTTGAAACCAAATTATGTTAAATTATTTGATTTTTTTGTACGAATCTACTTCGGATTGGTTTCTACCTTTATGCATGTGAGTTCACTGCAGTGTTATTTAAAACAGCCCTATTCAAAACTTTTAGGAGCATGGGCAAGAATTACCCATCTACAAAAAAGCAACAACATGATATTGCCTATTGAAAATTTGCGAAGAATCAACACTGTCGGCGGCCATTTTTTAACATGTATGACGTAGTGGTACATATCGTTGACGGCAAATATAATCAGCAATTGTATGATTTAAATACATATTATGTTAAACTATTTGATTCTTTTGTACGAATCTACATTTATTTGTTCGTTGATGCTATGCACCGTTTTTAAATTTTCAGAATTATACACAGTTTGACAATTATATCAGTAAATATTATACACAGTTTGACAATTATATCGGTAACTATTATACTTAGTTTGCCAATTATATAGGTAATTATTATACACAGTTCGACAATTATATAGGTAAATATTATAAATATTATACACAGTTCGACAATTATATAGGTAAATATTATACACAGTTCGACAATTATATAGGTAAATATTATAAATATTATACACAGTTCGACAATTATATAGGTAAATATTATACACAGTTCGACAATTATATAGGTAAATATTATAAATATTATACACAGTTCGACAATTATATAGGTAAATATTATACACAGTTTGACAATTATATCAGTAAATATTATACACAGTTCGACAATTTTATCAGTAAATATTATACACAGTTTGACAATTATATAGATAAATATCATACACAGTTGCACGAATGCAAGAAAATGAGGTAGAAATGAGACTGTGTCGAGTTCAGAACAAGAGACCAATCAGCAAACTAATTGTAGACAAAATCAAATGTTAAATAAACCTTCCAAGAACAAATCTACGTTTAAAACACTATACGCATTTTAAAACATGTCATTCATTTCACATGAAATAAGTTTTCCATCAATCATGATGCATCGGTCAGTTCATGGATTTATGCCAAAGCATGTGTTGATTCTATAGTTCGTTAACTCTGCGACATATATACTATATATCCGATTTTTATTATCAAAATCATTTATATTTCGTATACGTATAAGGCGACTTGCGTATTTTAATGATCGTATTTTAATGATTACTTAAGGCGACTGGCGTATTTTAAAGATCATTTAAGGCGACTGGAGTATTTTAAGGATCACTTAAAGTGACTAGCGTATTAAAGATCCCTTAAGGCGACTGTCGTATTTTAAGGATCACTTAAAGTGACTAGCGTATTAAAGATCACTTAAGGCGACTGGCGTATTTTAAGGATCACTTAAAGTGACTAGCGTATTAAAGATACCTTAAGGCGACTGTCGTATTTCAAGATCACTTAAAGTGAGTAACGTATTAAAGATTACTTAAGGCGACTGTCGTATTTTAAGGATCAGTTAAAGTGACTAGCGTATTACAGATCACTTAAGACGACTGGCGTATTTTAAGGATCAGTTAAAGTGACTAGCGTATTAAAGATCACTTAAGGCGACTGGCGTATTTTAAGGATCACTTAAAGTGACTAGCGTATTAAAGATCCCTTAAGTCGACCGGCGTATTTTAAAGATCGCTTAAATTGACAAGCGTATTAAAGATCACTTAAGGCGACTGGCGTAAGGCGACTGACGTATTTTAAGGATCACTTAAAGCGAATAGCGTATTAACGATTATTTAGGGCGACTGGCGTATTTTAAAGCTCAATTAAAGCGATTGGCGTATTTTTGAGCGCAATTAAGGTGACTGGCGTATTTTAAAGATCACTTAAAGATACTAACCCACCATATAACACCAACATTATTCTGCATAACCGTTTATCAGAACTATGTCCAGGTGTTCAGGTCATTTTCTAACGTATATGTGCCGATTAAAAGTAAAATGTATTCGCGGGTTCTTTAAATGCCCGTGATTGAATATGTGTAAATAAATTACGAGTTGGTAACTCTTTATTCGACGCTCCAGTTTTGGGGTTTGACCTGGCTGGTTAAAGCCGTTAAAATTGTGTTTAGAGAGTTTGGATTCTCAAAGTATGTAAGTTATAATATCATCATCGTCGTCAGTATGTTTAGAAACGGTGTACATATGTTGTAACATTTTGGCTGTTGTTGGCGGGATAGTACTTTAAGACGACTGGCGTAATTTAGGCGACTGGCGTATTTTAAAGATCACTTAAGGTCGCTGTCGGTGTATGATTGTATAAACGACCAAATTTAGAACTCCTCCAATGTTGGAGAATGTTGTCACGAGATGAAACAAAGCCTGCGGTATCTTCGGAGTGGCTAGGTCCCATATTCCATACATGGCCATTGCCCACCATTGCACGAAGAACGCGAGAACAAAGAGGGACATGGCCTTCGCCGCTCTGTGTGACGCTCTCATGGAGGATGGCATCTGATCCACGAAGTGTTTGGTTTGGTCATGTATCCGTTTCCAAGTCAGGATATATAGCACGATGTTCATAAGCAACACTGTTAGAAGTGGGGCGGTGGTAAAGCAAATGTTAGCCACTCTGCCCTTGATTCCGTCAAAATAGCAACTGAAATGTAGAAAACAAATCAGAAACATCTTATTCAACTGCAACATGTTAGAAATGGGGTGGTGGTAAGCGACTCTACCTTCCGTCAAAATAACAAATGAAATGTAAAACTATTTCAGAAACATCTTATTCAACTGCAAGATTGTTAGAAGTGGGGCGGTGGTAAAGCAAATGTTAGCGACTCCGCCTGTAATTCCATCAAAATGAAATGTAAAAATAAATCAGAAACAACTTATTCAACTGTTCGTTAATCATACAGCTGCTCCGTGGTCGCTATAGAAAGACGCTGCGTCTAAAACTTTCCCGCCTCTCGCCGCTGCGGGTTCAAATCCCACTGGGACTCGACTAATCAAGTAAGAATGTGTCGATTCATACGGATGGCAGGAGGTATACAGTACTGGTTCTACCCAGGAAAATGGGGTGGTCTGTCTCTAACACAAAAATATCGATCGCCATATATGGACTAATATGCGCTAAAAATGACGTAAACGCAATTCAAACAATCGTCCGAAAAGTGGAGTGTTGGGTGGTTAGTGAAACGTCCTTTAACAAATGCAAAGTATACTCAGTTGCAAAAGAAAGTGTACACTGAGTTTTGTTTAGTTTTAATTGTATAAAGTATTTTTAGAATTAATTTGACAAATTCCAAAATGAATATGCCATGTTTGATACCAAAGTTTTTATCATTCCATTGCCAATATCATGTTGTCATTTGTTTTTCAATAGGTTGAATCATTAAGGGACTGTCGCTTGATAAAGAGGATAGGGTGTAAAGTAAAATTGTCAAAGTGTACACTTTCTTTTGCAACTGAGTATATTAAATCGTTTAATTAAAATAACTACGGGTCTAACCTATTCCATTATCTGGCTTCCAATAAAATGGTAGAGAACGGTAAATGTTTGACAGGATCACTAAGGATACCACACTACAGAACTGATTGTATGTCTGTATGTCATAAAGACATGCTATTTAAAAGCAATACTTTGGTTTTGCATAACACAAATACATCTTGGATAAAAACAGTTTTATATCAACACTCCCCCTCCCCCACCTCTACGCCCACCCCACCCCCGAATTCTAACAATAAGCCATTTATTAGACATTTTAACAATTATTTATCAGAATCTCAATGCCAAAATGGACCATCCGTTAACTTGCACGTATGTTCTTACTTACAATGTTCCATTCGGACCTAATTGTCCAGTTATACCCGCTACTGTAGCTCCAAGAAAGGGCGTCCCAAATGTCCAAAGAAGCAATTTCCAATCCCGTTTGCCGAAATTCAAATGTTTGTCGAAGTACATCAACATGAATGCGTTCACGGCCACAACGTTCACCATCAAGTTTTGCGCAGTAATAAATACCGCTAAATTGAATCCGTAGAAATCACAAAGTTCCTTTGGGCGCACGTGGTCTTTGACGATCACGATATGCATGTGGTCTGTGAAATGAGATACGTTAAAAAGCCCGTCACAGATTGCGATATAGACAACAAACCGTTCGCTCTTGCTCCATCGGCTGAAAAAGAGTGAATAACTCTGTCTTTTAAACGACAAAGCGATAGCAATGATGGCGCATGTTAAACTGCCTAATATGCACACAAGTGCCGGTACGTGTATGTAGTAAAACGATCCATTATCCAAACCGTAAACCGGTAAGTCGTAGCCACTTTGTGGTGAACTGGAGTTATTTCCAAACATTGTGTATTCCTCCAGACGACACTAACAAACCTAATATGTTGGCGTACTGCATAACACAGAGTATTTTCTTATCAGAAATTCGGTTATTGTTTGAAGTGGGTTGTTAATAAAAATTTAACCTCAACGGAAATTTACACAAAACATTTTCGAGGGTAAGTCTTAAACACACTTTAAGAATATATTTCAATTACAAATATTTATTTCTCCAGTTCAGTGGCATTATTTTACTTGTCTCTAACCAACATATCCGCATCTTTTGATTTGTTTCCTACATTTAATCTAGAAAAACTTCTCTAAACGTTATTTATTGAATCAGATGTATGTGTTTTGCACACTTCTGTAATCTTTTCTTTATCTTCATATTTTTTCTTTCACTGTTCAACCGGGCAATGCGGACGTTAAGGCAAAATGTTTGCTGTAAACCGGGTGGCTAGTCAGATAGATAAAACTGCACGTGATTACGTTTACATTACGAGCATACAACCCAAGACCCCTGCTAATGTTTAGATAATAGAATGATTAATTTTCATATGTTATTTATAATTGTGATGTATATAGGGGCAGGAGACGCTCTTGAAGATGTATTGGTGCCAATGAAAAATACAAGAGAAAATCCTCATAATTACGTGCTTCGGTTTTAAAATGAAATGTGAACATGCAATGTATAAGCCGCATATGTTGTTAAATCAGAAATATTAATTCATATTGGGTTCATATTGCAAGCAGGTGTACATAATATAAAATATAAATTTGAAGTGAGATCACAAACTATTGATAAACGCATTAGAGCATTATATGAATTAAGATTAATGATTTATGCAACAAAAACTAGGCGAGTCGTCCAGCTTTCCCGACGAGATGGGCCCTGGTTTAGTGCATTTGTACACTGAAAATGCAACTGAAAAACAATGTGATGGTTTTACTCGTTTTAGGATTAACACTCATGAATCTTCAGTAAAGTCTCCATTACCAGATGGTTTACCACCACTAATTACATGTAAGCCTCCGAGGTGTATCGAATGTAGTTCCTATAATAAAATGTAATCCCTCCTTTTTTGATGGAAATGGGCATTATAAGTAGGGGGAAACTGCCCGTTTCTATTCGATTTTGTTGTTGTATGTATAAGAAGCGCATTAATAGGTTTTACAGGTTCAGTGATGAACATTTTCGAAATTTCGACTCCATGCTTACGCTTTGTGAGCAATGAAAACAGTCAATCAATGAAAACAGCTGTACCCTTGACCTGTTAAGTAAACAAACAAGAACGTTCTTACATGTCTTGTGACCCCGCCTTTTCTGGTGATTTTTCAAGTGGACAATTAGTTTTCTATTTCAACATTACACTGCTGCATAATCCATACTTAAGTTGTATTTGCAGCAAATCATTAGTATGTGACACTTTAACATTGGTGTCTATGGGGAAAATAATTAGTGGTTTCATACCTGAGCACAGTTGTGATATCAAGAAAGTGACATGAATTATAACAAATCACCGAGTCGAATATGTAGCTATAACATAACATGCAGTTATAGCATTATACTAAAAGCTTATCGATTGTCGGTGCCTGCGTAATAAATCGAGGCAGTGAAGGTATCAGAGTACGGTATCAAAATTTTCGGAAAATAGCCTCGGAGAATTTACGTATGAACTAAATAATCGAGTTATTGGAATAAACAATTCGAGCATGCGAGGCGGACGCTGAAACACTAGGCCACGACAAAGTCAGTGAACAACAACGTAACATTAACTGAAATATACAGAAACATATATAAATAATTAGACTAATGTGCTGAGCTCAATTTAATACTCATTTAAAGTTTTGTCTTGAGGACACGCCGGTATACTTGCGGTCTGCGATCTTAAAGTAAAATGGCGGTTGGTTGACTATTATTTTACACGGCTGGTAAGCACTGGATTGGCACCAGCTGGGAATAATTGACCTAAATTAATAAGATGGAGAATAAATACAAGCTACCACCACCACCACCACCACCACTACCACACCACTACCACCACCACACAGACCCGTAGCCAGCCCTGCAATTTAACCGATGCAAATCCTTTCCTAGCGGACTCTGTGGATATGCCCTCTGAAATATATATATATTTTTTTTTTCGTTTTAATGCACTCTCTTGCCAGATTTTCAGTTTTAAGTTGGACAATTATATTCGAGACTATTTGATATATTTGATATCCCATTAAAATGTCTACTTCTTCCTAAATTCTACCGAGGCAACTGCCTCGTGTGCCTCTGTGTAGCTAAGGGCCTGCCACAAACACATAAACACACACACACAACTAGAGCTTTACCGTTTACAGTTGCGAATCTGTCCGTATAAGGCAAAAACAACAACACACAGAACTGCAATAAATCAAATAAAGATCGCAAATTATTTTTAGACATAAATTTATGCTTGATTTTGATTGGCTGTTATTTTAAGGTAACCATATACTCTCCCAAAAAGGTTAGTTACAGGTATGCAGGTGTAAAAATAATAATTCGCCCATCCCATACTAAGTCCATTATAACAAGGTTAAGGCACATTTATTCTCCAAATAATGATATTCGTAAAGACATGTAATACGATTTATTTTTCTTTATTTGATAACCTGTTAGCATACATTATTGTAGCATAACCTCGATAATTTTTAACACTATATGCGATATAGAAGTATTTTCCAATCATGTCTAAATATAGATCAATGACCTAGATGTTTACTCAAAATAATCGATGACTGAACGGGTAGCAGTAGTTCACAGATAAATATAAGTCTGTGAATAAATTATTAAATCCAAATATGGAAATGCTTCGAAGAATTGAACAATGATTAAGACCAAATTCTGCGAAACTTTCAGCTTTGAGCAATATAAATACGGATGATTTTTTCAAAAGGAATCAAAGCAAACTAAACCTGGCATTAGAAGAAAACAGTAAACGTGCAAGTTAAAAAAAGAAAATAAAGGAAGGATTTATTTATATAAAATTACACTAAGGTAAGTTTAATTTTATTTATTTATATTTAAACTCGTAACTCGCAAGGATGAGTTTTATTATCACAGATAGGAAGAAGAGTTACTACATTAGCTGGTGGCCTGTGCATATGAAGGTGTATAGAAATCCGGGATGATAACATAAACCGGGCAGTCCGTTCCTCCAAGCAGTTAAATATGTAGGGGCGGTTCCCGGATTCAAATGTATCCATTCCCTCTCTCTGGGTCGAGTCGTAATAACCTATGATGTGTTGACGAGCCGTTAAAATGTTCAGTACTTGTATTAGCCTTTAACATATTTGACTATATACTAGTATATATCGTGAAATTAAACTATTCAATCAAATGTAAATGGATAATACACGAAAATACTGATTTTATTCTATGTTGATAACGATACTTGAGCTATACACGTTATGAAGAAGAAACAATTATTTTCATTAAAGGCTGTATCAATGCAAAAAAAAAATTTCAACACATATTTATTTCGAATTTAATTGGAAGGATATTCCTCAGGTTTACAAAGATGGACCTTTTAGAAATTTACATTGCAGGTATATATTTAAATTGAAATATGCTAAAAAACAACAACAATTAAACCGGAGCTAAATTCATGTTTAATTGTGTATTTCAGAGTTATTACATAACCGCCACCATGACTCTTACACACGACGACAACAACGATTTCGCCCTCGTCGTTGACAACGGATCGGGCATGTGCAAGGCAGGCTTTTCTGGTGACGACGCTCCCAGGGCCGTGTTCCCCGCCATAACAGGCAGGCCCAGGTATGAAGCGGCTATGGTAGGAATGGGTAAGAAAGACACCTACATCGGCGATGAAGCACAAAGTCACAGAGGCGTCCTTTCGCTTCGTTATCCAGTAGAACATGGTATCGTCACGAACTGGGACGATATGGAAAAGATCTGGCATCACACGTTTTATAACGAACTGCGAGTAGCACCAGAAGAACATCCTATATTGCTCACTGAAGCCCCGCTGAATCCAAAGGCCAACAGAGAAAAGATGACACAGATTATGTTCGAGTCCTTCAATACACCAGCATTTTATGTAGGTATCCAGGCGGTTCTGTCACTATATGCCTCTGGACGCACGACCGGCGTAGTGTTCGATTCAGGTGATGGAGTCTCGCATGTAGTTCCTATATATGAAGGATACGCTTTACCTCATGCGATTGAGCGTGTGGATTTGGCGGGAAGAGACCTCACAACATACCTCGGCAGAATCCTCCACGAAAGGGGATATAATTTCACGACGTCATCCGAAAAAGAAATAGTCCGTGACATTAAGGAGAAAATGTGTTACGCCGCATTAGATTTTGAACAAGAAATGGATACGTGTGCAAAGTCCTCCGTATGTGAGAAAAGTTACGAATTACCTGACGGACAAGTCATAACTATCGGCAACGAGAGATTCCGATGTGTTGAAAGTCTTTTTCAGCCATCTTTTATTGGTATGGAAAATGCTGGGGTCCACGAACTGCTATACAACTCAGTTATGAAATCTGACATCGATATCAGAAAAGACCTTTTTTCCAATGTAGTGTTATCTGGTGGTTCGACCATGTTCCCGGGAATGGCAGATAGAATGAAAAAGGAGCTCGACAACTTGGTACCCAGCGCAATGAAGGTGAAGGTCATTGCTCCGCCGGAGCGCAAATACTCCGTGTGGATTGGTGGATCAATTCTCGCATCCTTGTCAACATTTCAGGAAATGTGGATCTCTAAGCAAGAGTATGACGAGTGTGGCCCGGGTATTGTGCACAGAAAATGTTTCTAATATCAGGGAATAAACATTAAAACTTGTTCACTAGTGCAATATTGAAGAAAAAAACGTATTTAAACATAAATGCAGAAATCTATTTTGTTGTATATTGTGTGTCTATATTTGAGCTTCATGTTGGAACTAAAACGTTTTTGATCAGTGAGCGTCTTTCATAAACAATGTATACTGTTAACCCCTCAAAAGCCTATCATTTGTAAATATGCATGTATTTATTTTTTATGTATTTATGTAAGCAAATCATGTAAATTTAAATCTTAAACGTGATAAATGATTGCAGTTGCCTTTTATATTTTATTCTAAAAAAATAAATGCCATTTCTGAACGATCACGGTTGTGTTAACCATATATAAGGGCACATGCAAAGTAAATAGATATACATGCGTACGAGCACTTCGCGTCCTGATGTAGTTTATACTTCCATGAACGTTCAGAAAATGAAATTTCTTTCACACATTTATTTCCCATTGATTTCCAACAAATATGTCCCTTATTTTAATATTATTTTCTGTTCCTTCGCTGACGTCATAACATATCATAGTCGTTCATTGTATAATTGATATTTTATCGTTTTTAGATGGGTTAATGAAGGAGATTATACGGAAGCCCTGGAGGGACTTATTAGTTATTACTTATTACTTATTTGTTATTACTTATTAGTTATTACTTATTTGTTATTACTTATTAGTTATTACTTATTAGTTATTACTTATTTGTTATTACCTATTTGTTAAAGGCGGGTTAATGAAAACATGGCGGAAATCTTGTCGATAAGCTATTTATCCGAAAAGTAATTTACTTTATGTTTAATTAGCAAACTGACCAATCTATCTTATACTGTCAAAGCTGTAATTCACTTAGAATGTGTTCTTCACATGGGTGGTGTGGCCCAGTGGACAGCGAGGTGGACTTGAAACCGGACAACCCGGATTCAAGCCTTCCGGATGCCACTGAGTTCGTCGGTACACTTAACCTTGCCCTTGTCTGTCGGATGTGGACGTAAACTGGGCGGTCCCGTGTATCGAAGTCTATCCTCGAAGCATTTTAAAGAACCCTATGATTCTATTCGATAGTAAGAGTATGGCAAGTTTCCGGATTCTTATGTATCCATCCCCACTCTCCGGGGCGCCTCTAAATAAATTGTAATGTGTTGATGAGCCTTAAACAACATTCAACTCATGTTCTTCACCATGTTCAAACATGCTATAGTTGTATACATCATACATGCTATAGTTGTATACATAATATACATGTTATAGATGGATACATCATAACCATGTTATATTTGGATACACCCTTAACATACTATAGTTAGATGCATCATAAATCTGTTATAGCTGGATTAAAAACAATCATGTATATACTAGTAGTTGGATACATCATACACGTGTTATAGATGGATGCATCCTAAACATGCTATATTTGAATGCTTCAGAAACATGTTACAGTTGGATACCTCCTAAAGAAGTTATAGCTGGATATAACATAAACATGCTATAGTTGGATACATCAGAAACATGTTACATTTGGATACATCCTAAACATGTTACAGTTGAATAAATCATAAACATGTTATATATGGATTCATCCGAAACATGCTGTAGTTGGATACATCATACATATGTTATAGTTTGTTATACTATAGTGAGATGCACCCTAAACGTGTTACAGTTGGATCCATCCTAAAGAAGTTATAGTTGGATACATCCTAAAGAAGTTATAGTTGGATACATTCTAAAGAAGTTATAGTTGGATACATCCTAAAGAAGTTATAGTTGGATACATTCAAAGAAGTTATAGTTGGATACATCCTAAAGAAGTTATAGTTGGATATATTCTAAAGAAGTTACAGTTGGATACATCATAAAGAAGTTATAGTTGGATACATCCTAAAGACGTTATAGTTGGAAACATCCTAAAGAAGTTATAGTTGGATACATTCTAAAGAAGTTATAGTTGGATACATCATAAACATGCTAAAGTTGGATATATCATACATTTGGCTCACATTTACTTCACTTCTATTTCTTGACTTCCGCATTCCGCATTCCGAATTCCGCATTCCGCATTCCGCATTCCGCATTCCGCATTCCGAATTCCGAATTCCGCATTCCGCATTCCGAATTCCGCATTCCGCATTCCGCATTCCGAATTCCGAATTCCGCATTCCGAATTCCGAATTCCGCATTCCGCATTCCGCATTCCGAATTCCGAATTCCGCATTCCGCATTCCGCATTCCGCATTCTGAATTCCGCATTCCGCATTCCGCATTCCGCATTTCGTAGTCATGTTTGCCAGCGCCATATATCACACCGCTATATAGTGGTCCCCGTGTGGTTGCCGGGGTAGAATACAACACCTGCAAACATACCGTCACCTGCAGAGGGGTAGGACCCCACACCCCCACCACCATTCATATTCATTTTGTCATTTTTCGTTCATGCTCATTAAAGGTCTTCATCATGACCCCTGCATTGTTTCAGGTGCCATCTCGCTCACATCACTAAGAGCAGTGGCAGACAAACAATAAAACGTGGCTCCAACGTAAATGGAGTGTCTACAATAGAATTTGCAGCAACTCTGCAGTTCAGGGTGAGAAAGTCCTAGGCCCATTATCAATATTTTATCTCCATGTACATGGAGGATGAACCTGGCATGTTCATGCCTGTTAGGCGCTATATAACCTTTCATGTGTTGGTGCGCCTTAAAACCCAATTCAATTCAATATATCACTAGTGGATCCAGGATGGTGTTTAAACTCAGAGTGGATCTCTAGCGGATCCAGAGGGAAGCCCGTGTGGGCTGGACTGATTGAGATTTTCTAAATTATATAATATATATTATATTAAGCTCCACCACACCATCACCACACCCCACACTCGTGAAAAATCGCAAATGTTTGGTTTTTATTGATAAAACATTTGGTCTAAGTTAGACTCTCTCCCCACGCCTCGAGGTAAAATACTGGATCCGCGTATGTGGATCTATCAAACTCGAGTTAAAATTTAATTATGTTTTTTTCATATTGGCACTAATAATAAATAAGAGAATTTTTGAAAAGCTTATATTTTATATTTAAGTTTATAGTATGAGTATATACAAAGGAAAAACAGATACTAGTGTATATGTATAGGGTATAATAGTATATACGTTTATGGTGTATTTATACAAACCATACACGGATACTCAGGTTATAGGGAATTTAACTTAATGTTATGGGGTTTATATAAAAATACAACACTCGTGGTCACTGGCAATATTCATACACTTTTATACATACACTTTTATATTACATGATTATTAAATATAAAATGTGAGAAGTAATTGCATCTTTAACAGTAACACTGAGATTTCACAACACACATACATACACGTGCACGCATAAATTATTATTATTATTATTATTATTATTATTATTATTATTATTATTATTACTTCAATTCTATTTCTTGACTTCCGCATTCCGCATTCCGAATTCCGCATTCCGCATTCCGAATTCCGCATTCCGCATTCCGCATTCCGAATTCCGAATTCCGCATTCCGCATTCCGCATTTCGTAGAGATGTTTACAAGCGCCTAGATTGATCAGCATCCTTTAGAAGCACCTGGCGGGAAATCTTCAAAATGGCGGACCCGGACGAACAACATGTGACAACAGTTGATCAAGATGGGGATAAACGGTACAAGATACCTATTGAAAATGGAATGTTGTACTTAAGCACACTACGTAAGTACTTTCTTAATTTAACTACAGTATTTATAATTAAATAGATGTGACGAAATGAATTTCACGGTGTAGTTTGCAGATCTTCAATTATGTACGTGGAGTTATTTCCCTTGTTGCTAATAATGTAGTAAATCAAACAATAACTTTGGACTGTCAATATATCTTACTTTCTGGTAAGAATTATGTTTATTCACATGGATTTTTTTAGTCTAAATTTTGGGCCATCCCAATCCAAAAGATCCATCTATTTTCCCAAAAAAAAGCAAAATATTTCCCAAAATACAAAAAAAAATAATACTAAAAAATCTTATATTAAATGTAGCCCTATTTGAATTAGCTGTGGATCCAGATTTTGTGTTAGGGGGAGTGGGTTGCATACATTTTCCAAAAATGGATTCACAAGCAAAAAAAGTAAACAAACACATATTTTGTCTCGCTTTTTCGAAGAAAAAAAGAGACATAGGTGTTGCTTTTCCGGCGGTGGCGGCGGCAACATTCAAGTTTTGCGTTTAGGTCACTTTTTCACAAATTGTATGCATTAAACTTTTAAAACTTTGCTTATAGTTGTATCTTGAGTGGTACTTCAGTTCACAACGTGACAAAGCAAATGTGGAAGTGACCTTGACCCTCCAAGCAAGGGCAGATAACCTTATAATTTTTACCTTCAACTTTGGTGTTTAGGTCACTTTTTCACAAACTTTGCTTATAGTTGTATCTTGAGTGGTAAATTGCAACGTGACAAAGCAAATGTGGATGTGACCTTCACCATCAAAGCAAAGGGCAGATAACTTTAATTGTTACATTTACATCACTTTCTCATGAACTAGAATTATGCACTAGATGTTTTAAACCTAATTTATAGCTTAATGTTTGGAAGAAAACGTATTCTATTTTGACGCAGTTGTGTCTTCGTTAGTGCATCTTTTTTTTGGATGCCTGGATTTCATGTATGACCTTGACCTACTTTTTGGAGCTGATGATTTTTAGCTCTACTGGCCATAGGCCTTCATTTTTCATCCGATCTTTACCAAACTTTACCAGATTGTTAATATCAATAAAAGCTCGCACAAGTTTGAAAACCAGCCAGATCGGCCCAATAACAGCGGAGTTATGGCCCTTGATTTATTTAAAAATTATTTCTTTTGTTTGAATTTTCTTTTGTTTGAATTTTTTTTTTATTTTGTTTTATTTTTTTTTAATTTTTTTTTTTTAATTTTCTTATTTCATAATTTTTTTTTTTATGTTAACGCCATGGGCCATGTTAGCAGGAAGCATTGCTGTGCCTGTTGCATTTTTTCCCCCCCGGTTCATTGATTTTTGATGGAGTTACAGCCCCTTAACATTTTTTTTTAAAATTTCTTGATTATTATTATTTATTTTTTTTAATTTTCTTATTTCATTATTTTTTTTTTGAATTTTTTTTTTTGGTGTTAGCAGGAAGCATTGCTGTGCTTATTGCATTTTTTTCCCGGTTCATTGATTTTTGATGGAGTTACAGCCCAATTGACATTTTTACTCCTCCTAAACGCCTTGTTGGATTTCGACGAAACTTGGCGGGAAGCATCGGTGAGATGTCTAGTTGTGCATGTCGCGCTTTTTTTCCAGTTTGCTGATTTATGATGGAGTTATGGCACTTTGATATTTTTACTTAAAATTTCTTGTCGGCCCTACTCCTCCTAAACAGCTTGGATTTCTACAAAATTTGGCAGGAAGCCTCAGTATGTGCAAAGCATGGTATATCAATGAAATTTTGGACAAGTTCGAAAACCAGCTAGATCTAGTTTGTAACGACAGGTTATGGCCCTTGATTTGTTGAAAAATGCTATATTGTATTTTTGTATTTTCCTTTGTTAAATCTGTAGTTAGTTCATTTTTTATGCCCCCGAAGGGTGGCATACAGTAATCGCACTGTGTCCGTTCACTTGTACACTCGTGTCCGCTTCATAACTCTGACAATAACGGATGGATTTTCAAATAACTTCGCACAATTGCTCACCACAACAAGACGACATGTCGCGCACAAAATCCAGGTCTGTGGCTCCAAGGTCAAGGTCACACTTAGAGATCAAAGGTCAAAATCTGTCTGTCCGTTCGCGTGTACACTCATATCCGCTTCATAACTCTGACAATAATGGATGGATTTTCAAATAACTTTGCACAATTGCTCACCACAACAAGACGACATGTCGCGCACAAAATCCAGGTCCGTGGCTCCAAAGTTAAGGTCACACTTAGAGGTCAAAGGTCAAAATCCGTTAAGTCTCCGCTTCATAACTCCGACAATAATCAACGGATTTTCAAATAACTTCGCACAATTGCTCACCACAACAAGACGACATGTCGCGCACAAAATCCAGGTCTGTGGCTCCAAGGTCAAGGTCACACTTACAGATCAAAGGATTTTCAAATAACATTGCACAATTGCTCACCACGACAAGAGGTCGTGTCGCGAAAAAATAAAAATATTTTTAATTTTTTTTTTTGAATTCTTTTTTTTTTTTTTTCTAATTTTTATTTTTTTTAATTTTTAGCTCTACTGATCAGAGATCAGCAGAGCTTATGCCGTGGTGCGGCGTCCGTCGTCCGTCTGTCCGTCCGTCCGTCTGTCCGTCCGTCCGTTAACTTTTATTTGTAGCGACTACTCCTCTGAAACTACTGGATGGATATTCATAAAACTTTACAGAAATGTTGCCCATGAAGTCTAGTTGATCCTAGCAAAAATTCATGTTGATTTGAAATCCAAGATGGCCGCCAAAGCTAAAAATAGATTTTTTAAATTCAAGTTTGTAGCGACTACTTCTTGAAAACTATAAGTGATATTGATATGGGACTTTTTCTAAAATGATCAGCATGACATGATGTTGGTCCTTGTCGAAAATCGTTTTGATTTGACGTTAAACATGGCTGCCAGCGGCCATCTTTGTTTACATAGAGTTATATAATGAAAACTTGTAGCGACTACTTCTCTGAAACTACTTGACGGATTTTCATGAAACTTCACAGGAATGTTGCTCTTGATGTCTAAATGATCCTAGCAAAATTTCAGGTCGGCCGGAAATTCAAGATGGCCGCCACGGCTAAAAATAATTTTTCAAAATACAAGTTTGTAGCGACTACTTCTTGAAAACTATAAGTGATATTGATATGGGACTTTTTCTAAAATGATCAGCATGACATGATGTTGGTCCTTATCAAAAATCGTTTTGATTCGACGTTAAACGTGGCTGCCAGCGGCCATCTTTGTTTACATAGAGTTATATAGTAAAAACTTGTAGCGACTACTCCTCTGAAACTACTTAACGGATTTTCATGAAACTTTACAGGAATGTTGCTCTTAATGTTTAATTGATCCTAGCAAAATTTCAGATCGGCCAGAAATTCAAGATGGCTGCCACAGTTAAAAATAATTTTTTAAAAAATAAGTTTGTAGCGACTACTTCTTGAAAACTATAAGTGATATTGATATGGGACTTTTTCTAAAATGATTAGCATGACATGATGGTTATTCAAGTCGAACATTATTTTGATTCGACGTTAAACATGGCTGCCAGTGGCCATGTTTGTTTACATAAGAGTTATATATCGAAAACTTGTAGCGACTACTCCTCTGAAACTGCTTGACGGATTTTCATAAAACTTCACAGGAATGTTGCTCTTGATGTCTAATTGATCCTAGCAAAATTTCAGGTTGGCCGGAAATTCAAGATGGCCACCATGGCTAAAAATAGATTTTCAAAATACAACTTTGTAGTGACTACTTCTTGAAAACTATAAGAGATATTGATATTGGACTTTTTCTAAAATGATCAGCATGACATGATGGTTATTCAAGTCGAACATTATTTTGATTCGACGTTAAACATGGCTGCCAGTGGCCATGTTTGTTTACATAGAGTTATATAATGAAAACTTGTAGCGACTACTCCTCTGAAACTACTTGACGGATTTTCATAAAACTTCACAGGAATGTTGCTCTTGATGTCTAATTGATCCTAGCAAAATTTCAGGTCGGCCGGAAATTCAAGATGGCCACCACGGCTAAAAATAGATTTTCAAAAAACCAGTTTGTAGCGACTACTTCCTGAAATCAAAATCAATCAGTAGAGCTTCAAGGTCATTGACCTCTTGTTTTTCTTTTATTATTATTTTTTATTTTTTTAATTTATTTTTTTTATTTTATTTTATTTATTTTTTATTGTTTTTTTTTGTTTTTTGTTTTTTTTGTTTGTTTTTTAAATATATCTGTTGGTTTCATATTACTCCAAGGTCAAGGTCACACTTACAGGTCACTTCAGGGGCATTTGTCACTTACTATGACATTTCTTGTTATCTGATGTTTACCATATTTGTCTAGAATGTTAATATAAACTCTCCCCATTGACCTTTTTATTTTTAAGGCCAGCCCCCATTATTTTTACATATTTCTGTGTTGTTTTGGTCGTGACTTCTTACACATATAGCTATGTTGCCCGCCCCACTCCCCCGCCGGCCCCTCAACCTCACCCCCACTGGAAACTCTATTTTTTTTTATTTATTTTTTTTTACATATTTTTTGGGTTGTTTTGGTTAATTCTTACACATATATCTATTTTGCCCCCCCAAATCCCCCTCTACCCCGCCTCCCCCCACTCGAAACTCTATTTTTTCTCCTTCATATTTCCGTTTGTTCCCCCCCACTCCCAAACTCGAAACATATCTCTGTGTTGTTTAGTTTTATCAGTTGACCCCACCCACCCAACCATCCCACCACCCCATCATCACCACCACCCGAATGTTTCATGATTTTTTTTTACAGGTCTGTGTTGTTTTGTTACACCTATATCAATGAGGCGCCCCCGCCCTGCCCCCATTGGTTTATGGGCGCCCCGCCCTGCCCCCATTGGTTTATGGGCTCCCCTCACATGCCAGGAGGACAGGGGGAGGGGAATTTTTATAATTTTATCTTCCATTACATAAAAAAAGATACATTAAATTCGGATACAGTTACACAGATGAAATATCAATAATAAAAAAACTGAAATGAGGCCACAATAAGAATTTCCAGATGTCTCTGCCCTCCCCGAGTTGCCTTTTAGACCACAAATTTCTTTAAAATGACCAATTTTGGATTAAAACTGATAAAAATAATAATATTTCACTCACTGCCGCAAATTTTACTATAATTTGTATGAGATTCTAACAATAAGTTTATATCGGCCCGAGTTTCTATACCCATCCCGCCCCAACCCCACATTGTTTTAGCCTTGTATAGACTGGCTATATAATTTGTTATTCTCTGAAAAATGGAATAGTCGAGCTGCGCTGTTCTCCGACAGCTCTTGTTTCTATAGCAAAAGGATAAATTCTACTAGTGATGAAACGATAATCGAATAGTCGTCCTTTTAAGTGCTAAGTCAGCGACAATCGATAGTGAATTGATGGAATCGTTGTCGCTACAGTATGTACTTTTTGCTGTTTAACGCTCTTTCTGTTGGATTGAGTCGTTTCTGTCAAGGGAGGCTACTCCTGACAAAATGGCCAAGTCAGTCAATGTAATAAATAAAAAAATGAGATATATCCATACACAGGCATGAGAACATTGGTAGTCTGGATATTTATTTCAAATTTCATAAAACGGAAATGGGAATGCCAATCAAGGAATATCTTAATATGTTAGTCACTAATTGTGCAATACGACGTAGCAAATAAAGGTAAAGTTGTATCCAGTGGGTGGGGTAAGTTATATATGTCAAATTTTAACAGTTGACAAAAAGACATACGGAAATACGTGATCTAGTGTTTTTACACAAAAAAACTTGGAATGCAAAAATAGTGTTTTACTGTTTAGTTGAAAGAGGTTCAGTATTGATTTAACTATTTGTGTGGAATAAATCTATAACAGTAACTGTTCAAAGTTTGTTGTCTTGCTTATAACGAATAGTATTGGTTCATTGTAGTTTTGTAATGCAATATAATAGTGACACTACAAATGTTAAAAAATCAAAGACTGATATGGTTGACCGTTTTGTTGTTTTTATGTGTGTTTAAAGCACAGATTTTTTTTTAACTTGGAATGTTAAATATTGTTCAGTTGATAGAGAGAGTTTCAGTATTAAACTTACTGAACAGAAACTGTTCTCTTGTTGATAATGACAGTATTTGAACTATTGGTCCATTTGAGTTTTGTGATGCTATATAATACCACAAATGTTAATTATTTTGCAGATTTTAAATAATATTAAATATGAACGTTGAACAAGCATGGCTATCATGTTCAGTTATGAGCGTACGCCATTATAATAAAAGAAGAAGAAGCATATCAAGTTATTCATAATTTTGATAGAGCATCATCAAAAATACTGACCATTCAGTGACCAGAAATAAGACATAACAATACATTCTGGTAGGTGATAAACTCGGTCTTTATCCTTGATGTTCAACCAAGTTTACTGTTAAAATTAATGTATTTACAGTGTGATTATTTTGAAACCCTGCATATTTCATACACATTTATGCAAATTGATTCAAAATATGTATCTTTCAAAATCGAAACTTGAAAATGGTCATATTTTTACTCTGCCAAAGATTTTTATTTTACTATAGAACTCAAGGATAAAAACCGAGTAACACACTTTTTATCACCTAGTGAAAATAAGGTAAAATCTGAACATTTTGTCAATGCAAAATTATGAATTGTTTTAGACATTTTAAACATTGGAAGAATAAAGAATTTTAAATTTCAAATAATAATAATTCGATGTGATTGTTCATGTTTAATACAATTATTATTACAGTATTATTGTTATTCCCCGCCGAAGTTGGAGGGATATTAATTTGGCGTTGTCTGTCCGTCCGTTAACTTTCTCATTTCTTGATATTTCTTCAAACTTTCAATATATACTCATCATGAAAAGATCAACATGACCATTCTAAAATATAAAGGTCACGGTCACATTGAATGTCATTATATGGGTTAAATACTGGACAGGCGACACATGTGTTCCAGGGAACACACGTCTAATTTGCTATATGGATAAAAAAAGCAACTGCCTACGAATTTGGATCTTAGTATATAACCAAAATCAGGTTTAATTAAAAAATGGTTCCCATGGCTGATCTGGCTATCAAAAACCTATCAGTAGAGCTTCAAGTTCATTGACCTCTTTGTTTCAAAATGTGGGGATAATAAAGGCCATTTCATTTTGGGAGAGTCTATTTTTAGGGGAAACGTAACCTGAAACACACATACATGTATATTTTTTATTTGACCTACATAAGCATTCTGCCTTTGGATGGTTGCAAACAAGGAAACTGATTATTTTATAAGATATCCAAGTATAAAAATTACAAGTTAAATTTTATTGTTTTCCAAGTATAAAAATATACAAGTTAAATGTCATTGTTTTCAGAGCAAGTATTTCCTGGATGTACTGGTATCTGCTATCAGAATTCCTCAAACAGCATTGAGTGTGTATTGCCGGCAATAGAGGGCAAGGTGCAACCACCACCAGATGGCTGGATAAGAGAAGGGCGCATTTACAAAGTAGTTGCAGGTGACCTTGTATTCTTTTCCTTCACAACTGATGTTAAAAAAGAAAGCATTTCACATGTAAACATTTTTAGCTGGATTATTCATAGAATATAAGAGCTATTAAAAGTATGGAGGTTGATATCTCCAAATCAATGTCATTTAAATCATAGCATAATTACGCTTGATACTCTCCGCTATAGGGATTGTCTCCAAATCAATCTCATTAAAATCATGTCATAATTACGCTTGATACTCTCCGCTATAGGGATTGTCTCCAAATCAATCTCATTAAAATCATATCCTAATAAATTATGCTTTGATACTCTCTGCTATAGGATCTTTCATCTAATCAATATTCATGAGAAGATCAACTAAATTCAACCAATGAAATCGCCCTTGCATATGCACTTCGACTGAAAACACATAAAACACATATATTTGTGTGTCCATCTCCCACAGTTTTCAACCGATTGCTTCGAAACTTTACAGGATGCTTGCCTACATGTATGATATCAAGATGTGCATATCGTTTTGGCGTCAAAATCGCCCCAGTATCATTACCAGAGTTATGGCCCTTTTTCGTAAAATTTTACGATTTGCACTGATTGTTTTCAGTGGGGGCATTCGTGTCCCATGGTCACATTTCTAGTTTGTATTGTCTTGGTCATTGAAGAAAGCGCGGATGTCACAAAATGAAGATACTGCCACATCTCTGACCCCTCACCCCAACCAAGGACACCAGAGGGCAAGTAGAGCGATACAGGCTCTCTTGGGCCTGTTGTTTATAGTATGGTGTGCTTGTGACCCTGTGACGTCGGAGGAGTAACCCTTTGATGTCCGTACTCTAACTTCCGTCCATCTGTCTGTCCGTCAACAATTGCTTCAACGACATCTCAGTAACTGCTTGGTCAAATTTGACCAAACTTCACATGGATGATGCTGAGGTCAGTTTCTTTTAATCTTGTTAAAATTAGGTCAACACCACATCGAAGATGGCCGCCATTACTAAAATAGTAGAAACCTTAAAACATCTTCTAAAGAATTGCAATACAGACAATTCTTTTTTAGAAATGATCGCCAACCCCTGCACTGTCAAGTTTGTTCAAATCAAGTCTCCGGGAGTCCAAAGTTTGCATATAGAGATTTTGCATGTTTTCCATAGACTTATATAAGGAAAAACTTTAAATATCTCCTTTCCTGAAACTGCAGGAGTCAAGATTTAATATTTTGTATTTACTATCAGTTTATGGTCATCTACCAAGTTTCAGAGGTCGAATTTCACAAATTTAGCCACTAGCTAAAAATATCCAGTGACTAAAAAATCTACTAGCTAAAATCGGTTCTTACTAGCGTTTTTATTCAAGTAATATCGGGATGTAAATTCTGTTGAATAACACATTAATTAACAATACGTAATATCAAATTTACGTACTGATGATGCGTGGACACGGCAACACTCGCACCATATCTCCGTGCAGATGTTATTGTTAATAACCTTCCCCAGCGTAATATTGATTTCTCTCTCCCGTCGCGTTACTGTTTTAGTGACGCTGTGACGATATTGGTTCTCTTGGTGCCGTCGTTGTAACTGTCGTACTATTTTCTCCGCGTTCGCTTAACTCCATCTCGTCATTTTGTCTTTTGAAAAATGAAGTGATTTTGCGAGCAGACGATTCTGCCATGATAATTGATTGTGTAAAGTCCCGAGTTATCTTACCGGAAGTTGATATCGATTCATTACGTATAGACGCTTGCACTTATCTTGTTTACTGGATAAGCGTCAATCTGATACAGACTGCATTTACTTATTTTCGTTTGACAATGAAGTTACTCAAATAATCATGTGGTATTGGAGAGAGGTTTGACTACATATTATGTCGTCGGACCATTTGTTGGTTCTGTCAGTCTTCGTGGGTGATATTCATTCAAGTGTGTGCTATTTATTTCTACTCGCAGAAAAAAGCAAGTGCTCGAAATTTTCAGTAGCAATCTGAAAAATCAACTCGCATTTTGCGAGTCCGTAAGAGTGAAATTCGACCCCTGAGTTTATTCAAATGGTGACCCTGGGGTCATATTTGGCCCCGCCCCATGGGTCACGTTTTACATACACATATAGGTAAGGCCAAAAAAGAATTTAGGTGTGTTTCCTATTGCATGCTCTAAAAAAATAGGGTCGGTAGGTAGGCATTTTTTTCTTCTTTTATTTGAAGCAAGATATTGTGAGATTCTACATGTATTTATCTCTTAAACCCCATACAAGTTGATGATATCTCTGTGATGTCAGTTTACGATATATTGTGATAAATCATTGCTCAGAACAAATAAAATAAAAAAAGTTTTAGAGTCAGGCCCCTTAAAAATAGGTTCGGTCGGGCCACCGGAAACACAGGTTTTTTTTTTTTGGCCTAACCCCTTTAAAAAAAATCTCTGAAACTACAAGAGCCAAATGTTTAATATTTTGTATTTACCATCAGCTTATGCTCCTCTACCAAGTTTGTTCAATTTGTGACCAAGAGGTCAAATTTGGCCCTGCCCCAGAGGTCACACATGTTTTACATAGACTTGTATGTAGGGAAATAATTAAAAAATCTCTGCAAATACAAGAGGCAGAGGTTTAATATTTTGGAGTTACTATAAGTTTATGGTTCTCTATGAATTTTGTTCAAATGGTGTCCCTGTGGTCTAATCTGACCCCACTCTGAGCGGGTCACAGTTTCATATTTGGGAAGATCCTCAGTTGAGCGATTCAGGACCAAAATGGCTTTTTGTTGTTTTTAGCTCTACTGATAAAAGATCAGCATAGCTTATACAGTGGTCCGACGTCCGTCTGTCCGTAAACTATTTTGTAGCGACTACTCTGAAACTACTAGATGGATTTTCATGAAACTTTACAGAAATGTTGTCCATTATGTCTAGTTCATCCTAGGAAAAATAAAATTCACAGTGGCCATCTTTGTTTACATATTATAGTTATATAGTAAAACTCTGAAACCACTGGATGGATTTTCATGAAACTTCACAGGAATGTTGCTCTTGATGTCTAATTGATCCTAGCAAAATTTCAAGATAGCCATAGCTATAAATAGATTTTAAAAATGCAACTTGCGGCCACTACTTCTCAAAAAACATAAGTGGTATTGATGTGGATCCTTTACTAAAATGACTCATGACATGTGGTTTGTCCTAAACAAATTTCTTTTGATTCCATGTTTACATCGAGTTATATAGGAAAAACTTCTGCTCTGAAAGTGCTGTTACTATTTTCATAAAACTTCAAAGGTTCACATGACTGATCTAGCCATCAAAATCTATCAGAGCTTCCAGATCACATCTTGTTTTGGGGTGGTGGTAAGCGGGATTTGGGTGGGGGGTTGGAGTGCCCCTCTTGTTTTGGGGTGGTGGTAAGCGGGGTGTGGGAAGGGGGGGGTTGGGGTGCCCTATCAAATGATAGACATCCTTCACCTGTGAGAAGAGCCATTGTTAGCCAGTAGAGCTTCCACAGACCCTCTTGGGCATCTTGTTTATCCAACTTTGCTCGAATATGTATTAGTATGTAAGGTGGAATGAGACTTAAAACTTAGCATAATTATCTTGCTTTAATATTTAAAGAAAAACATGCTATATTTATTTGTCAGGTGCAAGAAAATTGGGAATTGGAAAATTGGATGAAAAAACGAGGATCAGAGATTTAATTACTTCCATAAAATCACCTCTAAGGGCAGTACCTTTAAAGAGGAAACTAGAACCTACATGTACTACAAACCAGCAACAGGTGTGTATTTGTTAAATGGCTTTAAAAAGTAATGTTTCTGAAATGCATGATAAGCATGTTAAATGTCATTAGCAGTTTATTGTACTTCAAGAAAAAATGATAAAGTAGACTAGACTGCTGTTTGACAACATTTTTAGATCACTTTTGCTTGAAACGACTTCTCCTCAGAAACCGCTTGGCCAATTTTGACCAAACTTCACATGGATGTTCCTTAGATGAAAGCATTTTAGATTTAATAAAATTTGGTCAGCGCGACATCCAAGATGGCCACCATTACCATATATGGTGGAAAACTTAAAAAATCTTCTCAAGAACCGCTGGACAGATTTTCTCTGAAACTACAAGAGCCAAAGGTTTAATAGTTTGCATTTACTACAAGCTTATGATCCTTTACCAAGTTTGTTCAAATGGTGACCCAGGGGTCACATTTGGCCACGCCCCAGGGGTCACATGTTTTACATAGACTTGTATAGGTAAAATTTTTAAAAATCTTCTCGGAGACTGCAAGAGCCAGAGGTTTAATATTTTGCATTTACTATAAGCTTATAGTTCTCTACCAAGTTTGTTCAAATGGTGACCCTGGGGTTATATTTGGCCCACCCCAAGGATCACATGTTTTATATAGACTTCTATAGGGAAATACTTTAAGCTTTTTATTTTATTCATTAGCTCTACTGATCAGAGATCAGCAGAGCTTATGCCGTGGTGCAGTGTCCTAGAAAAAATTCATGTTGATGTAAAATCCAAGATGGCCACCAAATCTAAAAATAGGTTTTTAAAAAACAAGTTTGTAGCGACTACTTCTTGAAAACTCTAAGTGATATTGATATGGGACTTTTTCTAAAATGATTAGCATGACATTATGTTGGTCCTTGTCGAAAATCGTTTTGATTCGACGTTAAACATGGCTGCCAGTGGCCATCTTTGTTTACATAGAGTTATATAATGAAAACTTGTAGCGACTACTCCTCTGAAACAACTTGACGGATTTTCATGACACTTCACACGAATGTTGCTCTTGATGTCTGATTGGTCCTAGCAAAAGTTCAGGTCGGCCGGAAATTCAAGATGGCCGCCACGGCTAAAAATAAATTTTCAAAAAACAAGTTTCTAGCGACTACTTCCTGAAATCAAAATCAATCAGTAGAGCTTCAAGGTCATTGACCTCTTGTTTTATTATCGTTTCATTTTTGGATGCATTTTTACTTTTGTTTAATTTTTCTAAAGCTTGTATATAAAGATCTTCCATGTTTTACATAGACTTATATATAGGGAAAACTTTAAAAATCTTCTTTTAAATTCTTAGCAATCACTTTATCACTGTCCGTCTGTCTGTTAGCAATTTTATAATTTTTTTCGTTATCATCGAATAATCAAAATGGCCGCCACAGCAACTCAAAGTTTACATAGAGTTGTATAGGAAAAGGTTAAAAATCTTCTCTGAAACTGCTTGAAATATTTTGATGAAACTTAATCACAATGATCTTTGGGTTAGTGCCCCTCAGATTTACGTTTTTGGGGCCTCCAGTCATCCATGATGGCCACCATGGCTAAACTTAGGTCAGATTTAAGGACATTCATCAAACGACATATTACCACTTATTCCATTCTAGTTAAATATCATATGCATATTCCTGTTGTTGGTCTCTATCAAGTTTGTGTTTTTCGTTGCCATCAAATATAGAAAATGGCCACCACGATAACCCAAAGTTTACATACGTCATAGAGTTATATATAGGAAACATGTTTCTTGGGTTGGCCTCTATCATGTTTATGTTTTTGAATCACATCATACAAGTAGAGCGTCTACAGGCCCTCTTGGGCCTCTTGTTTATTATTATTAATGATCGCTAACACCTGGTCTATCAATTTTGCTCATTTGAAGTCTCTGGGGTCAAAGATGGCTGCAACCCTTGGGTCCAAAGTTTTTATGTAGAGATTTTTCATGTTTTTACATAGACTAACATAAGAAAAGACTATAGACTTACATAAGAAAAGACTAAAACATCTTCAATCAGCATTTGCGAGAGGACAGTCTTTTTATCATTGCAAAGATCCTCAGGTGATCGATTCAGGGTCAACGGGTCGTATTATGTTTTAATGCAGGGCGTGCGGAAGGATTGGTTTCCAATCATTTAAAAGGGAGGGCCTGCATGGATTGACTTCATATTTGGGGACAATGTTTATGGCCACAATATCTAGGTCAAGTTCGATACCCAACCAGATCGCACCTATAATGCCGGAGTTATGGCCCTTTGAATTCTGAAAATGGATAATTTTTGTGGTTTCCTCTCCATAACTTTAACATTTATAACCCAATCTTGATAAAACTTGGGGACAATGTTTATGGGCATACTATCTTGGCCAAGTTTGGTAACTAGCCAGATCGCATGTTTAATACCGGAGTTATGTCCCTTTGATTTATGAATATTGAAGATTTTTGCAGTGTTACTTGAACATTTATAATCCAATCTTGATACAACTTGGGGACAATGTTTATGGCAATAATATTTCGACCAGTTTCGATAACCAGCCAGATCGCACATAATTTAATGCTTGAGTTCTGGCACTTGGATAAATATTTTTATGAAAAATAGTAGGCATGTAGTACAGTACAGCTCTCGCGAACCCCACACTTTACTCTTTCACGCTGAGTGAGGAATTTACAAATCGCTTGCTCAGAGTTTTTATGATAAAACTACTCAGAGTGAAAATCAGCTACGCAAAAAGCTCTGCATACTTACGCCACGATACTTCGCATAGACAAACTCTGAGTTTGCCGAGTCGAAACTGCACAGGTAAAGAATGCAACTTTTTCTAATTACGGTCATTTTTATGCATAGTTATTCAATAACTTTTAAAATAATCGAAGCAGAAGACAATTTTACTTTTGTTTTTGGAAAAACGGATGTGCGAAAATAATGCCCGGATTATATATACTGGGTCATGATAGTTATATGGTGGTTCCTATTAATGGCTTTGCGGCGACTGAACATAAAATTCAATTAGTAATTATTATACTGGAAATTATAATTATGTTTTTAGTTAATTGTTATTTGTAACAAGTTTTTACTATTCTTTTGTTTATTATTAATACATCGATGGGTTCTTTGGTCAGAAATAATCAGAAAAAATTGTAAGGAATTCCAGGTCATAAACCCGTTGTAAGTGCCGTCTTGTTAAAAGGTACATATATGGCCAAGGACTATGGGTATTTATGTTGGTTGAAGAACTGTGACTTTTGGACAACACAAACAAACAAAACTTGCGATTAAATGCATTAAACGTTTGAAATACGTATAAATTTGTTTCAATATTTATTCATTGTATTTATCAGTCGTGTCAAAACTTTGCACAGAAAAGATGCACTCGGCGTCTCATTGTTTGTACTTTTTTTGGCGATTGATTGCTTTTTCAAGCGCGCTGTTGGACAAGTTGAAAAGTAATAGGAAAATTCAGATTTTTTTATATTTCCAATAATAAACCACCGCAGGTGTGCACTCATGGTTAATTGGATTCTGCGCGGAGTAACTCGGAGTGTTTGATCACTCAGAGTGATTCGACAATGGCGTACTTTTGCGACGTGGATACGCCGAGTCCAAACACTGACTTCCTGCAGCACTCAATACCACCAAACTTGGCGAATCGAGTAAAGTGTGGGATTCACATTAGCTGTACTGTACAATATACATGCATGCTGCAAACTCAGTGCTTGAAGTATTTTACTAGCCGTAACATTGTGTGGATTGCAGTGTAAAAATGGCTAGGTAGACTGCATCTCTTGTCTTGCGCATCAGCGCACAGAACTAGACGTGTTAAGTACAAAAGCAGCATAGTCGAGGTAAAAGAGTAATATAAGTATGACATGATTTTTTCTAAAGTCAAGATCTAACATTTTTAATGGTTTAGGAACATTCTCTGGTCTTTCATCAGCAGAGCTTATGCCATGGTGCGGTGCCGTCGTCCATCTGTCCGTCTGTCTGTCCGTCTGTCTGTCCGTAAACTTTTATTTGTAGCGACAACTCCTCTGAAACTACTGGATGGATATTCATGAAACTTTACAGAAATGTTGCCCATAAAGTCTAGTTGATCCTAGCAAAAATTCATGTTGATGTGAAATCCAAGATGGCCGCCAAAGCTAAAAATAGAGTTTTAAAATACAAGTTTGTAGCGACTACTTCTTGAAAACTATAAGTGATATTGATATGGGACTTTTTCTAAAATCAGTATGACATGATGTTGGTCCTTGTCGAAAATCGTTTTGATTTGACGTTAAACATGGCTACCAGCGGCCATCTTTGTTTACATAGAGTTATATAATGAAAACTTGTAGCGACTACTCCTCTGAAACAACTTGACGGATTTTCATGAAACTTCACAGGAATGTTGCTCTTAATGTCTTATTGATCCTAGCAAAATTTCAGGTCGGCCGGAAATTCAAGATGGCCGCCACGGTTAAAAATAGATTTTCAAAAAACAAGTCTGTAGCGACTACTTCCTGAAATCAAAATCAATCAGTAGAGCTTCAAGGTCATTGACCTCTTGTTAGAACTATGACATCATAGTACCATATTACCATATATGGAATATTGATAAATATTATTTTAAACGAAGAAAATCACTGCAAATGAATGTTTTTTTTTTACTGGTGATATAAATCATTATTGCCATTAAGTATTACATATTTTTCATACAGTTGCTGTCATTTCCCCCCCCCCCCCCCCCCCAGACTTGAAACTTTTTCTTTTTTTTTACATACATTGTTTTAGTAAATTCTTACACATATATGTTGCTGCCCCCGCCTCTCCCACTCCCACCCCCACACTTGAAACTTTTTTTTTTTATTTATCTTTTTTACATATTTCTTTGATGTTTTAGTCAATTCTTACACATATATGTTGCACCCTCCCCCCTGCCCCCCACCCCAATCCGGCCTCTCCCTCCCGCTCCCCCCACCCCACCCCCACTTGAAACATTTTTTTTTTTTTTTACATATTTCTGTGTTGCTTTTGTCAATTCTTACACATATATGTTGTCTCTCCCCCCCCCCCCCCCCCCCCCCCACCCCACCCACTACACACACACACACTTGATTTTTTTTTACATATTTCTTTGTTGTTTTAGTCAATTCTATGCTGCCCTCCCCACCCCCCGCCTCTACCCCATCCCCACTCAAACTCGATTTTTTTTTTTTTTCTTCATATTTTTGTGTTGTTTTGGTGAATTATTACATAGCTTCTTGCACATATATGTTTCCCTTACCACCCCCACTCCCCCACCATCCACCCCCGCCTCTCTCCCATCCCCACCCCGCATCCCACTCAACTCGATTTTTATTTTATTTTTTCATATTACTGTGTAGTTTTGGTCAATTCTTACACATAGTTATGTTGTGCTCCCAACGACATTGTTGTAGCCTTGTTTTCTGATGGTATATACTAGCTATAAATTTATCCGACAGCTTTTGTAATGTATACATTAGTATATGACCTGAACACCTAAAAAGAGTTTGGATAAACAGTTTTGCAGTGTAATTTTGCCGTTGATTGACCTTGACAACATCTTAAAATTTGTTTTATATTCTGATACGAGTAATGTTTTTAATTGTTATTTCAGGGACGGCCTAGAGATGTAAAGTTAAAAAGATCGCAAAAGATTAGATTAGGTTGGATACATTATTACCAGTCCCGATATAAGTCAAAAGAAGGATTTAAGCAAGTGACTTTTAGAAATGGGGGTGGTGTCAGAGAGTTTTCAGTACCATCCTTAGATATGACTGTGCAAGAAATTGTCTCTGAAGCAACAAAACGCTTTTTTCCAAATGGAACTTCATCAGTGAACGGCAACATTCAAGACTTGTCTTCTGTTGGTCTAACCGACCATGCACAGCAGGATATAGAATGTTTCAAGGACACAAACGGAGATGAATGTGACTTCGCGAAATATTTAAAAAGTCATGGCTTGTATTCAAGTAAAACCACACTGTTTTTAAAAACTGTAGGAAAAAAAGAAATATTAACATACGCAGGAGAAACAGTTGATGATGTTGACGCAGAAAAGAACCAACCAGAAGTCGCGCCTATTGATGCTACTGCTGCTAAATCAGCATCAGATAAAGCAGAAAACAATGAAGCACTAGTACCAGCAGTCGCGCCTGTAGATGCTACTGCTGCTAAATCGGCATCAGATAAAGCAGAAAACAACAAAGAACTAATACCAGCAGTCGCGCCTATTGATGCTACTGCTGCTAAATCAGCATCAGATAAAGCAGAAAACAACGAAGAACTAATACCAGCAGTCGCGCCTATTGATGCTACTGCTGCTAAATCATCATCAGATAAAGCAGAAAACAACAAAGAACTAATACCAGCAGTCGCGCCTATTGATGCTACTGCTGCTAAATCGGCATCAGATAAAGCAGAAAACAACAAAGAACTAATACCAGCAGTCGCGCCTATTGATGCTACTGCTGCTAAATCAGCATCAGATAAAGCAGAAAACAACGAAGAACTAATACCAGCAGTCGCGCCTATTGATGCTACTGCTGCTAAATCAGCATCAGATAAAGCAGAAAACAACGAAGAACTAATACCAGCAGTCGCGCCTATTGATGCTACTGCTGCTAAATTCGCATCAGATAAAGCAGAAAACAACCAAGGGTTTAAAGACAAAGAAATTGCTAGTAATTGCAATTTGTATGCTGTATTGAATGATGGAAGTGTATGTTTTAGAAAAGAAGAATTAAAGGTAGTTTATTGTGAACAAACAGTTTCATCTTTTTCGGAAGTAATGATGTCTAAGCACTGTTACTCAAGGGAAGCATGCAAGGACTTTACAACCATGAGGGACCCTGATGTTAATGATGCCGATAATTATGATCCCTTGGAAAATGGCTTCTTTGTAAAAAGGATACAAAAAAACGATAGAGTATTTCTAGACTATCAAGAAAATGATGAAATGCTCGGTACAGGAGATTATATAATAGCAAGTAAAAAAGGGAACTGTGATAGGAAATTGTTGGTATTTGGACCAGACGAAATTTATGGTTATGATGGCAATGAAATCACTTTAGGAGCTGTCATGAAGCATCATGGTAACACAAATGCCAAATACACTTGGTTTCAAGATGATGAAGCAATTGTTAGCGGACCAGATAAAAATATTATAAGCGTAAAAAGTACAGGTCTGTATATTTGTCAAGTTGAGCTAGACGCCATTATTGAGAAATCAGAGCCGGTCCAAATCATAAAGATTACACAAGAACCTAAAACAAACAGGGTCACTGGACAATCTGAAGCAATTACATCCTTCTCCATTCCTCATGTGAATAAATCAGATTTCGAAACATCAGACAAGGAACTAGGGGAAGGAGGTTTTGGAAAAGTGTTCCAAGGGAAATGGAATGGAAGCGATGTTGCTGTGAAATTTATATCTTTAAAGAAACAGAGGGCACATATAAAAAAAATGGTAGAAAAGGAAATAAGTACACATGCACGAATAAGACACACAAATATTGTGCAGTTAATGGCAATTGCTATTGACAAAGAGGGCATATATCTTTTGCAGGAGTATGTTAGAGGTCACAACATGGAAGACTGTGTTTTTGACATTGAAACGAAAAATCAAATGGATTTAGATCTGGGGAAAAAAATGTATGTGTCTAAGCAATGCCTACAAGCAGTAGCATATCTCCATTCCAACAAACCAACGATAATTCACAGGGACATTAAGCCTGCAAACATCTTAATAACTTCTGGATCTCTACTCACAAAACTGTGTGACCTGGGTGTGAGCCGGGTCAAGGCAGTTAGCAACGTGACATCCACTCGGTATGATCAACAGCCCGGAACACCAGCTTATATGGCCCCAGAAAGTCTCTTGGCTGCGCAGAGTGCCACGATTTTTTCGGATATATGGTCGACTGGAGTTACTCTTCTAGTATTCTTCACTGAAAAGGATGCATGGGGTCTGGATGATATACAACATGATGACATGGACTTTGACATTTTGCTTGAGATTAAAAATAAGATGAGGAAAAAGGAAAAACCTTTGGCTCTTTTGATGACACTTCCAGAAGTGTGTTCACTTCTTACAGACACATTGGAGTATAATCCCCAAAGGCGCCCATTGGCTACGCAACTGTTGAAGTATTTTGAAAAATAGAGACGGTCTACTGTATTGGCAGAAACAGTATGAAACAGAACTCTGTGATTCCACTAATCAGAGCTAGAAGTTGATTTACATACTTATAGACTTTTTAAGGAACGTTTAAATAACATTTAATGGATGGCGTGCCAGTGTACAAAAGGTTACAACCCTGTGTAACATGATTTTATATGGAGTAAAAAGTAAACTTCTGTACATGTTTAACAGTAGAGGACCCAAATGCTGTATTATGCCTCTTTTTTTCTTGTTGATGTAAAGTTAAATCTCACTGACTTGTGTAGTTTCACTGACAAACCTCTGATAAAGAGAGATAGTCTACAGGTCTATGTTACTGCAAGAAGTAGCCAAAATAGCCATCGGCTGCTAAATCTTTAAAAATTATATTTATAAAAAGTAGTGTGTAACATGGCAGACACCTAGGGATCACTTTGTCCATTGTCTGTCGACCGGCCATCCCACTTTAACTTGCAACTTAACTTGGCCATAACTTCAAAAGTATTTGACCTATGTTCATGAAACTTTACACACATCTTCATCTTACCTCAAGGAATGTTGTTGCACATTTCCAATATATAACTCTGACTTTTATTTTGTCAAGTTATGCACCATTTTATAAAACTTTAACCTGCAACCTAACCAAGCTCATAACTGGCCATAACTTGAAACACATTACCTTAAGGTATGTTGTTACACATTTCCAATAACTCTGACTTCCATTTTGGCAGAGTTCTGCCACTTTTCATAAAACCTGCAACCTAACCAAGCTCATAACTGGCCAAAACTTAAAAAGTATTTGATCTTTGTTCATGGAACTTCACACACGTATTCATCTTACACCTAGTCATGTTGTTACCCAGTTTCAATAACTGTGAATTTCATTTTGGCAGAATTCTGCCCCTTTTCATAATATTTAAAATTTTCATAATTCATGCAGGATTTTACCCCCGTCTTCAAACTTCATAGTTACATTGTCCGGCACATGGCAGGCGACACAGATGTTCCATGGAACACCCTTCTAGTTCATTAAATTTAAGCTATTTTTACAACTTTAAGAATTTTGGCCACTACTTTTTAAAACTTATCACCAACCTAGATAGTTTAATCGTGTGTTGAGGGATTGTTTGTGTGTTTAATCTTATATAGTTTTAATGTTTTCTTTTTGATGTGTTGTATAAAATTATTAATACTAGCTAATTAAAGCTGTAGTAATGTTTCCTCCGAAGTACACATATTTGATAAGCAAACATTTTAGCTGTACTGGCCAAGTGCTATAAAAGAAATTTCACCCTTGTGTCAGGGCAAGTTACCCTTCATCTTTCTGTCTGTCAACCAGTAAACGTTTTTAGTATATCCATTCTGGCCGCTCCATTTTTCATTCGCTCTGAACTAAAACTTAACATTTGTTACACCCCCTTGTGGTTGCCGGGGTACAATACAACCACTGCAAATCCCGCTAGAGGCAGAGGGGTAGGACCCCTCCTTCATGTTCATTTTGTCATTTTATGGGATGCCGAGTCATCCGTCGTTAACTTTTGTCTCGTTTAGATGATAGGGCCTTCATTTTTCATCTGATCTTTACCAAACTTTACCAGATTGTTAATGTCGATAAAAGCTCGGATAAGTTTGAAAAGCAACCAGATCGGACCAGTAACAGCGGAGTTATGGTCCTTGATTTAGTTAAAAATGCTGTATTTTGCCTCGTTAAAACGATATGGCCTTCATTTTTCATCTGATCTTTATCAAACAAGCTTGCCTCGTGTGGTTGCCGGGGGCCCCGTTTGGTCATGGGGCAAAGAATACGGCCCCTGCAGATCCCTTTGGAGGGGTAGGCAGAGGGGTAAAATCCCCCCAAATTCATGTTCATTTTATCATTTTTTGTTCATGTTCATTAAAGGTCTTCTTCATGATCCCTGCATTGTTTCAGGTGCCATCTCGCTTGTTTCAAAGAGCAGTGGCAGAAAAACAATAACGTGGCTCCAGCGTAAATGGAGTTTCTACGATAGAATTTGCAGCAACTCTGCAGTTCAGGGTGAGAAGGTTCTAGGCCCATTTTCCATATTTTATCTCGATGTACATGGTAGATGAGCCTGGCATGTTCATGCCTGCTAGGCACCATATAACCTTTTCATGTGTTGGTGCTCCTTAAAACCCCAATTCAATTATCAAACCTTTCCAGATTTTTTTACTTTTTTTTCTTTTATTATTTTTATATATTTATATTTTTTTTTCTTGTCTCTACTGGCCAAGTTCGAAAACCAGTCAGATCGGACCAGTAACAGCGGAGTTATGGCCCTTGATTTAGTTGAAAATGCTATATAATTTTTAAAAAGATAGTCACTCGCTTCATTGATGTTATAAGAGCCATAATTAGCCAGTAGAGCGTCCACAGGCCCCCACAGGCCCTCTCGGGCCTATTGTTTTATCATGCTCATTTAAGGTTTTCTTCCATGACACCGCAAATGCAAATGTGGAAACGTGGCTCCATCATAAATGGAGTGTCTACAATAGAATTTGCAGCAACTCTGCAGTTCTGCAGGTTAGAAGGTTCTGAGCCCATTCTCCATATCTAGATGTAAATGGAGGATGAGCCTGGCATGTTCATCCCTGTTTGGCGCCATATAACCTTTCTTGTGTTGGTGTGCCTTAAAACCCCAATTCAATACATTAGTTACATATATATCATCTCGAACAAGTTCTTGAATTACCCAGATTCAATTGCTATTAGCGGAGATATGGTCCTTGATTCATCAGAAGAAAAAAAAAATAAAAAAATTTAGGACTATATAGCACTTTCATGTTCCAGCCGATCTTGATCGAGATTTCACAGAAATTGTATAATTATAGCAAGTAGAGCGTCTCAGCCCCTTATGGACATATTGTTATTGGTTCTGTTTTTTAGGTGGAATGTTTAACATATTATGATCCACTTTTCAACATCCCATGAACCACAGATTAGATTTTGATTAACATTTATTTGAAAGCATGGTCCCTTTCTAAAGTTGGTTAAAATGATACGCTCAGTTGCATAATTAGGTTGCTGTTACTAAAATAAAACATAATTTATACATGTACATCATCTCACGAACCACTGATTCAATTGTAATACTTCACATGCAGCATTGTTTCATGGTGGGCCTAAGAAATAGCCAATGTCACTCCTTACAGGAGGTCGAAACGCCAAGTGGACACCATGGTTTTGAGATGAATGGGAACCGAGAACGTGATATACCTTTCCATGTTATCATCTCCATTTTCGCCCCGTGTGGTTACGGTGGCCCCATTTGGTTACGGGGCAAAGAATAGGGCCACTGCAGGTCCTGTTGGAGGGGACGGCAGAGGGGTAGAACCCCCCCAGATTCATGTTCATTTTATAATTTTTTGTTCATGCTCATTAAAGGAGTTCATCATGACCCCTGCATTGTCTCAGGTGCCATCTCGCTCATATCACTAGAGCAGTGGCAGAAAAACTATAACGTGCCTCCAGCGTAAATGGAGTGTCTACGATAGAATTTGCAGCAACTCTGCAGTTCAGGGTGAGAAGGTTCTAGGCCTGTTCTCCATATTTTATCTCGATGTACTTGGAGGATGAGCCTGGCATGTTCATTCCTTTTAGGTGCCATATAACCTTTCATGTGTTGGTGCGCCTTAAAACCCCAATTCAATTCATTATTGTCATTTTTACTCATCACCATTTCCCATTTTAGCTCTAAATGACCTTAGCTGTTAATCTGTTGTAAAACACCATACCAATCCTTATCATTGTTGCATGGGCCTTTTCCTGATAACATAATGAGGTCGAGGTTACTAATAATAGAAAAAAGCATGGAACAACTTGTTCACATCATATTTATTTAATATGACCTAATTATTGGTCGACGTGCCGTAAAACACCATTCATTCATTCATTCATATTTATTTAAATGTGTCCGCTCTGTCCCAGTTATTGAAAAACAAAGAAAAAAAGGCCAAACAATTTCTTTTAATGAACAACTGCTCAGAATTTAATGAAACTGAAACATTTTCGACCTTTCTCTGTTTCTCAGAACTAAACAGGTGTTCAAATGATGACTTGCCATTGACTGTTTGTTATATACAGAAACAAACTCACTGAGCATGTCTTCTTCACATAAACACATATTGGAAGTCCTTTGGTATTATGCTGACTTGTTTTGTGTCGTGTCCTCTGTCTTTTCGCAAGAAAATTGGGGTATAATAATAATTTCATTCCACATAGTCCTTCAGTTACTTTTCGTTTCTACTAAATAACCATGGAGCCGGTGGAGGGATTCGCATAATATACCACAAAAATGATCACATGGATAAGATGTGTTGCATTACAATTCACACCTACATTCAAGGTCAAGGTCATGTTTAGGGGTTAAAGGTCAAATGGAATATTCACATTTAGGAGTCAAATGTGAAGAGTGTGTCTCCACTCAACAACTTCATAACTATTGAAATAATGTTTATGATGTCACAGAAATGTTTTATGAATACGCTGATGTGTCGTGTCACTTAAGACTCACATTATTTCCATGTCTCTGCTGTCCAACAGTCAAATGTGTATAAAGTCAATGACTTTGTGCATTTTATGACTGAAATACAATTTTTGTTTCGCCTTTTCAAAGAAAAAAGGAGAAAGGTGTTGCTTTTCCGTCGACAAAGGCGTCGACATTCAAGTTTTGTGTTTAGGTCATTTTCTCGCAAACTGTATGCAATAGACCTTTTAAACTTTGCTTATAGTTGTATCTTGTGTGGTACATCGCAACGTGACAAAGCAAAATGGGGAAGTGACCTTGACCCTCCAAGCAAAGGGCAGATAACTTACTAATATTTACCTTTCACTTTTGCATTTAGGCCACTTTTTCACAAACTGTATGCACTAGACCTTTCAAACTTTTGTTGTATCTTGGGTGGTACATTGCATCGTGACAAAGCAAATCTGGATGTGACCTTTACCCTCCAAGCAAGGGGCAGAAAACTTAATAATTTTTACCTTCAACATTTGCGTATAGGTCACTTTCTCGCAAACTTTATGCATACTTCGCTTAAAGTTGTTTCTTGGGTAGTACATCACAAAGTGTCAATAAGCAAATGTGTCTGTGGCCTTCACCCTCCAAGCAAAGGGCAGATAACTTTTATTGTTACATTTACATCACTTTCTCATGAACTATAATTATGCACTAGATATTTTAAACCTAGTTTATAGCTAAATCTTTGGAAGACAAACATTCTATTTTGACATATTTGTGTCTTGGGTAGTGCCTTTCATCTATGACCTTGACCTACTCTTTGGGGCTATTGATTTTATTTATTTTATATAATGGCATTTTGTTTTTAAATAAATGCACTTACGGTAAATGTCATATCTGTAAACTCCATTGTTGCCGTGGTGCGGCGTCCGTCTGTCCGTCTGTCCGAGTTTACAGGAGGGCCTTCTGTGTCTTTTTTTGTGTATAAAGTATACTTGTGTTGTTGTTTTTTCTTGTGTGACTTGACACACATGCAAGTATGTCTCTATGCGCAGGATATAGCCTAATTCTTCATTTAAAGCAATAAAAAAGTGAAGTCACACAAGGGGAAGGGAGCTTGTGTGACTAAAATGTGTCCAAATGGTAAAACAGACACACAAAATGTAAAAAACAGTCACACAAGGTACGAATGTACACACAAAAAAACGACACACAAGTTTTGAGTCACACAAAGCCTGATTTTGTGTATGTCCATCTGTCTGTCCGTCCGTAAACTTTTTTTGTAGCGACTACTCCTCTGAAACTACTGAATGGATTTTCATGAAACTTTACAGAAATGTTGCCAATGAAGTCTAGTTGATCCTAGCAAAAATTCATGTTTATGTGAAATCCAAGATGGCCACCAAATCTAAAAATAGGTTTTTAAAAAACAAGTTTGTAGCGACTACTTCTTGAAAACTATAAGTGATATTGATATGGGACTTTTTCTAAAATGATCAGCATGACATGATGTCGGACCTTGTAGAAAATCGTTTTGATTCGACTAAAAATAAATTTACAAAAAACAAGTTTGTAGTCACTACTTCCTGAAATCAAAATCAATCAGTAGAGCTTCAAGGTCTTTGACCTCTTGTTAGTTATTAAAACGTTTACAAACTTTAGCTTTTATTTTTAAGTCCCGCCCCCATTAGGCGAGATGTGAATCCACGGATTTCTTGTATATGTTTATTGTTAATTTTTTAAAGTTTATATTTTTACATGGTCAGCCATATAACCCCATATTTTCACTGCATAAAAAATGGAACTACTTTTGTGAGGTTGTTTGTCTATAATAGCAGTAATATATGTTGGTTTTGTGTAAATATAGGAATTATGTATAGAAATGATTCACTGCATTTTTATGGGGTTGTCCGTTCATCTGTCCGTCCATTAACAATTGGAATTGTGGACGATAACATTGAAACCATTCATAATTTTGCATTGCAGAGATGTTGAGATTTTATATTATTTTCAGTAGGTGATAAAATTTGTGTTACTCGGTTTTTATCCTTAGGTTCTATAGTAAAATAAAAATCTTTGGCAGAGTAAAAAGGCGATAGTTTTCAAGATTTTGATTTTAGAAGATACATATATTGAATCAATTTGCATGAATGTGCATGAAATATGCAGGGTTTTAAAAGAATCACACTGTAAATACCTTATTTTTAACAGTGAACTTGGTTGAACATCAAGGATAAAGACCGAGTTTATCACCTACCAGAATGTATTGGCTATGTCTTATTTCTGGTCACTGATTGGTCAGGTTTTTTGATGATGCTCTATCAAAATTATGAATACCATAACACTCACACTTGATGTCTAGTTGATCCTAGCAAAATGTAAGGTCGGTAGGAAATTGAAGATGGCCACCACTGCTCAAAATAGATATTAAATATGCGACTTTGTGGCGACTACTTCTCAAAAACCGTAAGTGATATTTAATTGGAACCTTTACCAAAATGACTGCCATGACATATAGTTGATCCTAACCAAAGTTCATTTTGATTTGGATGTCAAACATGGACACCAGTGGCAATCTTTGTTTACATAGAGTTATATGGGAAAACTTCAAGGATTTTCATGAAACTTAACAGAAATGTTGCTCTTGATGTCTAGTTGATCCTAGCAAAGTTTTAGGTCGGACGGAAATTCAACATGGCCGCCATGGCTAAAATTAGTTTTTAAAAAAAATAATTGTAGCAACTACTTCTTAAAAACTAGAAGTGATATTGATATGGAACTTTTTCTGAAATGATCAGCATGACATGCTGTTGGTCCTTGTTGCAAATTATTTTGATTCGACATTAAACATGGCTGCCAACGGTCATCTTTGTTTACATAGAGTTATATAGTAAAACCTTGTTGCGACTACTCCTCGGAAACTACTTGATAGGTTTTCATGAAACTTCACAGGAATGCTATCAAAACATATCAGTAGAGCTTCAAGGTCATTGGCCAATCTCTACCCAGAGTACACTCATTCCTCATTTGACTCTGTCAACGTCAAAGGAAGTAGGGCGAACCGTAAGGTCACGTGATTATTCAAAAAAGTTATGACGATGTGTATAATAAATCCTTTTACGTGATCTGCAAAGATAAAATATAGACCTGTATTAAATAATTTCAATTTTTATTACTACGAGTTTTTTTTTTAGTAATTTTCTGCTATCGAGCTTCGGTTTGAAATGTTTACATATGCGTTTCGATTGAGGAGACCTAAGTACGTATTATTTTTGTAGTAAAATAGTCCCGATTAAAACTAAATTGTTTTCATGCATTATTTCAAATCTTGCAACATCTAATTTGTAGATATTCTGAATATTCTGAAAATTATATTTACAAAAGAAATAAGTTTCAGGCAAACATATTCCAATTTAACAGGTTTTACCAAAATCTTGTAATTTAGTAGTTAGCAGAGATATATGTGAGTGCAAGGAACGATAACTCTGCGTGGAGATTGGTCATTGGCCTCTTGTTTATTAAATCTGTAGGTACTTCATGTTTCATCTTATGTTTATATCAATGCCTTCACCTGTTATAAGAGTAATTGTTAGCCAGTAGAGCTTCCATAGGCCCTCTTGTTTTCGAAACTTGTTTCATTGGTTCTGTTAATCATTATTTTGCTCAAACCATCATGGCCTATTTAGCCATTAAAGCGATACAGGCCCTCATTTTTCAATGTGTGTAAGTTTTGAATACATGTGAATCATGATTGTTGTACATTGCAGCAATACTATTAAACAGTGAACATATTTTGAAATGAAAATAAGGGGTTAGTACCTGTACTTTGTAAACTCTGTATTCTGTTAAGTTCCATATATAAAGGTAAGAAGTTTGCACTATGTCAGTGTTAATGTTGAACATGTCAGTGTTAACGTGAACAAAATGTTTTCATCAATATTCTTCTCTTTCATTTTGCATTGCTATACATGGCTAAGTAAGCAAAACAGTAATTATTTCTATTGTGATTTCTAGTCTTACGTTTTATTTTGATTACAGGTTTTCATTCAATAAAAAACCCGATACTTTTAAATACTAGTATTATCTTTTTGTTTTACCAAACTTGCTGTTTTATCTCTAATTTGAGTTTACGGCAATCTTACGAAAAGTTTACACCAAAAGTGTAACCACGAGAGAGAGAGAGAGAGAGAGAGAGAGAGAAAGAGAGCACAAAAATACAAGAAGCAACGAAATTTTACTAAACATGTTAAATAAAAGACCCGAAGAAGGTAGTTCCTAACTAGCACACTTGTGTTAATCTGAGAGAGGGTTAAGCAACTCTACAACAGATCTCGCAGTTACCAGTGACCAAGAGAACAGTCCGGTTCGCGATACTTTTCATATGCCCGTTTGAAAAACTATGTATTATTGTATGGAGCTGTCCGCTGTTCGTCTATAAACTTCAAGTGTTACCTTTGTCCGTCCGTGCGTGCGTCTGCAAAATGTTCTCCGCACTCATAACTTGGGTAATTGTTATCCAATCTTCACCAAACTTTATCAAATTGTATATGGGCACCATGTCTCACCCAAGTTTGGTTTTCGGCCCGATCCCCCAGTACATCCAGAGTTATGCCCCTTGGAATGGTAAGAAATCACGAAATAAATGAAATAGCGGGGGCATCCGTGTCCCATGGACACATTTGTAGTTTACATTTTATTTTATGCAGTTATGCTCGGCATTGAAGAAAGCAAATAAAGAAAGTTTTATACTGCCATATCTGACGCATCATCCCCTCACCTACCCCTCCCCAACCACAGACGCCGTAGATCGATACAGGCCCTCTTGGTCCACTTGCATTGTGTGATATAAAAGGGCAACTCTGATTTTAAGAAAATTATTAGAAATGCAAATTCAAAGTATTATCAATATTAATAATCACTCATTTAAAAATAGTTTCCTTAAAGCTACACAGTCTCTATTTTAACTGGTAAAAACTCGTGAATATGAATGAGTCACGTGTGGTTTCAAATCAACGAACACCCAAAAAGTCGGTATATAAGCAGGTTTTGATCCACAGCCTTGCACTAGCAAGTTTTGTACGCTGAACCACTAGACAACGGCTACTTATTGTTATATGGTATCATTTTTAACACTAAATAAATAATCGCGCGCGCACACACGAACTCAACAAGCAAATACGAACTCCAGATCTGGTTGTGTTGAGGCGACGCATTAGTTTCATATTGATAACACAGTATTACAACAGGCAATGTTAATTATTGATCCATCTTGAGTTGCGTTCAAATATGTTGTTATTTTGCCTCATAATAAATTGCAGTTTGTATACTATTTTCTCAAGTAGCGTTATAGTTCAGTGGATAGAGCACCGGACTTGAAATCAGAAGGTCATGTGTTCGACTCCCGAAAGAGGCTAACTTTTTTTCTGTAAAAATTACTGTTACCTTTATATAGGTACGATATGCACTGGTCGATGTATATACAGTAAATGATTTCCTGCGCTATATTTGCTGTCTTAAAGCTGTACAGTCCCTATTTTGACTGGTTATAACTCATGAATATGAATGAGTCACGTGTGAAGTAGTTTCAAATCGACGAACACCCCAAAAGTCGGTATATAAGCAGAAATCGATGCGTATTTTTTCACATTTTCATTTAGCTTCCGTACAGGTAACATCGATAAATATACGGCTGCAGAATATATGTGATAAAAAAAGAGTTGCCCGGAACGGGATTTGAACCACAGCCTTGCACTTGTAACTTTTGAAAGATGAACACTGAGCCACTAGACCACTGCTATTTATTCGTTGTAGCATTGCTAACACTAAATAGGCATTACGTAATAACAAGCGCGCGCACATAAACTCACCAAGCGCTAAATAACAAGAGATATGGTTGTTTTGAAGCGAAGTATTAGTTTCATATTGATAACATTCAGTATTACACCAGGCAATGTTAATTTACACGTGCGACAAGATGGACTATATATTTATTGATCAATCTTGAGTTGCGTTCAAATATGTTAAGTTATTTTGCCTCATAAAAAATAGTAGTTAGTATACTATTTTCTCAAGTAGAGTTTTATAGTGCAGTGGATAGAGCACCGGACTTAAATTCAGAAGGTCGTGTGTTTGAGCCCCGAAAGAGGCTAACTTTTTTTTCCGGTAAATATTACTGTTACCTGTGTATATAGGTACGATGTGCACTGGTCGATGTATATCCAGCAAATGATTTCCTGCGCTATATTTGCTCGCTTAAATACACGATTTCGACATGAGCTGGTGAACATGAAGTTACAAATAAAGACACGCCTACAAAGAAGAAATCGATTGATATAGAGACTCTGTAGCTTTAAATACCCGATTTCGACATGAGCTGGTGAACATATAGTTACAAATAAAGACACGCCTACAAAGAAGAAATCGATCGATATAGAGACTGTAGCTTTAAAAATAAAAATCACAATATAACTTTCTAATGACTGCTTCTCGTTTAACTTTACAACATTTTGTAGGAGCATTATTATGCTGGGGTCAAGATCGTAATCGCCGATTTTTTTTTCCAAAGGTCGTTGAAGCTCATATGTTGGAAAAGGCTGTACAGTAACACTATGGGAAAATTAATCATTGAGGTGTGAGACCTGAAACTTTATGAAACAATATTAAATAAGACCCACAAAACGCGCAAAAAGTAAAACCATAAATATGCCGTTCATTTGTTTTTAATGTCACGGTTTAAATGCCATAAATATTGCCCGAATTACATTGACGTCATTAGTTTGTAAAATACGTTGCAACTTCATGTAGTCAAATAGCTTTCGTTAACTGCATGTAAAAACAAGCAACAGTGTTTGCGAAATATGTAATGATCAAATGCATAGGCTAAACCGTAGCAAATTAAAACCTATCGCGGAAAATATGAGGCGATATATATACGTACGATTCAATAATTTCTGTGATTGAAAATAATTGTATAACATACAAATATTGGGAAAGTCGAGTCCGCGCTAAATACTGCTTTTAAAACAAAGTTGTATATAGCTTCGTTAAAAACATTTTTAGAAGCTCATTTAAAACTGAAACAACAACTGTTCTGAAAAAACAAGCAGACTCATCATCGTTGGTTAGTTCTTATAATCACTTATGTTCACACGAAAACAAACTAATATTCATTAGTTAATACTCAGATAGTAATGTAGTTAAGTGCTCAAACAGAGCACACGCTTCTTCGGGGTTTGCTGGGTCTGGTATGTTTTGCATTAAAATCTGTACAATTTCTAAATATCAATTACAGCAGCCATGTTCTATGATAGGTCGGGATTGGCTCATTTCATGAAGAACAATAGCTACGTTATCAGTGTCAACATGAAATCCACAATCGTGTGCATTATACATCTCCGGAGCAACGTACATGAAGTTTGGTTTTCCACGTGGCACATCACAGTTTTTTCTCCCGGTAATGAAATGTGAATTCCATTCTTCACGTATGTTGTCCAGATTGTTTTGAATTAATCTAGAAAAACAAAATCGAAGAGTCTGCACATGGATAGGGTCTGAATCGATAAAAACACCAGAATCCCTCATATCTTTAAAAAGGCATATCCAGAAGTCTGTTGCTTGGATCCTTAAAATTCTCCACCAACACTCAATTCTCTGATTTGTCGTACTTTTACCGTACATAACACTTTTTTCTCCCTCAAAACTATCTCCACAATTTGACCTGAAACAAGCCTGGCACTTTGCGATGAATTTATTTTCTGTGCCACAATCAAAACGAACTAGGCACGGAGTTAAAGCACAATTTACTACACACTCTAGATAGTACTGAGCTACAACCCTTGGATTTTTGTTTGTATCGCTGACTTTCAACCACATTATTTTACGTGAGAATCCGTCTATTGCTCCGTGAATCCCAAAACCAAATGGTAATAGTTTATCGTTTCCATCGACATGCCAAATATAATTGGGTCCAGGATTGCAATACTTCCGCCTCTGTAGTCGTTTTCTTTTTCTTCGTTCAACTCCTTCAGGATCAAGCCTCTGCAGAAGCGCCATCACAGTGTTCCTGCTAACCTGAAGTTTATGTGTTGTTACAAGCCTTCTCCACATTGCTCTATACCCAAGACACTTGCCATTACCTTCTAGTTCCTTTACTAAAGTATTTATAATTTTTTCATAATGGCGGTCCGTATATGGAATTCGCCTTTTAAGGCTAAGCCTGCACAGAATTCGCTTCAGTTGACCGATCGTTAGCCTAATTCGATGCGAAAACAACAAGGTACCAATGATTTCTAAATTTGTATAGCCTTTACCAAAATATTCCTTGACAAGCTCATCTTTCTCCATCTTTATCTGAAATTACAATATAAAAATGTACAATCAATATCCGGAAATTTTCAGGACATTTTTGAAATACTACATTGCAGAATGTGCTATATGAACCTATGTTAACATGTATACCATTCCTTTGCGTGGATACACATTTTATTTTGGGTTATAAATGTAGTAAGGCACAGAGACGTAGTAAGGCACCGTGTCTCACCCATGGCTGTATAGATGAACACTTCCATACTTGTATTCCTCCCAATTACATGTATGTTGAATTTAAATCGACTCATACAATATAGTATTACAGCGAGCTTTAATAGAAAAATCAAAGAAATGTTAGCATGTCCCTCAGTAATGTTGTTTACGATTGGTGGTGGGTAGGTATCCACTTACCTTGAAACAAAGGATTTTTCCGAGTTGTTAAAAGAATCAAATGTTAAATGTTCGTGAGGCCATGTGTTCAATCGCCATTTTCCCCCATGTATGATGCTGATCAAATCTTGATGTATAAGCGCTTGTTTTTTTCTGTCATACATTTCGAATTCCAAATGCGGAATGCGGAATGCGGAATTCGGAATGCGGAATTCGGAATTCGGAATGCGGAATTCGGAATGCGGAATTCGGAATGCGGAATGCGGAATTCGGAATTCGGAATGCGGAATGCGGAATGCGGAATTCGGAATTCGGAATGCGGAATTCGGAATTCGGAATGCGGAATTCGGAATGCGGAATGTGGAATTCGGAATGCGGAATGCGGAATGCGGAATGCGGAATTCGGAATTCGGAATGCGGAATGCGGAATGCGGAATTCGGAATGCGGAATGCGGAATTGTTATGTGTGTGTGTGGGTGGTGTATACCACTAGCGGATCCAGAGCCCATCCGGCCGGACTGATATTTTATAAATTAAGTATGGTATGTAAAGGCTGGACCCCCTCCGGACATCCCCTGGACACCCCCTAGATACACCATCCTAAAAAAATCGAAAAACGTGTTTGTTTGTTATTGTGAAAACTTGTGCTACCCCTCAACACACATACATGCACGTGCACGCATACATTATTATTTATTATAACTATTATTATTATTATTATTATTAGTAGTAGTAGTAGTAGTAGTAGTAGTAGTAGTAGTAGTATAAGTAGTAGTAGTAGTAGTAGTAGTAGTAGTAGTAGTAGTAGTAGTAGTAGAAGTAGTAGTAGTAGTAGTAGTAGTAGTAGTAGTAGTAGTAGAAGTACTATAAGTAGTAGTAGTAGAAGTAGTAGTAGAAGTAGTAGTAGTAGTAGTAGTAGTAGTAGTAGTAGTAGTTGTAGCATTAGTAGTAGTAGTAGTAGTTGTAGCATTATTAGTAGTAGTAGTAGTAGTAGATGTAGTAGTAGTAGTAGTAGTAGTAGTAGTAGTAGTAGATGTAGTAGTAGTAGTAGTAGTTGTAGCATTAGTAGCAGTAGTAGTAGTAGTAGTAGTAGTAGTAGATGTAGTAATAGTAGTAGCATTATTATTATTATTATTTGCGATTTTTCACGGTTGTGGGGTGTGGTGGCGGTGTGTGTGTGGGGGAGGGCTTAATATAATATAATATATATTATATTATTTAGAAAATGTATCCCTATGTTTCCGCTAGAGATCCACTCTGAGTTTATACACCACTCTGGGTCCGCTGCTGGCAAAAATACTACGAAATGCGGAATGCGGAATGCGGAATTCGGAATTCGGAATGCGGAATTCGGAATGCGGAATGCGGAAGTCAGGAAATAGAAGTGAAGTAAATGTGAGCCAAATGGGCCATCGTAATTAAACATCATAAACATTTTATAGTTTGGATACATCATAAAGATGCTAAAGTTGGATGCATCATAAACATGTTATAGTTGTGTGCATCAAAACATGTTATAGCTGGATACATCCTAAACGTTTAATAGTTGGATACATCCTTAAACATGCTATAATCGGTGTGTGTGTATATATATATAGGCGCCCTGCCGTAGTTCGTCCGAAGGTTGTCTGTCCTTGGTAGTTCACAAATATTTCTCCCCATATATATATATATATATATATATATTAACAATGAATTCATAACAAATAAGCCATTAGACATAAGTCCCTCATAATTGTAGAACGCGACTTATTTGTAAGGACTTGTTTATTATGAATTAATTGTTACTACTTATTTGTTATTTGTTATTTGTTATTTCTTATTAGTTATTACTTATTTGTTATTTCTTATTTGTTATTACTTATTTGTTATTTCTTATTAGTTATTACTTATTTGTTATTTCTTATTTGTTATTACTTATTTGTTATTACTTATTTGTTATTTCTTATTAGTTATTACTTATTTGTTATTTCTTATTTGTTATTACTTATTTGTTATTACTTATTTGTTATTACTTATTTGTTAATATATAGTTCTCAAACAGGCGGGAAAACGAAAACATGGCGGATGCAGATACTGCAGACACTGCTGACGATGCGAACGAGGTAAGGCGTATTGTACGTTCTTTGTAACTTATCCTAACTTACATATTATTGTACGGCACGCCTACACACCAGTTAGGTTACAGAGTGGGCATAGAGACATCTAATACACGCATAGTCCATACTGATCGCCAGTATTAACTCCATAACTTCCCATGTACAAGATCAGCACAACAGAGATGAATGTATTTGCCCCTTAAATGTGTGTCCGTCTTAACGCCGTCTTAACGGACACAATCTCGAGATATGTCCCCTTATAAGGAGTCTCCCTACTTGGTATATTTCAAAGGGAGCGTTCCTCTCTCGGTATAAGCCACCAGCCCAACCAGACCAATACGAGTCATTTAAATACAATAAAATTATTTACAAGGCATCAAGAATCTAGTAGGTGGAGAAGAGGGGAGCCGGCAGTGTAGTAAGCCTGACTCGGAACTCTTCTATCAACCATAGTTGGCAGCAGGTTCCAATCCCTAATGGTTCGAGGGTAGAAGGAGAACTTATATAATTATGTCCTTTGCAGCTGCTAGTTGATATATACGTTGTGTGCCCCTTGTACGGCTGTCGTTGGATGAAATCCGGACTGATGTCTACTACTCCGTGGATAATTTTGTACAGCATTGACAGTCGGTTAGTGTACCGTCTGTACTGCAGGGGTTCCCAGTTAAGGTTCTGTACCATGGCAGTGACACAGCCTGGTGTGCGCTCGGTATAGATGTTGTGTACGAAACGAGCAGCACGGCGTTAGACTTGCTCCAAGTTGTGGGTATCACTTGATGAGTGTGGGTCCCATAGTGATACTGTTGCTGCATATTCAAGGGTAGGGCGAACCATAGTTGTGTATGCAGCTGCCTTCACGGGTTTGGTACAGTCGCCAAGGTTGCGTCTTATGAAGCCCATGGTCCGGTTGGCCTTGGCGACTGTATTGTCTATGTGATGCTTCCACGTGAGTTCTTCGCTAATGGTTATCCCCAGGTATTTACTGCCATCCACGACATCTAGTGTGTGACCATGGAGGCTGTATTGGGTTTGTATCATATGGCGCAGTGCAGAGAGATCAATTCTTTTTGCACAAGGCCAGCGTCGTGTTGGCTTCTGATGAGTCTGTAAAGTAGACAGTCGTCTGCAAAAAGACTTGAGTCGGAGGAGGAGGAGGTTACTCCTGGTAGGTCATTAATGAAGGCTGAGAAAAGTACCGGATCAAGAACCGTCCCTTGTGGTACTCCAGATATAACGTCTGCCTAGGAGGACTTGCAACCTTCAAGTAGGACAAGATTTTTTTTGTTCCTGAAAAATGACTGGATCCAGCGAAGAGTGTTGCCCCTCACACCGTAGTAGTTGAGTTTGTACAAAAACTGATTGTGGGGGACTTTGTCAAATGCTTTATAAAAATCAAGAAGGATGATGTCTACCTGGCTTTAGATGACAAGCTCTGAGCTATCTTTTGTACTGTTGTTGTGAGTTGTGTTTCGCAGGATTGTCGAGCTCTGAAACCGTACTGGGAGTCTGTCAGTATCCTGTGTCTGTCAAAGTGCTTCATAACACTGCTGTGTATGATGTGCTCTAGAATCTTGCATGCTATCGATGTAAGGTCGGTAGTTTGATGGCAGGTGTTTCTCTCCTCTCTTGAAGGCTGGAACAATATGCGCATCCCTCCAGTCGGGTACTTCACCTTGGTCAAGAGAGGATTGGTAGAGGTGTGCCACAATGGGTGCTAGTTCATTAGCTGCTGATTTGAGTATGAATGCTGGTATGCTGTCGGGACCCGTTGCATTGTGTACCTTTAAGTCAAGCAGTAACTTTAGGACTCCTTTATGTGGAACAGCTGTATTTTATCGTAGAATAACATACGACTGTCTCTCTTCTTTGTGTATATGAAAGATTTGTGCTGGTCGTGTTAGAATCATGTTTATTTGTCTAATTTATCTTGTACTGTATAGGCTATAATAAGAAATAAACTATGCAATACATTTATACATCTTCATCTACAGACAATTTCTTTTTTGTCTCGCTTTTTCGAAGAAAAAAAGTGACATCTATGTGTTATTATCCGTCGAAGGCGGCAGCGTCAGCATCCAAGTTTTGCGTTTAGGTCACTTTCTCACAATCTGTATGCACTAGACATTTCACACTTATGTTACAGTTGCTTATGTTACAGTTGTATCTTGGGTAGTACATCGCAAAGTGACATGATAGGAAATGCGGGTGTGACCTTTACCTTCCCAGAAAAGGGCAGATAACTTAATAATTTTTACATTCAACTTTTGCGTTTAGGTCACAGTTTTAACATACAGTTTTTACGTTTAGGTCACTTCCTCCCGAACTGTTTGTGCTAGAATTTATTTTCAAATTATATTTGTATCTTGAGTAGTACATCACAAAGTGACAGGAAATGTTGATGTGGCCATTACCCGCCAAGCAAAGGGCAGATAATTTAGTAATTCTTAAATTACGTTTATGTCACTTCCTCGCCAACTGTACGCTCTAGATGTTTCAAACTTAAGATGCTTAGTTTATAGTTTAATCTTTGTAAGACAAACAATTCTGTTTTGACATAGTTGTGTCTTGGGTAGTGCATCGTTTTGGACACATGGGTTTCATTTATGACCTTGACCATGTTGACATACTTTTTTCGGATGAAGTTTTTTTGGTATATATTTTTGTTTTTTAAACAAATGGACTTAAATGTCATATTCAGCAAAATGTAAACTCAGTTATTTTTTCATGTTACAAATTTAACAAACATTCATTTAAACAATATTTAGCTCTTATTTGTTAGGTGAGACATGTGAATCCGCTGATTTCTTATATTAAATTTCCATAAAAAATACTTTAAAACTAGAACTTTCACTAAGGCAGACAAATATACCGCCTCTGCCCCTTTCATCCCTGCACTTTATTGCTACAATAATAGTTTCCTACACTTTAAACTGAATCATCAGCATTATATAAAAACAATCCATAGGAAAATGAATTGGTGGTAAGCCACACAAGGATTCCCACTGTCTAAAACTACAAAGGGCCAAAACTCATGAAACGGACGCTGGCCGGACGAGCTCAAAAGCCCCCACCCCCACCCCCCCCCCCACCCCTCGTTTGTTGCACTTAAGAATCCGGTACGTATACCTCAAAGGTCAATGTCACACATGGAGGTCAAAGGCTTCGGCCTCGACACTAACAGGGACCTGGGATCGTGAAGACACAACATTTTGGGGAGGGACACCAACTTTGCCAAGTTGGGTATTTCGACAATAATGTAAACTTGGAAACCTGTTAAATGGAAGGGACTTTGTTGGAGGGACACTATTACTAAAACTAGAAAATCAGTTTCATCTAAATTACTTTATTTAGGAATGAGATATTGGTCCCAAACTTGGTGCGTAGGTAGGTTATATGAAAAGAAAGCTTCAGATTGCATTTGGAGTCACTGGGTCACTTACTAAAAATAGAAAAATGGTTTCCGCTCAATAACTTCACTTATAAGATAGTGGCCTGAAACTTGGTGTGCTGGTAGCTTATATGAAAAGGAAGCATAGGCGTGTGTTTGGGGTCATAGTTATATCTCTTGATTTTCTAATATATACTATATTTTGCCTCATTGACACTGTAGGGCCTTCACTTTTTATCTGACCTTTACCAAAGTTTGCCGGATTGTAATCCGAGCCTTCTCTGACCTTACCTGAGCCCTTTTTACGATTTTGGTAATTCATCTGGCTGTGTAAAAAGACACAAAAAAAAGGCTTTTAGTGTCAGAGAAGGCTTGGATTAGCCAGATTGTTAATATCAAAAAACTCTCACGCAAGTTGAAACCAGCTTGATCAATAACACTGGAGGTATGGTCCTTGTTTTTGTTAGCTTGACTATTCGAAGAATAAGAGAGCTTATGGACTTGCCCCAGCGTCGGCGCCCCACATCAAGGTTTGCGTGTAAGCTGTGTATGTCTCTTACATTTCTTATCCTAGCACAACCAAATTTGGCCATGGGCTTCCTTATAGCATTATCTTCAGGGCTGCATAAGTAATTTTGGTTCCTGTAACCCATGGGCTCTCATGGAACACAGATTATGATAGCCCTTAAAGTGTGTCCCATTTCACATCAAATTATGCGTGTAAGCTGTGTTTACTGTCTTGCATTTCTTGCCCTAGCTCAACAAAATTTGGGAATTGATTTCCTTATAGTATGTTGTAAAGGGCTGCGTAAGTAATTTTGTCTTCTACAAATTCTGGGCTCCCATGGAACCCAAACTGTGCAATAAAGGCAAATCAAGGTTTGTGTGTAAGCTGTTGTATATATCTATATGTCTTAAAATATATTTCTTAAAATAATTTTGGTTTGGGATTTTATCTTATTCATACTTCACCCATATTGGGGCATGGGCTCCCTCCCATGAAATCTGAAAGTTTCTTCAGATGTTTTTCTAACTTGACATGTTTGAGTTCATTTGTTTTGATCTACATTATCATTATTGAGTGGATAGCTGTCGTTTTTGTGTGAAATATGAGAAAATTAAAACTTTTGACTTGGTGTTTTGTTGATCAATGACCATCTGTGTGATACATTTTATCTATTTGATACTTAATTCTTTAGAAGCAAACCAGACAGGAGAGAACTGAAGAACTTGTTAACAGTTTAAAGAACAAAAGAGCGGGCATTAGACATTTGAAGACACTTTTGAAGACACCTTCTACCACTATGTTAAAGGTATTATAGTTCTTAGTAGACTTGACCTTCAAAAGCATAATGCACATATGTATGAATTAGACCAAAGACCTATCATGCTTGTATACAAGAGGTGTTCAATTTATTTTGTCAGGGCTTTTTTTCACAAAATTGTCATTGAGTTTCACCTTAAACCAAAATTAATAGTTCCAATAAATGCATATAATACATGTTACACACTGAGTTTGCAATTTAAATAACTCATCTTTTAAGACTTTATGAAAAATTGTACTCCAGTAGAGATGATGAACTAGAAGATGTTGACTTAAACAAAGAATTTTGTAAGAATTATATATCAAAGTTTCATTATCGTTGTCTACAATGAAAAATAACAGTTCACCAGGATCTGACGGATTCGGTGCAGATTTTAAGCTCACCTGAGCCTTCCCACCTGAGCCTTCCCAGCTTTTGACAGCTCTTGTCAGGCGTCTTCCAATTTTCAGAAAATAATTCAGATAATTCAGATAATTTGTACATATTTATGTTTCTTTAACAAAACAAGCTGCACTCTTGAAACACTCTTCTAGTATTTTAAGTAGAAGAACATACAATAAATAGTTGTTCAATGTTTCTTTTCAGAATCAACAACTGTCTGGGAGAGGAAAGCATTCAACATACAAGTTATATATAGGTTGGCAACACTACACGAAAGGAAAATATAGAGTAGTCACTGTAAAGAAAGGTGGCGGAATTCGTCACATTGACTACAATATTGATGAAGCAGTAACTGTTGACAGTATTATGGAGCTTGCCACTAAACTATTCTATCCAGATGGCCAAAGTTGGATGGGAAAATTATCTGATATGTCTGTTACTCTAGCCAACTTTTCTGGCCATGCGATTGAAGACTTCACTGATTTGAATAAAACCAAGTGTAACTTCCAAGAGTACTTGAAAGCAAATGGGATGTATTCATCCCAGTGCCATTTATATTTCAGAACTAAACCAAAGAAGAGTTCAAATGATGAAACAAATGAGGTTTGTTCTGCTAAGAACATAACCACAGTATTAATAGAGGAAAGTAATATAGATGAAATAAACACCTTCATGTCACCTGAATCCCTGATACAGAAATAAGAAGGTATTGCAGAAGGAGCCAGCTCTACATATACTAATAAACAAACAGAGTTTCTTGTGAACAATAAATCCCCAGGAACAATTCAAATTAGGTACACCAAAGAACGAGTCTCAAGTTACTCTAGTAACACATTTTCTATTACTTGTCATTCTTCAGAAGACTGCTTCAATATCACAGGCCAGAATGATGATTTGCATTCAACATACAATGCAATAGATGATGGCTTTCTAGTAACAGGAATGAAAAAAGATGATAAACAGTTTCTTTCTGAATCGGATGCTGGTATTTTTGCTTTTCCTCAAGATATTGACCCAAAACCTGAAACAATCATTCTACATGGACCAGGCGAAATACACGGCCTTGAAATTGGGGAAGAAAGGTTTCTTGTAATTGAAGCTGTTACTGTCTTTCATAACAAAAATTACATGTATCGGTGGTACAAGGATGGTGAGCTGATGTGCGAAGGTTTGAATGTTTCAGTGATAAGAGTGAATGAGGCTGGTATTTACACGTTTGCTGTATTGCAAAATGAGAAGATGTACATATATGATCCACCCATTGAAGTTAAACTTGTGTCAACTTTGCAAGTAAATGCAAATGTGCAGCTCGTGCAAGAAGATCTTTCTACCATTGATATCCAAACAAGTTATACATGTACTGATGAGGTCAGTCTGTCTTCAGCACCAGTATTTCACGAAATGAAAACAGAAGTAAGTGTACAGACAAACGAAAATCGGAGTAGAAGTGGCTTAAATGATACCATTAGCAACACTCTGCACAATAACAATCAGATGTCAAATCAGTTACCGGTAATACAGTCAACAAGCAGCACCAGTGAGGACAATCTGCCAACTTCTAATGTTCCAGAAGTTAAATTATGTAATGTCGAAATGGGGCAAGAAATAGGACGGGGTGCCTTTGGCATCGTATATAAAGCCGAATGGATCGGTACCACAGTTGCTGTTAAAAAAAAATAACAGTAAAGAGAATAAAAATGGTCAAAAACAATTTGAAGCGGGAACTACAAATCCACAGTAAAATAAGACATCCTAACATTGTTCAACTTATGGGATATGCAATAGAAACAAATAATCTCTACCTCATATCAGAGTTTGTAAATGGAACAAACTTAGATGAGGTATTATTTGGTGGAATTAGCGATGGAGAATCGGATTTGAATTTGACCACAACATTTTCTATTGCCCAGCAGATAACACAAGCTGTTGCATACTTGCACAATATTGAACCAATAGTAGTTCATCGTGATATAAAACCAGAAAACATTTTGATCTCTACGGATTATAGAGTAGTTAAGTTATGTGACATGGGTCTCAGTAAATTGAAAACTATGAATACACTGATTACAACCATGGCGGGCATTCAAGCAACACAGCCTGGTACTCCGGCCTACCAAGCACCAGAGGTGAGGTGCTTGTTGAGAAGAAAAGTGCAACAGCAGCAACTGATATCTTGAGTCTAGCATGTACCTTGGTTGAACTCTTCTCAGAGGAAACAGTTTGGAAATTAGATGCAGTATGAAAAGAAGACGAAGTGGATGAGGACAGTGCGCAGTTGCACATTGCTAGTTGCATGAAGAAGAAGAGCAAACCAGATGGACTTGATGTATTGCTCACTAGAATTGACATTCCCATAGCCGTTGTTGACATTATTGTAAGGGATTGGCATATGAACAATTAATCCGACCAACAGCGATCCAAATGCTGAAAGTATTTAGAAAAGACAATATCAGTGAATAGATATAGCACATGCCAGCATGGGATGTGAGATAAAAAATTAGCTACGTGAAGTTGGCTAAACATATGACATACAACATTTAAAAATATTGAATGTTGCGCTACATGACATACGACAAACGACATTCAAGTTTTGAATGTCGTGCTACATGACATATAACATTCAAGTTTTGAATATCATGCTACACGACATACAACAAATGACATTTAAGATTTGAATGTCGTGCTACACGATATACGACAAACAACATTCAAGATTTGAAAGTCGTGCTACAGGACATACGACATACGACAAATGACATTCAAGTTTTGAATGTCGTGCTACACGACAAACGACATTCAAGATGTTGCGTGATGCGACAAACGACATACGAAATTCACATTGATTTTTGAATGTGGTGAAAATCGACATATGACATACGACATTCAAACTTATAACATTTTGAATGTCACACGACATACGACATTCACATTGATTTTTTGAATGTCACAAAAAACGACAAACAACGTACGACATTCAATCAGAACATTTTGAATGTCATGACAAATGACATGCAAGTTTTGAATGCCGTTCTACACGACATACGACATTAAAGATGTGAATGTTGCGTGATGCGCCATACGACATACGACATTCACATTGATTTTTTGAATGTCACAAAAACCGACATACAACATACGACATTCAAACTTAAAACCTTTTGAATGTTGCGACATACGGAAAATGACATTCAAGTTTTAAATGTCGTGCTACACGATATACGACAAACAACATTCAAGATTTGAAAGTCGTGCTACATACATTGACATACAACAAACGACATTCAAGATTTGAATGTCATGCTACACGACAAACGACATTCAAGATGTTGCGTGATGTGACAAACGACATACAAAATTCACATTGATTTTTGAATGTGGCGAAAATCGACATATGACATACGACATTTAAACTTATAACATGTTGAATGTCGCTCGACGCGACATACGACATTCACATTGATTTTTTGAATGTCACAAAAAACGACATACAACATACGACATTCAAACTTAAAACCTTTTGAATGTTGCGACATACGGAAAATGACATTCAAGTTTTAAATGTCGTGCTACACGATATACGACAAACAACATTCAAGATTTGAAAGTCGTGCTACATACATTGACATACAACAAACGACATTCAAGATTTGAATGTCGTGCTACACGACAAACGACATTCAAGATGTTGCGTGATGTGACAAACGACATACAAAATTCACATTGATTTTTGAATGTGGCGAAAATCGACATATGACATACGACATTTAAACTTATAACATGTTGAATGTCGCTCGACGCGACATACGACATTCACATTGATTTTTTTAATGTCACAAAAAACGACATACAACATACGACATTCAAACTTAAAACATTTTGAATGTAGCGCGACATACGACAAATGACATTCAAGTTTTGAATGTCGTGCTACAGGACATACGACAAACGACAGTCAATATTTGAATGTCATGCTACATGACATATGACAAACGACATTCAAGATGTGAATGTTGCGTGATGCGACATACGACATGACATACGTATGTGTATGTGATTGTCGCGTCGCGCGACATTCAAAATGTTTTTTAATTTGAATGTCTTATGTCGTTTTTCGCGACATTCAAAAAACATTGTGAGTGTCGTATGTCTCATCACGCAACATACACATCTTGAATGTCGTTTATCGTATGTCCTGTAGCACGAAATTTAATATTTTTAAATGTCGTATGTTTAGCCAACATCACGTAGCTTATTGTAAGAGAGTGTGTCTCATCAAATTTTGATTCAATGATAAGAGATGGTATGCGTTATTACCGAAATAATGTTACTTAAGTTGTGATTTAAAAACAAACGTTTTATAGTTTCAGTTGTTCTTTTAAATAAATCCATCTCACCAGAATTGACATTCCCGTAGCTGTTGTTGACATTTTTTGTAAGGGATTGGCATATGAACAATTAATCCGACCAACAGCGATCCAAATGCTGAAAGTATTTAGAAAAGACAATATCAGTGAATAGATATAGCACATGCCAGCATGGGATGTGAGATGAAAATTAGTATTGTAAGAGGGTATTTTGATTTAATGATAAAAAAATGCCAGCATGGGATGGAATGGGATGTGAGATGAAGGTTCTGTTATACTGTTGATATGCATGGATTAATCTGTTCCTAACAACTTAAAAAGTGTAATACATGTATGTAGTTAGTAAATCATCTACCTGTCATAGAGAGGATTTGTTTGCATTTACCAGTCTTGTAAGTGTATGTATTTCAGAAAGTATGCCATGGCCTGTTTTCCGTTGTCCGTGCTTGCGTCTGTTGTCCGTTAACTTTTTGATGTCAACACTCTAGCAACTTTTTTTTTTTAACAACTCAAGATTTATTTTCCAAATTCTATGTATCATGCTTATGTTAATACCATCCTCTTGACGAAACGAAATTCAAGAAGAGAATTAGCATGTCAGTCATTGGATAGTATATATCATGCTTATGCCAGTACCATCCTCTTGACGAAACGAAATTCAAGAAGAAAAAATAGCATGCCAATCATTAATCATTTTTAAACCATCAAATGTACATATCAAATGTACATATTTTGAACAATCTTTAGTCATTAAACACAAAAAGTTATTTACACGAATATATCTGCTACGAAGCCTGACAGTGCTATAACTGTTTTATATAATCAATTGCTGTCGTGTTTTCACGCTTCATGTTTTGCCATATAAAAAGGTATTTTATTGACTGCTTTATGTGTAGCAGTAGGAAGTCAGAGCAAGGAGATTTATTCTCGAACTTGTGAATGTTCCTAAATTTCCATATTTGCCATTTGGCTTCATAAATTATGGTATTGACAATATTATATTTGAATGGAATTGGTTCAAAACCAAGAACCACGTTTTTGAAGTTTATGATTTTTAATCAAGATCCAGTAATTCAAATATATCTTGAAAAATAGATTCTATATAATTCCATACTTTAATTATGTCACAGTTCAAAAATAAGTGGATGAGTGTTTCAGCGGATATCTTTGTTTACATATAAGAGTTATATAGGAAAAGCTTGTGGCGACTACTTCTCTGAAACTACTTAACGGATTTTCATGAAACTTCACAGGAATGTTGCTTTTGATGTCTAGTTGATCCTAACAAAAAATCAGATCGGCCGGAAATTCAAAATGGCCACCACAGCTAAAAATAGATTTAAAAAAAAAAAAAATTGTAGTGACTCAACCTGAAAACTTAAGTGATATTGATATGTGACATTTTTTCTAAAATGATCAGCATGGCATGTTTTTGATCCTTGTCTAAAAAAAATTGATTCAGTAATATCCAGTATTCGTTCACATGTGTATATTAGCTTACCATAAAGGGAGGTAATATCCAACATTCGTTCACATGTGTATATTAGCTTACCAGAAAGGGAGGGATTATCCAACATTCCTTCACTTGCCTTTGACATGCTACAGGTTTTTATTTATTTTTCATGCATTGTTTCTGTATTTATTTAAAGAGCATATGTCATTTACAGATTTACTTCCTATGGTATTTGTTTGAACTATAATCGTCGGGTATGTGGAAGGACAATACTCCTTAGAAATACACACACATAGCACCATTTTCTTTATATTAAGTATCCAGTATAGTAACTGTAATTTATTCCAGCTTCAAGTAGACATATCTACGGTGTCCTGTAAGGGCCATCTTACCATCAACCTAGGTCGATGGTCGCTAGGTCGATGGTCGACGGTAAGATGCGATGGACGATGGTAAGATGCGATGGTAAGATGCGATGGTCGATGGTCCATCGCATCTTACATTCGACTATCGCACCTTACCATCGAGCATCGCATCTTACCATCGCATCTTACCATCGACCATCGCATCTTACCATCGTCCATCGCATTTTACCATCGATCATTAAAAAACAAGTTTGTAGCGAGTACTTCTTGAAAACTACAAGTGATATTGATATGCGTCTTTTCCTAAAATGATCAGTATGACATGATGTTGATCCTTGTCGAAAATTATTTTGATTCGACGTTAAACATGGCTGCCAGTGGCCATTTTTGTTTACAGAGTTATATAATGAAAACTTGTAGCGACTACTCCTCTGAAACTACTTGACGGATTTCATAAAACACGAATGTTGCTCTTGATGTCTAATTGATCCTAGCAAAACTTCAGGTCGGCCGGAAATTCAAGATGGCCGCCACGGCTAAAAATAGATTTTCAAAAAACAAGTTTGTAGCAACTACTTCTTGAAAACTATAAGTGATATTGATATGGGACTTTTCTAAAATGATCAGCATGTCATGTCGAAAATCGTTTTGATTCGATGTTAAACATTGCTGTCAGCGGCCGTCTCTGTTTACATAGAGTTATCTAGTAAAATCTTGTAGCGACTACTCCTCTGTAAGTACTCGACGGATTTCATGAAACTTCACAGGAATGTTGCTCTTGATGTCTAACTGGTCCTAGCAAAATTTTCAGGTCGGCCGGAAATTCAAGATGGCCGCCATGGCTAAAAGTAGATTTTCAAAATACAAGCTTGTAGCGACTACATCTTGAAAACTATCAGTGATATTGATATGGGACTTTTTCTAAAATGATCAGTATGACATGATGTTGATCCTTGTCAAAAATTATTTTGATTTGAAGTTAAACATGGCCGCCAGCGGCCATGTCTGTTTACATAGAGTTATATAATGAAAACTTGTAGCGACTACTCCTCTGAAACTACTTGACGGATGTTCATGAAACTTCACAGGAATACTGATCTAGCTATCAAAAACCTATCAGTAGAGATTCAAGGTCATTGACCTCTTGTTAAGGTAAGGCAGGAAGGTTTAATACACGTAATACAGGGACATATTTTCTATATTATGTTCATGCATCCCATGCTACTGTTAAAATCCCATTTTATACTTAATTATTCGAGTCTCATCTATATTGGCTAAGACAAATCAGTTGCATCATATTGACTAGTACCCGTTATCAATTACACAGATAGCAGTTTAATTCATGTAAAACTAGAACAAATTGTATAGCATATAACAATTTAGTTAAGAGGATTCAAGCGATTCAAAGGTCAGTAGAAACTTGTTCATATAGGTGTATGAGTTCAGTGTATAAATGGAGCGCGTCTTCTGGATCAACTGGGACTGTTAATTCCGGCTTCAATACGTGAGCTAGCTCTATGAATTCCTGACAACACATTTTCTTCGGATGTCCGTACAATTCTATACACACATCTACGTCCCTTATATCAACTGCTGTCCCAAAATCATGACCTTCAAACAATTCATGAACGAAATACATGACATCCGGTTTACCACATGGCAGTTCCAGTGCATGTTTTTGTTGTCTTATATCGTGCATGTTTCAATGTTGAGCAATTCTATCTAGCTCTGTTTGAATAACATTCATAAAATAAAATTTTAAACACTCCACATGTATCGTATTTGTGGAATCATATGCGCCTGAATCCCTTAAGTCTTTAAATATATTTATCCACCAGTGAATACCCTGTCGTCTTAGAATTCCCCACCACACTTCGATACGTTGATTAGCCGTACTCCTACCATACATAAAACTCTTCATACCTGCCATTGAATCATTGGCATTATTTCTAAAAAAACAGCTGCAAAACACTTGTAATGGAATTTTCTGTTCCAAAATCTGATCGCAAGATTCTAGGTGCAACCTTTGTTTGTTTTAAAGTGTCTAGATAATATGTTGCAATTACACCGGGATTGTTGTTGCTAGATGCTACTTCCAACCACAATATTCGACGGCTATATCCATCTATGCATGCATGTATGCAAAAGCCAAATGGTTTAAGTTTATCGTACCCATCCATATGCCAAACTTACTTGGGACCTTTTACTAAATACTGTCTTCGTTTCAGTCGATGCGCTTTACGTAGTTCAGTTCCATCTGGGTCTACCTTTTTCATGATTTTCAAAATGTCATTCCTTTTTACTTTGAGGCCATGGTCTCTAACAAGCCGACGCCACATAGCACGATAACCTAGAAATTGTCCGCTAAATTGAGTTTCTTTCAACACTGCATCTGTCACATCTTTTGACGATGTATAATGTAGAGGACGGCGACATACATTTTGCTGATTTAGTATGCGCTTCAAATGTCTGACACATATACGATAACCATGACGAGCAAACAACAAAAGCACTATTTCTAAATACTTAAATCCCTCCCTGAAATATAGCTTTATCAAGTCTAGCCTCGAGTATTCTTGTTGCCCCGTTGCAGGTAAATAAGCAGGCACTACGCTTGCAACTAATGGTAAATAAAAAATAAATACTGCCGAAAACACAATGATGGATACACTCATCCTGCATGGGACTGAGATCTGAAAATGAAAAATACAAACACTCATGAGGCCACACTTAAACACATCTTTGTTTGCCCAAACCCAACCTTAGATTTTTCAGATGGGTTGGTAGGTAGGTAGGTAGGTAGATAGGTGGGTGGGAAATATCTTCTTTTCTTTCCTTTCATGTTGTGAATAGTTTACGATGTTACACATTTTGATTGTTTCCCTTTACATAGAAAGAAAAATCATAATAGTAAACCACTCAGGAGGTATACTACTAAATATTCGCGGCAGTTTCGTAACTGATGATACTCTCTTTTTCCAAAGCGAAGACGATATATTAACGGTGATACTTCAAATATACAATTGATTTATTTGTAGGTTTGTGCTAGGTTTTACCAGAGAGCATTGGACGACAAGCATAGTTGAACATGGAGTTTTTTTACGGATTATTAGATTATGTTATACATATTCATAACGAATCAAAAGGTCAATGCCATATTTTTTTAATGGGGATTTCAACAGTAGAACATCCGACAATGCAGATTATGTAACACACGATACTGATACAAACATAGATGCTCTGCCCGATTATTATGTATAGCTGATAGTTTTTCTCCGAGATTTTCGCAGGATATTGGTTATTTAAATAGCAACGGTAATGTTATTAGACTTTTGCAAGCAGCGTGGGTAACGAATTTTAAATGGAAGAGTGCGTGGGTAGTGATATGGGGATAGTAAAATATGCTTTTGTCGAAAGTAGGGGTAGTAGCCTCGTAGAATATGTAGACTCAGAATCTGTTTTTGAAAATATTTCATATTGTGTCTGTTTTTTTCTATATCAAAGGGTTATTCCAGTTTGACGATGTTGGGAAGTTAGAAGGCAATGTTAAAAATATATATACATGGAATAGGTTCGGATTTTTTAAAATTTTCCTCGACTGCGTCTCGGTCAATAGTTCACTGCTTCGGGTCAATAGCCATTCCCTTGGATAAATAGTGTTAACCATTGCCTCAACAGAAGTAGATAGTTGTATACTATGATCAGCTTCTTATAAATCATGTAAATCGGTTTCCCGGTCAATAGTAACACTATCTACCAACCTACGGCAACCATGCACCTCCGGTTATTGACTGGGAATCCATTAATAACGACTAGGTCATCCCGCCACATTCGTGTGAAGGACACAGCACATTTAAATTGAAGAACTGCTTGAAAAAGTTTAAGATTGATTGGTAATTATTCTAAATAAGCGTATGGTATTTAAATGTACTGACATATCAATGTGTCCAGATTTTAGCAGTTTTTTATGATAAAAAGCTTATCAACGATGTCCGCCATTTTTTCAAAATGGCGAATAATTCATAACACATAAGTCGTAACAAATAAGTAATAACAAATAAGTAATAACTAATAAGAAATAACTAATAAGAAATAACAAATAAGTAATAACTAATAAGAAATAACTAATAAGAAATAACAAATAAGTAATAACAAATAACAAATAAGTAATAACAAATAAGTAATAACAAATAAGTAATAACAAATAATAAACAAAAAATAAAAACAAGTAAGAAAAAACAAATAAGTAATAACAAATGGGTATAAACAAATAAGTCATAACGTGTATAACATGTTTATAATGCATTCAACTGTTTATTATAGCATGTTTAGGATGTATCCAACTATAGATACAGATACATACAACTGCATCCAACTATAGCATGTTTAGGATGTATCCACCTATAGTTACAGATACATACAACTGCATCCAACTATAGAACCATGCACCTCCGGTTATTGACTGGGAAGCCATTAATAACTACTAGGTCATCCCGACACATTCAAATTGAAGAACTGCTTGAAAAAGTTTAAGATGGATTGGTAATTATTCTAAATAAACGTATGGTATTTAAATATACTCACATGCTTTATCAATGTGTCCAGATTTTGACAGTTTTTTATGATAAAAGGCTTATCAACGATGTCCGCCATTTTTTCAAAATGGCGAATAATTCATAACACATAAGTCGTAACAAATAAGTAATAACAAATAAGTCGTAACAAATAAGTAATAACAAATAAGTAATAACTAATGAGAAATAACTAATAAGTAATAACAAATAACAAATAAGTAATAACAAATAAGTAATAACAAATAAGTAATAACTATAATGTTTAGGATGTATCCACCTATAGATACAGATACATACAATTGCATCCAACTATAGCATGTTTAGGATGTATCCAACTATAACATGTGTATGATGTATCCACAAGTTTATGATACATACAACTGTAGCATGTTTAGTTCCAACTATAACATGTTTAGGATGTATCCATCTATAACATGTTTAGGATGTATCCAACTATAACATGTGTATGATGTATCCACAAGTTTATGATACATACAACTGTAGCATGTTTAGTTCCAACTATAACATGTTTAGGATGTATCCATCTATAACATGTTTAGGATACATACAACTGTATCCATCTATAACATATTTAGGATACATACAACTGTATCCGTATATAACATGTTTTTTAGGATGAATCCATCTATAACATGTTTAGGATGTATCCACCTATAGGTACAGATACATACAACTGCATCCAACTATAGCATGTTTAGGGTGTATCAAACTATAACATGTGTATGATGTATCCACAAGTTTATGATACATATAACTGCATCCAACTGTAGCATGTTTAGTTCCAAATATAAATTGTTTTATGGATGTATCCATCTATAACATGTTTAGGATATATACAACTGTATCCATATATAACATGTTTAGGATGTATCCATCTATAACATGTTTAGGATGTATCCACCTATAGGTACAGATACATACAACTGCATCCAACTATAGCATGTTTAGGGTGTATCAAACTATAACATGTGTATGATGTATCCACAAGTTTATGATACATACAACTGCATCCAACTGTAGCATGTTTAGTTCCAAATATAACATGTTAAGGATGTATCCATCTATAACATGTTTAGGATATATACAGCTGTATCCATCTATAACATGTTTAGGATGTATCCATCTATAACAGCCCCGGGTGGTTCCAGGGGGCTCCCGTTTGGTCACGGGGCAAATAATAGGGCCACTGCAGACCTCTTTGGAGGGGTAGGCAGAGGGGTAGAATCCCCCCCCCCCCCCCAAATTCATTTTCATTTTATCATTTTTTGTTTATGTTCATTAAAGGTCTTCATCATGATCCCTGCATTGTTTCAGGTGCTATCTAGCTCGCATCAAAAGATCAGTGGCAGAAAAACAATAAACGTGACTCCAGCGTAAATGGAGTTTCTACGATAGAATCTGCAGCAACTCTGCAGTTCAGGGTGAGAAGGTTCTAGTCCCATTTTCCATATTTTATCTCGATGTACATGGAAGATGAGCCTGGCATGTTCATGCCTGTTAGGTGCCACATAACCTCTTCTTGTGTTGGTGCGCCTTAAAACCCAATTTAATTCCATCTATAACATGTTTAGGATGTATCCATCTATAACATGTGTAGGATACATACAACTGTATCAAGCTATAACATGTTTAGGATACATACAACTGTATCCATCTATAACATGTTTAGATACATACAACTGCATCCAACTATAGCATGTTTAGGACGTATCCATCTATAACATGTTTAGGATACATACAACTGCATCCATCTATAACATGTTTAGGATACATACAACTGCATCCAACTATAGCATGTTTATGATATATACAACTGCATCCAATTATAGCATGTTTATGATACATACAACTGCATCCATCTATACCATGTTTATGATACATACAACTGCATCCAATTATAGCATGTTTAAAACGTATCCATCTATAACATGTTTAGGATACATACAACTGCATCCAACTATAGCATGTTTATGATACATATAACTGCATCCATCTATACCATGTTTATGATACATACAACTGCATCCAATTATAGCATGTTTAGAACGTATCCATCTATAACATGTTTATGATACATACAACTGCATCTAACTATAGCATGTTTATGATACATACAACTGCATCCAACTATAGCAATCGTATAATGTATCCAACTGATTTATCCACCTATAACAAACTATACCATGTTTATGATGCATTCAGCAATAATATGTTTAGAATGTATCCAACTATAATATGTGTATCATGTATCCACTTATACTATGTTATGGGGTGAGTCTAACTATTACATGATTATGATGCATCCATCTATAACATGCTTATATATCATGCATCGAACTATAACAAGTTAAGGGTGTATTCAAATATAACATGTGTATGATGTAGAGAGAGTATCCGGGGACTTGCCATACTCTTACTGTCGAATAGGTTCCTATGATTTTTTAAAGTGCTTGGAGGATATACTCCGATGCACGGGACCGCCCAGTTCAGTGCTATGCAAAAAAAGCATTTACCTCTCTGAGAGCGAACCCTCTTATCTTTCTATGCGTCAGTCAATTTGCGGTGAATAGGTTTGCGGATAGTACGTCCCCATCGGCACTCTTGCCCAATATTAACATACCGACAAAACTCAGTGGCACTGGGGAAACTTGAACCCGGGTCGTCCGGTTTCAAGTCCACCGCGCTGTCCACTGGGCCGCACCAGCACCCGTGAAGAACATAACACATTCTAAGTGATTACGGCTTTGAAAGTATAAGATAGATTGGTCAGTATGCTAAATAAACAGTAAACAATATAGTAAATAACTAACGAGGTGTCCGCCATGTTTAGATGTCCGCCATGTTTTCACTAACCCGCCCTTTACAAAGTAATAAGAAATAAGTAATAACAAATAAGTAATAACTAATAAGTAATAACTAATAAGTCCCTCCAGGGCTTCCGTAAGATTACCATTAAGTATTTTTACAAGATCATACAACTCATACTTTGTATACATATAATGTTTGCATGTATATTTGATGTATTGTTATTTCTACGTAAAAAACATTAAAAACATTTGCATTACCGGTGTATTTGTACAAGATCATACAACTCATACTTTGTATACATATAATGTTTGCATGTATATTTGATGTATTGTTATATCTATGTAAAAAACATTAAAAACATTTACATTACCGGTGTATAGTAACTTACTTAACATAACACAAATTATTCTGGTTCCCATTTGTTTTCCTACTGAAATTCTTAATTTACATGACAAAACGACTTCTACGGGGAAAACGCCTTAGAAACTAAATACTATTGATTATTTTAGGAATAAGTGTGAGCTGCACACACAAGCGATCTAAGATCAAATGTAGCATGTCACTGAAAATTATCTTTGTAATAGCACAGGTGTAAATCGTTTAATTGAAATTAACACCTGTCAGAATAAATGGTGTACTACAAGTAATAGATAGATAAGTAGTATGGTCTCATTGAGTTGGTAAATTTAAACATCGAGATGGGCGTAGCCCATCGGGGTGTTTAAATTAACATCGAAAACAAATAATACTCTATTTGTTTTGTAGCATGGACATTTCAGCTCCCTGCCATACTCTAACTTCCAATAACTGGTAGTTGTAGTAAACCATTTATTCTGACAGGTGTTATTTTCAATTAAACGATATTACAAAGGGAATTTTCAGTGACCATGCTACGACTACCAGTTATTGGAAGTTAGAGTATGGCAGGGAGTTGTATGTTAGAATATGGTTTCATCTCGTTGGTTAATGTAAACACCTCGATGGGCTACGCTCATTTCGATGTTTAAATTAACCAACTCAATGAAACCATGCTCTATCTATTACATAGCATAGCATCGTGGTTGAAGGTGACAGATGCGCGAGGATATTGCATTGAAACATATAAACGAGTTTCATATTTTTCATATGAAAGAACACGAATGCCATTCGTTTCTAGAAGACATGATAAGTTGCAAATATTCTGCTGTCAAAAACGATTCCCCAAAAGTCTACCATCTACCTTGTTTTATCGGGTTCAATATTAGCCAGTGATATTTGTTTTAAATATCATATTTATATCACGCTGTAGCTTGTGTGTTGTAATGTGAAATAAGATTGAAAAGCAGTTATCATGGTAATGTAGAATCGAAGGAGTAGTCACAAAATCAGTATCTATATCGATATCTAGTTGATCTTAGTATATGGCATGTTGGTCTAAATTTTACTCCAAAATATATATATTGAATACAAAATATATATGATACAGACAAATATATACGTTACTCCGAAATATATACATTCTGTCCAGAAATATATATCTCACAAATATATATGTTTAATACTCCTAGAAATATATATTCTGAAAAATATTTATTCCGTTTTTAAATATATATTGTAGACGCAAATATATACGTTAGTCTGAATATATTGTCTGTCTTAATATATTGAAGATGAAAATATTTGAGATGAAAATAAACAGTTTCTCTAAAATAAATATATTGCAGACACAAATATATCAATGAAAGATCGATAAATAAATGGTGCGAACTTCTGGGTGACCGACACTAAATAAATATTTGTTTTCCAAATATATATATGCCTTCTGCAAATATATACGTTGGCATAGACTGTGCTGCAAATATATGCGTTGGCGTAGACTGCTACACTGTCCCGTTTTTCAAACTCGAGACTAGCCAAATTTAAAGAGCGTATTTCCCAGCGTCCGAGAAGTGTTCTCGGATATGTTGTAGTTTCTTTACCACGAAAACATAACAAATCCGCAAAAGATGGACGACCAAACGGCTAACGTACGAATAACTATTGATCTTCTTCTTCTTCTTTTCTTCTTCTTCTTCTTCTTCTTCTTATAATGTGCCGGGTTCCTCCGGAACATACTCGCACATGTGGTGAACTATGTACAAGTGGCGAACGGTCCAAGTGCAGTTAAAAACAGGTTAAAACATCTCTGATTGGGGTCCCGCAATCCCTGAAGTCGAGCAGAATGGCATCTGTCTTTTGTTTGTCATTTAGACCGGATGCTAAGTCATGGAGCGTGATTATGAGATGGCTCTCACAGGATCTCTTTTTTCTGAAACCATGCTGTCTGTCAGATAGAATATTATTTCTTTCAAAGAACTTCACCAGTTGTTAAGCAACCCGCAATTTCAGGCCTTGGTTCAGACCTCGTTAGTCTAATAGCTAGTATCTCGAGTATGCTGATATTGAAATACGCGACTACGATAATGATCATACATCGTCCAAAAGTAGTTTTGTAATACAAGAAACTGTCGTGACATATCAGATTCGTCGATGCACCATCTTCTTACCAACGTATTGATCACGTAAACCGTATCCCCCACCCTCCGTTCCACCACCTCAATGATGTTTATATTATCCAAATGCATCAGGCGCGTGGCCTCGACTGGCGTGGCGCAGTCGGTAGCGCGGCGGATTTGTAACCGGATGTCGCGGGTTCAATCCTCCGTGGTGCCACTGAGATTTCTCGGTGTGTTCTTGGGCAAAACACTTTCCCTTAGCCTCGTCCGTCGGATGGAGACCTATAGCGGGCGGTCCCGTGTATCGGTCTATCCTCCGAGTACGTTAAAGAACCATAGGAATCTATTCGATACTAAGAGTAGGACAAGGTTCCCGGATTCCTATATATTCTTCCCCTCTCTCTCTGGAGTGGCTCTAAATAACCTGTACTGTCTTGATGAGCCGTTAAACAACATTCAATTCGTCAGCAAGACGAGGGAGAGATATAATGATTCATGTTTCCGACTGAACTGTTAGCATTGCATTGAATCGTTTTAAGTTCGATTAGATGGTTTGAAAAAACACTCCGGATTATTTCACAAAGCATCGGATTGTTTTAAGTTTGATTTGATGGTTTCAAGAAAACTTAGTGAATCAAATAAAGTTACATTGAATTAAATATAATACCGATGAAATAATTCATCTTTGACTGGATGATTTATTAAAAACACACTTTTGGCGGTAATGGCCGCCCGTAAAAAACAGGACAGTGTAGCTGTCTACGCCAACGTATATATTTGCAGCACAGTCTATGCCAACGTATTTTTTTGCGGAAGGCATATATATTTGGAAAACAAACATTTATTTAGTTTCGGTCACCCAGAAGTTCGCACAAGTATTTATCTATATTTCAGTTATATATTTGTGTCTGCAATATATTTATTTTAGAGAAACTATTTATTTTCATCTTAAATATTTTCATCTTCACTATATTAAGACTGACAATATATTTTTATAAAGCGAATATATTTTCCGGTATAACATATAAATGTTTGCGTCTACAATATATACATTAGGAAAAAATTTATTCAGAGTAACGTATATATTTGCGTCTACAATATATATTTAAAAACAGGATATATGTTTTTCAGAATATATATTTCTAGGAGTAACATACTGTATATATTTGTGTGATATATATTTTTGGATAGAATATATATATTTCGTAGTAACGTATATATTTGTCTGTATCATATATATTGAACACAAATATATATATTTCGGAGTAACGTATAAATTTGTCTGTATCATATATATTTTGTATTCAGTATATATATATTTTACACGCAACGTGTATATTTATCTTACAACATATAGTCACGGATGGCGCCTTATAGTTGCCATCTTGAATTTTGACCGACATGAAATTTACTTTAGATCAACTAAATATCAAGAGTACTATTTCTGTAACGTTTCACCACAAAAGTATTTTTTGAAAATGGGTTATTTTAGCTGTGGTGGCCATTTTGAATTTCCAGTTAAGGTTATTTTTACTTCGGACCAACATCAAGAGTAACATTCCTGTAACGTTTCATGAAAATACGTGAAATAGTTTCGGGAATAGTCGCCACAAGGTTTTCGTATATAACTCTATGTAAATAAAGAGGGTCATCGGTTTGACAAGTTTCCCATCGAATCAAAATGAATTGTTTGGGACCAACTGCATGCCATGCCAGTCATTTTGGTAAAGGTAACAATAATGTCTTTGATATGTAGTTGCCACAAAATTGTGTTTTGAAAATCTATTTTTAATTTACTTTAAGGTCTGCCTTATTTTACTTAGAACCAAATATACTTCAAGAGCAACATTTCTAAAGAGTTTCATGAACACATCATTTAGCGTCAAATGAGAAGTCGCTACAAAAATACGTGTACGGACGAACAGACAGACGCCGCTACACGATATAAGCTCTGCTGATCAAAATATGGGGATCTTTGATCCGTAGGGCTAAACATGCATACTTCGGTGAAAGCGTAACTTATGGTATATAAAAGTCAGAAAACAGATAATCAATACCGATCAGTCACCAACCCGGTTCGTTTCAGGTATATATTTCATAGCGTTGACACCAGCTCTTTTTCATTCTGACACATTCTGACATAAATCCTCTCGTAAAATCGTAATAAAACATCTACTTCAGCGTCAGCGACAAACATATTGTGTATAAATACATTGTATGTAGGGGAGGGGGCCTACTATCAACTTTTTGTAAGTATTATTCGTTCGCACCCTCGACCCCTCCTCACCTACCCCACGAGAGGAAATAAATATATTATTTAAGCTTACTTGTAAAGGGGAGAAACTTAAAAAAAAAAATCATTTTAATATTTATTTGTTCGATTAATGCATTCAGTATTTTACTAATGATAATATTTTTGCAAATAAAGGGGAGCAACATAAAATACCATTGATAATAGTGTGGTCTGATTTGTCATATTCTGTGTATCATACAGGTAATCAGATGACTTAAAGGTCCTTGTATGGATAGAGTATTCCAACCCTCGGTATCAGTGTTTTAATCGGAACCTTCCGATAAAAACACATATACCGAGGGTTTGAATTCCCTATCTTCACCGGATACCCATGAAAGATTCTTATAATACTCCTACGAACTTCAAGACATTGCACCACAGCGACCTTATCTGCGTTATGTCATGATAAAAAGCAAGAAACGTGCTCTTCATAAAAGTAAATTAATGCTTTTTTAACATTAAAAAACATAGGTATACATGCTTCAAATAGATGCCCAATAGATGCCCAATAGATAACAATAGATGCCCAATAGATAACAATAGATAACAATAGATGCCCAATAGATAACAATAGATAACAACAATAGATAACAATAGATAACAATAGATGCCCAATAGATAACAATAGATAACAATAGATGCCCAATAGATAACAATAGATAACAATAGATGCCCAACAGATAACAATAGATGCCCAATAGATAACAATAGATGCCCAATAGATAACAATAGATAACAACAATAGATAACAATAGATAACAATAGATGCCCAATAGATAACAATAGATAACAATAGATGCCCAATAGATAACAATAGATAACAATAGATGCCCAACAGATAACAATAGATGCCCAATAGATAATAATAGATGCCCAATAGATAACAATATATAACAATAAACATGATAAACGCAATATAAATCTCGTTTTGTTTGGACTCATACACTAACTTCGTGCATTAGTTCACCAGTTTCTATATATCTTTATGTAAATGCAAGCATTAGAGGTAAATACCATAGTTAATTCATCGCTAATAAGTGAATTTATTAAAATACACAATGATAAGCATTATGGGCAAATATATGTTTTCTACATTACCGGACCTTATTATTTCTTAATGTAGTTTTCTCTATATTTTTCATACAATGTAAGCTGATCACGATTATGTTTCTATAACAGAAAATAATCACGGGCTGGAGCGTTTCAGAAGCCTTGGTTGATATCATTTTAAGTTCATAGTCACATTTAGTACCAGAGGAGGGGACAAGCTGGTACCAGGGGAGGGGACAAGCTGGTACCAGGGGAGGGGACAAGCTAGTACCAGGGGAGGGGACAAGCTGGTACCAGGGGAGGGGACAAGCTGGTACCAGGGGAGGGGACAAGCTAGTACCAGGGAAGGGGACAATCTGGTACCAGCGGATGGGACAAGCTGGTACCAGGGGAGGGGACAAGCTGGTACCAGGTGAGAGGACAAACTGGTACCAGGGGTGAGGACAAGTTGATACCAAGGGAGGGGACCAGCCGGCACCAGGGGAGGGGACAAGCTAGTACCAGGTGAGGGGACAAGCTGGTACGTACCAGGGGAGGGGACAAGCTGGTACCAGTGGAGGGGACAAGCTGGTACAAGGAGAGGGGACAAGCTAATACTGTGATGACCTGGTGTTTCAACATAATGATTAATGTGATGACCTGGTGTTTCAACATTTTGATTGTATCAAGAGCAGTTATAGTTTATATGATTATCAATATTGACAGTATTGCTAGTTTTGAAGTGCCTGGTGTGGATTAGTGCTGTCTGAACAGACAATGTAAACAGAGTACATGTGACGATATGTAATCAGTTTTCGCGACTTGACACTGTTAACAGTGATAATAACTGTTGTCATAGTGTTTTTCTGCAATGGATAGTCCACTCTTATCATTAGATTATCAAAACTTAGCTTACCAGATAATTTAAGTGTTATCCAATGAAGTATTTGATGTTTTACTTTTCAAAAGTTTAGAATTGTTTCTTATGGCAGCCATGTTTGTTGCAATGCATTGTGGGAGAGTGTGTTTACATTCTATTTGCAGTCAGCATCGTCTTTCAGTTTTGAAAACTATATTTAAAATGCAAGGACAGTCAAAGGACAAACTTTTGGTATATATTTTATTTAAATAATTAATATTGTACATGTTTAACTGTTTATATGCATATGTTTCATTCAATCTTAGTCTGTAAATTAGGTTTTCTTATGAAGAGGGTGTGTCTATGTTAAAGGTCATGCAACCAAAACATTGGGAGCAACCAATATTATGGGCGATTTTGGGTTGGTTGTTTGCATCCAGAGATTTGGTCACTTTCACCCAGATTTGTGGTTGAACATTCCTGGGAGTATATAAGCCCAGTTTTCTGTCATTTTAGAGGGGGAGAGAAGTACAAAATTTAGAAAGCATCAACTCTGTCAAATTAAAAGGAGAAAAAGGCAACTATTCTGTTGAACTGAAAGGCTATTTTATCTGGAAAATTAAGTAAGTCTAGTGTAACATTATCTATAGCAGATTATTTAAAGTTGTTTAAATCTGTTTCCACATTGGTAACTGTAAAATAAGATTTTTACAAGAACAGAATATTTTAAGTACAAAATACTTATCATTTGTTATGAGTAAGTCATCAGTGTTCACCTCAGTTTAATATTACGGAGTTAAAAGACTCGCGTGTATGTTAGCGTTATTATTTTAAAGAGACTTATCTACCGTAATCAGCGAGAAAGAACATGTTTATATATTGTTAAGGCATTTTCACTGATATTATGATATATAGTGTTGAAGGATTGAATAGCATTGCATTTGAATTCGTGAGAGTTATTGGAATATTTTATAGATATTAAAATATCTAAATGTTCATACACTAGTCATTGCTTACACCCATTTAATAATAAAATAAAATATTAATCAATCACTGATTAAGAAGATAACAAACTAGGATTTTACGAAGATTCGGTTTATATCCGCGTGTCCTGACAAGCGCGCAACAATACCAGGGGAGGGGACACGCTGGTACCAGGGGAGGGGACAAGCTAGTACGAAGGGGAGGTGACAAGATGGTACCAGGGAGGAGACAAGCTAGTACCAGGGGAGAAGACAAGTTAGTACCACGGGAGGGGACAGCCCCTTGAATATCACCACAGTTTAACAGGGAGAGCAGTTGTATGTTTAGTGCGCTGTATGACGATTCCTCAATTTGTTTGATTTCCTCCGAAATCTATTTTAATAGCGTTATACGTTTATTGCACGAGTTTACTACTGTTTGTCACACTCTTAATGACAAGCCATAACATTACCGTTTATCTTCCACTTACTTACAATTTCCAGTTATACTCCTAAGTCCAAGAAAATGATTCCCAAATGTACACGGAAGAAGTTTGCCGAAATTTAAATGTGTGTCAAAGTATAGCAGCGTGAATGCATTCAGGCCATCAAGTTTTGCGTAGTAATGAATTCCGTTAAAATGAATCAATATATCTCTTTTGGTTGCACGTGGTCTTTGACAGTCATGATATGCATATGGTCTGTGAAGTGAAAAATAAAAGTAAAGATGTTGTGTTTAGTATAGACAGCGTTTATTTTAATATGTTGCTGGACTCAGCATGACAGGGGTTATAATCAGTCCGTATAAAGCTGTCGTGTCGAGTATATACAACGTTTATTTTAATATGTTGCTGGACTCAGCCTGACTGGGGCAATAATCAGTCCATATAAGCTGCTGTGTCCAGTTTAGAAAAAAATGTATTTCAATATGTTGCTGGACTCAACCTGACTGGCATATAAAGCTTGTTATATCCAGTATAGACAACGTTTATTTTAATATGCTGCTGTACTCAGCCTGACTGGGGCATTAATCAATCCATATAAATCTGTTGTGTCCAGTATAGACAGCATTTATTTTGATGTGTTGCTGGACTCAGCCTGACAGACGCTTAAATCAGTCCATATAAAGCTGCTATGTCCAGTATAGACAAAGTGTATTTCAGTACATGTTGCTGGACTCATCCTGACTGGGGCAATACCCAGTCCATATAAATCTGTTGTGTCCAGTATAGAGAAAGTGTATTTTAATATGTTGCTGGACTCAGCCTGAGTGGGTCTATAATCAGTCCGTATAAAGCTGTTGTGTCCAGGATAGGCAACGTTTATTTTAATATGTTGCTGGACTCAGCCTGACTAGGGCAATAATCAGTCCATATAAAGCAGCCGTGTCCAGTTTAGACAAATTGTATTTCAATATGTTGCTGGACTCAGCCTGGCTGGGACTATAATCGGTCCATATAAAGCTGTCGTGTCCAGTATAGAGAAAGTGTATTTCAATATGTTGCTGGACTCAGCCTGACTGGGCCTTTAATCAGTCCGTATAAAACTGTTGTGTCCAGTATAGACAAAGTGAATTCAATATGTTTCTGGACTTAGCCAGTCTGGGTCTATAATCAGTCCATATAAAGCTGTTGTGTCGAGGATAGGCAATGTTTATTTTAATATGTTGCTGGACTCAGCCTGACTGGGACTATAATCATTCCATATAAATATGTTGTGTCCAGTATAGACAACGTTATTTCAATATGTTGCTGGATTCAGCCTGACAGACGCTTAAATCAGTCAATGTAAAGCTGTTGTGTCCAGTATACTAGTATACAACGTGTATTTTTATATGTTGCTGGACTCAGCCTGACTGGGGCAATACCCAGTCCATATAAATCTGTTGTGTCCAGTATAGACAACGTTATTTCAATATGTTGCTGGACTCAGCCTGACTGGAGCTATAAACAGTCATATAAAGATGTTGTGTCCAGTATAGACAACGTTTATTTTAATATGTTGCTGGACTCAGCCTGATTGGGGCAATAATCAGTCCATATAAAGCTGCTGTGTCCAGTTTAGACAAATTGTATTTCAATATGTTGCTGGACTCAGCCTGACAGACGCTTAAATCAGTCCATATACAACTGTAGAGTCCAGTATAGACAAAGTGTAATTCAACACATGTTGCTGGACTCATCCTGACTGGGACTATAATCAGTCCATGTAAAGCTTGTTATATCCAGTATAGACAACGTTTATTTTAATATGCTGCTGGACTCAGCCTGAGTGGCATTACTCAGTCCATATAAATCTGTTGTGTCCAGTATAGACAACATTTATTTTAATGTGTTGCTGGACTCAGTCTGACAGACGCTTCAATCAGTCCATATAAAGCTGTAGCGTCCTGTATAGACAAAATGTATTTCAGTACTTGTTGCTGGACTCATCCTGACTGGGACTATAATCAGTCCATATAAAGCTGTTGTGTCCAGTATAGACAAAGTGTATTTCAATATATGTTGCTGGACTCAGCCTGACTGGGCTATAATCAGTCCATATAAAGCTGTTGTGTCCAGTATAGAGAAAGTGTATTTCAATATGTTGCTGAACTCAGCCTGACTGGGCCTTTAATCAGTCCATATAAAAATGTTGTGTACAGTATTGACAAAGTGAATTCAATATGCTGCTGGACTTAGCCTGACTGGGACTATAATCAGTTCATATAAAGCTGTTGTGTCCAGGATAAGCAACATTTATTTTAATATGTTGCTGGACTCAGCCTGACTGGGACTATAATCAGTCCATATAAATATGTTGTGTCCAGTATAGACAACATTTATTTTAATATGTTGTTGGACTCAGCCTGACAGACGCTTAAATCAGTCCATATAAAGATGTTGTGTCCAGTATAGACAAAGTGTATTTCAATATATATTGCTGGACTCAGCCTGACTGGGGCTATAATCAGTCCATATAAAGCTGTTGTGTCCAGTATAGACAAAGTGTATTTCAATATATATTGCTGGACTCAGCCTGACTGGGGCTATAATCAGTCTATATAAAGTTGTTGTGTCCAGTATAGACAAAATGTATTTCAATATATGTTGCTGGAGTCCTCCTGACTGGGGCTATAATCAGTCTATATAAAGCTGTTATGTCCAGTATAGACAAAGTGTATTTCAGTATGTTGCTGGACTCAGCCTGACAGACGCTTAAAGCAGTCAATGTGAAGCTGTTGTGTCCAGTATAGACAACGTTATTTCAATATGTTCCTGGACTCAGCCTGACTGGAACTATAAACAGGCATATAAATCTGTTGTGTCCGGTATAGACAACATTTATTTTAATATGTTGTTGGACTCAGCCTGACAGACGCTTAAATCAGTCCATATAAAGCTGTTGTGTCCAGTATAGACAAAGTGTATTTCAATATATATTGCTGGACTCATCCTGACTGGGGCTATAATCAGTCCATATAAAGCTGTTGTGTCCAGTATAGACAAAGTGTATTTCAATATATATTGGTGGACTCAGCCTGACTGGGCCTATAATCAGTCTATATAAAGTTGTTGTGTCCAGTATAGACAAAATGTATTTCAGTATATGTTGCTGGAGTCCTCCTGACTGGGGCTATAATCAGTCTATATAAAGCTGTTATGTCACTGGGGCTATAATCAGTCTATATAAAGTTGTTGTGTGCAGTATAGACAAAATGTATTTCAATATATGTTGCTGGAGTCCTCCTGACTGGGGCTATAATCAGTCTATATAAAGCTGTTATGTCCAGTATAGACAAAGTGTATTGTTGCTGGATTCAGCCTGACTGGGCCTATATTCAGTCTATATAAAGCTGTTGTGTCCAATATAGACAAAGTGAATTCAGTATGTTGCTGGACTCAGCCAGACTGACGTTTACATCAGTCAATGTAAAGCTGTTGTGTCCAGTATATACAACGTTTATTTTAATATGTTGCTGGACTCAGCCTGACTGGGACTATAAACAGGCATATACAGATGTTGTGTCCAGTATATACAACGTTTATTTTAATATGTTGCTGGACTCAGCCTGACTGGGTCAATACTCAGTCCATATAAAGCTGCTTTGTCCAGTTTAGACAAATTGTAGTTCAGTATGTTGCTGGACTCAGCCAGACTAGGACTATAATCAGACCAAATAAAGCTTGTTATGTCCAGTATAGACAACGTTTATTTTAATATGCTGCTGGACTCAGCCTGACAGACGCTTAAATCAGTCAATATAAAGCTGTTGTGTCCAGTATATACAAAGTGTATTTCAATATATGTTGCTTGACTCATGCTGACTAGGACTATAATCAGTCCATATAGAGCTGTTGTGTCCAGTATAGACAAAATGTATTTCAATATATGTTGCTGGACTCAGCCTGACTGGGGCTATAATCAGTCCATATAAAGCTGTTGTGTCCAGTATAGACAAAGTGTATTTCAATATATATTGCTGGACTCAGCCTGACTGGGGCTATAATCAGTCCATATAAAGTTGTTATGTCCAGTATAGACAAAGTGTATTTCAGTATGTTGCTGGACTCAGCCTGACTGGACCTATATTCAGTCTATATAAAGCTGTTGTGTCCAATATAGACAAAGTGAATTCAGTATGTTGCTGGACTCAGCCAGACTGACGTTTACATCAGTCAATGTAAAGCTGTTGTGTCCAGTATATAGAGCGTTTATTTTAATATGTTGCTGGACTCAGCCTGACTGGGACTATAAACAGGCATATACAGATGTTGTATCCAATATATAAAACGTTTATGTTAATATGTTGCTGTACTCAGCCTGACTGGGGCAATACCCAGTCCATATAAAGCTACTGTGTCCAGTTTAGACAAATTGTAGTTCAGTATGTTGCTGGACTCAGCCAGACTAGGACTATAATCAGTCCAAACAAAGCTTGTTATGTCCAGTATAGACAACGTTTATTTTAATATGCTGCTGGACTCAGCCTGACTGGGGCATTAATCAGTCCATATAAATCTGTTCTGTCCAGTATAGACAACAGTTATTTTAATATGTTGCTGGACTCAGCCTGACAGACGCTTAAATCAGTCCATATAAAGCTGTTGTGTCCAGTATATACAAAGTGTATTTCAATATATGTTGCTTGACTCATGCTGACTAGGACTATAATCAGTCCATATAGAGCTGTTGTGTCTAGTATAGACAAAATGTATTTCAATATATGTTGCTGGACTCAGCCTGACTGGGACTATAATCAGGTCTATATAAAGCTGTTTTGTCCAGTATAGACAAAGTGTATTTCTGTATATGTTGCTTGACTCATCCTGACTGGGACTATAATCAGTCCATATAGAGCTGTTGTGTCTAGTATAGACAAAATGTATTTCAATATATGTTGCTGGACTCAGCCTGACTGGGACTATAATCAGGTCTATATAAAGCTGTTGTGTCCAGTATAGACAAGGTGTATTTCAGTATATGTTGCTTGACTCATCCTGACTGGGACTATAATCAGTCCATATAGAGCTGTGGTGTCCAGTATAGACAAAATGTATTTCAGTACATGTTGCTGGACTCAGCCTGACTGGGCCTATTATCAGTCCATAAAAAGCTGTTGTGTCCAATATTGACAAGGTGAATTCAGTATGTTTCTGGACTTAGCCTGACTGGGTCTATAATCAGTCCATAATGGCCTGTTGTGTCCAGTATAGGCAAAATTTATTTTAATATGTTGCTGGATTCAGCCTGACTGGGACTGTAATCAATCCATATAAATATGTTGTGTCCAGTATAGACAATGTTATTTCAATATGTTGCTGGACTCAGCCTGACAGATGCTTAAAGCAGTCAAGATGTCAATGTAAAGCTGTTGTGTCCAGTATACTAGTATACAACGTTTATTTTTATATGTTGCTGGACTCAGCCTGACTGGGGCAATAAGCAGTCCATATAAAACTGTTGTGTCCGGTATAGACAACGTTATTTCAATATGTTGCTGGACTCAGCCTGACTGGAGCTATAAAAAGTCATATAAAAATGTTGTGTCCGGTATAGACAACGTTTATTTTAATATGTTGCTGGACAGAGCCTGACTGGGACTATACACAGGCATATAAAGATGTTGTGTCCAGTATATACAACGTTTATTTTAATATGTTGCTGGACTCAGCCTGACTGGGGCTATAATCAGTCCATATAAAGCTGCTGTGTCCAATTTAGACAAATGTATTTCAATATGTTGCTGGACTCAGCCAGACTAGGACTATAATCAGTCCATATAAAGCTTGTTATGTCCAGTATAGACAACGTTTATTTTGAAATGCTGCTGGACTCAGCCTGACTAGGGCATTAATCAGTCCATATAAATCCGTTGTGTCCAGTATAGACAACATTTATTTTAATATGTTGTGGACTCAGCCTGACAGACGCTTACATCAGTCCATATAACACTGTTGTATCCAGTATAGACAAAGTGTATTTCAATATATGTTGCTGGACTCAGCCTGACTGGGGATATAATCAGTCCATATAAAGCTGTTATGTTCAGTATAGACAAAGTGTATTTGAATATGTTGCTGGACTCGTCCTGACTGGGACTATAATCAGTCCATATAAAGATATTGTGTCCTGTGTAGACAAAATCTATTTTAATATATGTTGCTGGACTCAGCCTGACTGGGGTTATAATCAGTCAATATAAAGCTGTTATGTCCAGTATAGACAAAGTGTATTTTAATATGTTGCTGGACTCAGCCTGACTGGGTCTATATTCAGTCCATATAAAGCTGTTGTGTCCAGTATAGGCAACATTTATTTTAATATGTTGCTGGATTCAGTCTGACTGGGACTATAAACAGTCCATATAAATATGTTGTGTCCAGTATATACAACGTTAAATTCAATATGTTGCTGTACTCAGCCTGACAGATGCTTAAAACAGTCAAGCAGTCAATGTAAAGCTGTTGTGTCCTGTATACTAGTATACAACGTTTATTTTTATATGCTGCTGGACTCAGCCTGACTGGGACAATAACCAGTCCATATAAAGCTGCTGTGTCCAGTATAAACAAATTGTATTTGAATATGTTGCTGGACTCAGCCTGACTGGGTCTATAATCAGTCCATATAAAGCTGTTGTGTCCAGTATAGGCAGCATTTATTTTAATATGTTGCTGGATTCAGTCTGACTGGGACTATAATCAGTCCATATAAATATGTTGTGTCCAGTATATACAACGTTAAATTCAATATGTTGCTGTACTCAGCCTGACAGATGCTTAAAGCAGTCAAGCAGTCAATGTAATGCTGTTGTGTCCTGTATACTAGTATACAACGTTTAGTTTTATATGTTGCTGGACTCAGCCTGACGGGACAATAATCAGTCCATATTAAGCTGCTGTGTCAGTATAGACAAATTGTATTTCAATATGTTGCTGGACTCAGCCTGCCTGGGGCTATAATCAGTCGATATAAAGCTGTTGTGTCCGGTATAGACAACGTTTATTTTAATATGCTGCTGGACTCAGAATGACTGGGGCTATACTCAGTCCATATAAAGCTGTTGTGTCAAGTATATACAACGTTTATTTTAATATGTTGCTGGACTCAGAATGACTGGGGCTATAATCAGTCCATATAAAGCTGTTGTGTCCAGTACAGACAACGTTTATTTTAATATGTTGCGGGACTCAGAATGACTGGGGCTATAATCAGTCCATGTAAAGCTTTTGTTTCCAGTATAGACAACGTTTATTTTAATATGTTGCAGCCTGAAAGAGGCTATAATCAGTCCATTTAAAGCTGTTGTGTCCAGTATAGACAACGTTTATTTTAATATGTTGCTGGACTCACCCTGACATACGCTATTATCAGTCCATGTACAGTTTTGTCTTGAGGACACGCCGGCATACCTACCGTCTGCGATATTAAAGCAAAAGCGCGGTTGGTTGACTATATTACACGTCTGGTAATCATTGGATTAGGACTAGATGGGAATAATTGGCATCAATTAAAATTGAGAGAATAAATACACTTCACACCACTACCAGCACCACACAACCGGAGCTTTACAGTTTACAGTTGCGAGTCTGTCCATTTAAGGCTTAAAACAACAACACCCAGAGTTAAAATAAGTCAAATAAAGATCGGGGTCGCCTATATATAAGTCAATTTATTTTTAGACATAAATTTATGCTTGATTTTGATTGGATGTTATTTGAAGGTAAACATATACTCTTCCAAAAAGGAAAGGTTACAGGTATACTGATATTAATTTGTCCTACAATGAGTCCATTTTAACAAGGTTAAGACACAACTATTCTCCAAATCATTCTATTCGAGTGTACTAGCAATACTTTTCTTAATTTGTTTGTCAACCTGTAAGCATAAACTATTGCAGTGTATTGTACATAGCATAACATCTATAAATTTGAATAAGTATTTTCCAATCATGTCTAAATATAGACCAATGACCCAGATGTTTACTCTAAATAATCGATGACCGAACGGGTAGCAGTAGTTCACGGATAAATATAAGTCTGTGACTAAATTATTTAAATCCAAATATGGAAATGCTTCGAAGAACTGAACAATGATTAAGACCAAATTCGGCGAAAATTGCAGCTTTGAGCAATATAAATACGGATGATTTTTCAAAAAGAATCAAAGCAAACTGAATTTGGTGTTAGAAGAGAACCGTTAACACGCAAGTTAAAGAAGAAAATAAAGGAAGGATTTCTTTATAAAATATTATACTAAGGTAAGTTTAATTGTGTTTATTTATATTTAGTTATACACACGTACGTCTCAAGGATGAATCTTATTATCACAAATGCGGGCTTCACACATAGAAAGAAGAGTTACTGTATAAGACGGTGTCCCTGTGCCGGATAGCACGGTGAATTTGAAATCCGGGATGGTAACATAAACCGGGCAGTCCGTTCCTCCAAGCAGTTAAAGAACCATGTGAATATGTAGGGGCGGTTCCCGGATTCATACTCAAACACAAAGGAATCGCAACACGGGAATTTCCGCTATATATTGTATGTACAATATGCTGCTGTTAATCGAATGGTACATGGCTACGTAAGACCTTTTCTTTCAGAAAAAAATACTAAAACAACACATAATACAGCGAACAGTATTTCTTCAACGTTTCATTATTGACAGAGTACGCGTTTGGCTCAAGCATGTGAGCAAACTTAGGATGCAAAATTTTGCAAATTCTTTACGTTAAATACAGTACTGAACTGGCTCAGTTTTTCAAAGAGGAACTTCAACATTTAGGTATTTCTTGGTACAATGTGTAATGTGATTAAAACATCTACAACGTCATAGTTGTGTCCTTTCTCTAATTAACTCCAATTTTTTTTTTACAGAACATCTTGGGATTTCTTTTGAATATTATGTGGAATTAAGTGTGCAGTATTTACAACATATAGCGGAAATGTCCGTGTTGCGCTTCTTTTGCGTTTGAGTATATATCCGTTCCCCACCTCTGGGTCGAGTCTTAATAACCTATGATGTGTTGATGAGCCGTTCAACATATTCAATTGTATTAGACTTTAACATGTTTGACTATATATCGTGAAATTAAATTATTGAATAAAATGCAAATGGATAATACGCAAAAATACTGATTTTATTCTATATTGATAATGACACTAGAGCTATACACGTTATGAAGAAGAAATACAAATACTTTCATAAAGACTACAACTACATATAAATGCAAATGTTCTTTTATTCAACACATGTATTTATTAAAAATTATTTGGAAGAATATTTCTCAGGTTTACAAATATGGACCTTCTGTATTTCAGAATTATTACATAACCGCCACCATGACTCTTACACACGACGACTACAACGATTTCGCCCTCGTCATTGACAACGGATCGGGCATGTGCAAGGCAGGCTTTGCTGGTGACGACGCTCCCAGGGCCGTGTTCCCCGCCATAACAGGCAGGCCAAGGTATGAAGCGGCTATGGTAGGAATGGGTAAAAAAGACACATACATCGGTGATGAAGCACAAAGTCACAGAGGCGTCCTTTCGCTTCGTTATCCAGTAGAACATGGTATCGTCACGAACTGGGACGATATGGAAAAGATATGGCATCACACGTTTTATAACGAACTGCGAGTAGCACCAGAAGAACATCCTATATTGCTCACTGAAGCCCCGCTGAATCCAAAGGCCAACAGAGAAAAGATGACACAGATTATGTTCGAGTCCTTCAATGCACCAGCATTTTATGTAGGTATCCAAGCGGTTCTGTCATTATATGCCTCTGGACGCACGACCGGCGTAGTGTTCGATTCAGGTGATGGAGTCTCGCATGTAGTTCCTATATATGAAGGATACGCTTTACCTCATGCGATCGAGCGTGTGGATTTGGCTGGAAGAGACCTCACAACATACCTCGGCAGAATCCTCCACGAAAGGGGATATAATTTCACGACGTCATCCGAAAAAGAAATAGTCCGTGACATCAAGGAGAAAATGTGTTACGCCGCATTAGATTTTGAACAAGAAATGGATACGTGCGCAAAGTCCTCCGTATGTGAGAAAAGTTACGAATTACCTGACGGACAAGTCATAACTATCGGCAACGAGAGATTCCGATGTGTTGAAAGTCTTTTTCAGCCATCTTTTATTGGTATGGAAAATGCTGCCGTTCACGAACTTCTATACAACTCAGTTATGAAATCTGACATCGATATCAGAAAAGACCTTTTTTCCAATGTAGTGTTATCTGGTGGTTCGACCATGTTCCCGGGAATGGCGGACAGAATGAAAAAGGAGCTCGACAACTTGGTACCCAGCGCAATGAAGGTGAAGGTCATTGCTCCGCCGGAGCGCAAATACTCCGTGTGGATTGGTGGATCAATTCTCGCATCCTTGTCAACATTTCAGGAAATGTGGATCTCTAAGCAAGAGTACGACGAGTGTGGCCCGGGTATTGTGCACAGAAAATGTTTCTAATATCAGGGAATAAACATTAAATCTCAGTGCAATATGGAAGAAAAAACGTATTTAACAATAATTCAGAAATATATCTTGTTGTATATTGTGTGTATATAGTTGAGCTTAATGTTGGAACTAAACGTTTTTGATCTGTGAGCGTCGTCTTTCATAAACAATGTATACTCATCAAAAGCCTATTATTTGTAAATATGCATGTATTTATCTTTTATGTATTTATGAAAACAAATCATGTACATTTAAATCTTAAACGTGATAAATGATTGCAGTTGCCTTTTATTTATTACGGCAGAGTTAACTTTATATAGGGCACATGCAAAGTAAATAGATATACATACGTACGAGCACTTCGCGTCCTGATGTAGTTTATACTTCGACGAAAGTTTAGAAAATGAAATTTCTTTCACTCATTTATTTCCCATTGATTTCCAACAAATATGTCCCTTATTTTAATATTGTTTTCTGTTCGCTGATGTCATAACATATCATAGTCGTTCATTCTATAATTGATATCATCTTTTTTGGATGGGTTTATGAAGGAGATTACCATTAAGCATTTGTACAAAATCACACAACTCATACTTTGTATATAATGTTTGCATGTATATTTCATGTATTTTTTATTTTTATGTAAAAACCATTAAAAACATTTACATTACCTGTGTATAGTAACTTATTCTATACCTAATTTATACATCCAATCGTAGACGCTCTTTCGAGTCATGTGACCGTACAATATATTTCCGTATCGGGACGCACGCGCGTACAAAATATCCCGTATTTTGTTCGTATTGTACGCTTCACAGGTTCCATGTTAAACCTATGATAAAGACCGAAACGCGTGAAAAGGTCCGAATAAAAATCAGAACCGACAGGCTTCTGTCATTACCTAACCATAAATTGTTGTCAAGTAATGAAAACCTATCTATTGCACATAGTTTTATTTAATTTTCCTTTATAACAAAAAAAAAACACAAAAAACTAGCATAATATATCATTGTTTGAAACTGACCTTCGGTAGTATTTAATCACTGTTGACAACGGAGAAATGGGCATTCTTTCAAGCAAATAAAGCTTGAGAGTAAGCCATGTCGAACACAATATATAAAATACATAGACCTACATGCAATTGTGCTTTCGATGTTCATAGCGACTTGCTTGAAAGCATGAAACAAACGAAAGTTATATCCGAATTATAAATGATTGGTTAAAATAAAGGTATAGAATAAAAAGGTTACTTAACATGGTTCTGTACAATACGGGATATATTTGGACTCGTACACAGCTGGAAAAAATCATATTGGACTCGCCTAACGGCTCGTCCAATATGACTTTTCCAGCTGTGTACTCGTCCAAATATATCTCCGTATTGTACAGAACCATGTTAAATAACCTATAATTATTTAACAAAACAAAAATTATTCTGGTTCCCATTTGTTTTCCTACAGAAATTCCTAATTTGCATGATAAATACGACTTTCACGGGGAAAAACTTCAAAACTAAATACTATTGGTTATTTTAGGAATAAGTGTGTGCTGCATACACGTGATCTAAGATCAATTGTAGCTTGTCACTGAAAATTCTCTTTGTAATAGCACATGTGTAAATCGTTTAATTGAAAATAACACCTGTCAGAATAAATGCTGTACTACAAGTAATAGAGTATGGTCACACATAGAGGTTTTTAAATTAACCAACGATATGAACCATACTCTATTTGTTTTGTAGAATGTCCATTTCAGCTCCCTGCCAGCTCTGTATGCAAACGCAGCTCTGCATTCATAATTACGTCGTGTATGTTTAAAACGAATATCGATCTCAGAGCCAGCTCTGCATTACAGTCCAGCTCTGCATTCAAAATAACTTGTTGCATGTTTAAAACGAATATCGATCTCAGACACAGCTCTGCATTCAAAATGACTTGGTGTATGTTTAAAACGAATTTCGATCTCAGAGCCAGCTCGAAATTCAAACCCAGCTCGATATTCAAAATGACTTGTTGTATGTTTAAAATGAATGTCGATCTCAGAGCCAGCTCGAAATTGAAACCCAGCTCGATATTCAAAATGCCTTGTTGTATGATTAAAATGAATATCAATCTCAGACCTAGCTCTGCATTCAAACCAACTCTGCATTCAAAATGACTTGGTGCATGTTTGAAACGAATATCGATCTCAGATCCAGCTCTGCATTTAAACATAGCTCTGCATTCAAAACGACTTAGTGTATGTTTAGAACAAATATCGATCTCAGAGCCAGCTCAGTATTCAAACCCAGCTCTGCATTCAAAATGACTCGGTGCATTTTTTAAACGAATATCGATCTCTGAGCCGGTTCGTAATTCAAACCCAGATCTGTATTCAAACTGTATTTTTGTATGTTTAAAACGAATATCGATCTCAGACCCAGCTCTGCATTCAAACATAGCTCTGCATTCAAAATGACTTGGTGTATGTTTAAAACGAATATCGATCTCAGAACCAGCTTTGCATTCAAACCCAGCTCTGCATTCAAAATGCCTTGTTGTGTGTTTAAAACGAATATCGATATTCAAAATGCCTTGTATGATTAAAACGAATATCAATCTCAGACCTAGCTCTGCATTCAAACCCAGCTCTGCATTCAAAATGCCTTTTATGTTTAAAACGAATATCGATCTCAGACATAGCTCTGCATTCAAACCCAGCTCTGCATTCAAAATGCCTTTTATGTTTAAAACGAATATCGATCTCAGACCTAGCTCTGCATTCAAAATGACTTAGTGCATGTTTGAAACAAATATCGATCTCAGAGCCAGCTCTACATTCAAGCATTGCTCTGCATTGAAAATGACTTAGTGTATGTTTAAAACGAATATCGATCTCAGAGCCAGCTCTGCATTCAAATCCAGCTCTGTATTCAAAATACCTTGGTGTACGTTTAAAACGGATATCGATATCAGAGCCAGCTCGAAATTCAAACCCAGTATGCCGTCTAACAAGTTTAACCGAATATCGATCTCAGAGCTAGCTCGACATTGAAAACCCAGCTCGATATTGAATGTCGATCTACGATCTTCGATCTCACAGCCAACTTCACAACCCGTTATGGTTTGGTATGTATTGTGTTTAACGTCGCTTTTAACACTCTATCTATGGTGGCTGATTACTGCCATTTTGTCTTTTCGTTTTTCGCCGCGAAAAGATGAAACGACGTAAACTGGCAGAAATAAGCCACCATACTTTGCTTTCAGTTACATCACTACGGTGTCTACTTGTAGCACTGAGCTCAATGCTCAACTTTATAGCGCTGCCACACTGGAATATCAAGTTGTAGGCGCATACCATGATACCAACGTAGTCACATTATGCTGACACCGGGCCGACTAGTCATAGTACTACCCTTTATAGGCTTAATGTCAAGCAAGGCAGATTTTGTTTAACCATAATCGATGGCCCATTTATTAATATATGCATATAAAACAAAAACAAAATGTGCATGATCATAAAAGTATACCAAATGTGTCTTTAAATGCTTCATTTTAAGCCACATACATAATACAATTAAAACTAACAAACATTTAGTTTGTCCTCATCAAATGGTTTTGGCTATTGGCTCGCTTCTATTCGTTCGTTCGTTCGTTCGTTCGTTCGTTCATTCATTCATCCATTCTGTTATTCATGCACAGTCCTTCACATCCATTCTTTCATTCAAACTCATTCACATTCATTCACATTTAGTCATGAAGTGCATTCATATTCATTCTTATTCATTCACATGAATGAATGAATGAATGAATGAATGAATGAATGAATGAATGAATGAATGAATGAATGAATGAATGAATGAATGAATGAATGAATGAATGTGGATGAATGTGAATGAATATGAATGAATGAATGTGAATGAATGAATAAATGCAAAAGAATGTGAATGAATGTGAATGAACTTCATTCAATAAATGTGAATGAATGTAAATGAATATCAATGAACAAATGAATGAAAGAACGAACGAACGAACGAACGAACAAGCGGACGGACGGACGAGCGAGCGAGCGAGCGAGCGAGCGAGGAACGGACGAACGGACGAACGAACGAAGGAATTAATGAATAAATGAAAGACTGAATGAATGAATGAATGAATGAATGAATGAATGAATGAATGAATGAATGAATGAATGAATGAATGAATTAATTAATTAATTAATGAACTGTTCATTCATTCATTTACATTCATTCATTCATGCGTTTGATCAATCGTTTGTTTGCCCGTTCACTCACTCTGTCGCCCATTGGTCAATTATTCATATTTGCATATATAAATAATTCTTTTTAATGAAGTTTGGGATGTAACCCGGTCGGGGATTGAACCGTTGACCTCCCGCATGCGAGGTTGACTCTCAACCACTAGACCACTATCGGTGCGTGTAAGTCTTGGAGATGACCGCAACAACATAATATTATCTGAAATATATAGTAACATGTGAGTTCAAGAACTACAAAGCAGGTAAAAAAAAATGTATGCAGATGCTATATTCAGTCCATGTAATACTGCTTTGTCCGGTGTTGATGGACGCAGCCTGACTGGGCCTATATTCAATCCATATAAAGCGGTTGTGTCCAGTACAGGCAAAGTTGATTTCAGTATATTATTAGACTCAGCCTGACTGAGGCTATATTCAGTCCATGTAATACTGCTCTGTCCGGTGTTGCTGGACGCAGCCTGACTGTGTCTATATTCAATCCATATAAAGCGGTTGTGTCCAGTACAGGCAAAGTTGATTTCAGTATATTACTAGACTCAGCCTGACTGCGGCTATATTCAGTCCACGTAAAATTGCTGTGTCCAGTATAGACAACGTTTAATTCAATATGCTACTGAATTCAGCCTCACGTGTGCTACAGTCAGTCCATGTAAAGCTGTGTTTTATCCGGTAAAGACAAGGTTTATTTCAATATGTTGCTAGACTCAGCGTGACTTCCCTTACAGAATCTACATACACACATATATATATAAGTGACTAATATGTCCCATATACTTGGAATATAAGTCAGTTAATATATTGTCTAAGTGAGTTAAATATAAACGTGTCAATTTCCTCATCATGAACGAGTTATTAGATACTACCTTCGGTCACTGAGATGACCTTTTGACGATAATGCCTTAGTTTGGTAACAGCTTTGAATTTAGCCAGGACATTCTTAACTGGGATAGAAGTTGCATTTAATACTTTGGAATTTTGGTGTCAAAAGACTTAAAGGGATGAACATAAAATACTGCCACAAACACATATTCATTTTGAGAATGGCTTTTTGTCATTTTGAAATGAGGATAGTATTTGGTTGCAAACATTTTGAAAAGTCAAACCTAATCTGCTGAGGATGCTGGTGAAGACATATGCTATGATATTATTTGCTGGTACATTAGAGTTATAATTTAGCTGTTATTCTTACACTAGGTTATTTAGTTAATATATGTTTTGGTATAAATACAGACATATGCTAAAAGGTATTTAAGAGCAAACATCATGTTTGCGAGATTAATGTGTCTTGTCTCCTAACTATGGAGGTATGTCTCCAGTTCAAACCATGACATCACATGCATATGTCCATATAATTGATTCGCAGACAGGGATTTTTCTATCTATCCTCAAAAGCATGTTAAAGAACCAGCTAAATCCATTCGATAATATATATTCTTGACTTTTATTATGTATTCATAACTTAATATTTTCAGAGCGGAAAAAAACAACAGAAAGAGAAATAGACAGAAAAGCCAACAAGAAAGCAATTAAAACAAACTGCCTCAACACGACTACGACTGTTATATTGACGTTATCTTGTATTTAGATCGACTGATAATATGTTAATATATTTATATTAATAAGTTTTCTTTTATGTTATTTTTTATTTTACCCATTTTTAACATGTGTTTGGCTTAGATTTGACCTATTAGTGGCATATATATGACATATATCAGTTATAAGTGGCGTTTATGCCACTTATATGAGTGTCACTTATACGTTTTACCTCTAAACCAAGTACATGTATAAGTCACTTATAGATCGCATGCAAGACACTTATAAGTGACAGAATATTAGACATATAAGTGAGTAATATGACTAACAACTAACTTGCATTTAAAATCCATATAATTGACATATTACTGGCCTGTTAATTAAAAGCGAATGCTATGTCACATATAACCCAAACTTGTATTTATTTTTCTGTAACGGTGGGGCTATACTCAGTTTAAGTAAAACTGTTTTGTCCCGTATAGACAAAGTGTGTTTCAATATGTTGCTGTATTGCACCTGACTGAGGCTAAAATCAGTCCATTTAAACCTGTTGTGTCCCCTATAATATAGACAAGCCTGACATGCGCTGTAATCGGTCCATGTAAAGATGTCCAGTATGGATTTTTGGCTCATCCTGACTGGCACAATACTCAGAGTGGTAGGAACACCCCATTCATATTTATTTGTCATTTATTTTTTATCATGCTCATTCAAGGTCTTTATCATGACACCGCGTATGCAAACGTGGAAACGTGGCTCCATCGTAAATGGAGTGTCTACTATATAATGTGTAGCAACTCTGCAGTTCTGCAGGTAAGAGGGCTCTAGACCAATTCTCCATATTGTATCATGATGTATATGAAGATGAGCCTGGCAAGTTCATTCCTGTTAGGCGCCATATAACATTTCATGTGTTGGTGCGCCTTAAAACCCAATTCAATTCAATTCATAACTTAGGTCTGAGACCTTAATGCATAAGGGCGGTATTCCTTTTAAATAATGTTCATCTTAGTTGTCCTTCAAAAGAAAATAATCCCTGACTCTATTATAAGTCTGTCCATTTAAGGCAAAAAACAACAACATCCAGACCTGCATATATATAAGTAAATTATTTTTAGACATAAATCTATTCTTGATTTTGATTGGCTGTTATTTTAAGGTAAAACTATACTCGCCCAAAATGTAAAGGTAACATATATACAGGTATAACAATACTAATTCTCCCATCCCACACTGAGTCCATTTTAATAGGATTATAGCACAACATTGCCCTATTCGTGTATATTATTAATAATATTTGTTTTTCTTTGTTTGATAACATGTTAGCATAAACTATTGCAGTATATTGTACATAGTATAACCTCGATAAATTTGAACACTATATGCGATATATAAGTATTTTCCAATCATGTCTAAATATAGACGAATGACCCAGATGTTTACTCTAAATAATCGATGACTGAACGTGTAGCAGTTGTTCACGGATAAATATAAGTCTGTGACTAAATTATTAAATCCAAATTTGGAAATGCTTCGAAGAACTGAACAATGATTAAGACCAAATTCGGCGAAACTTGCAGCTTTGAGCAATATAAATACGGATGATTTTTCAAAAAGAATCAAAGTAAACTGAACTTGGCGATAGAAGAAAACAGTTAACGTGCAAGTTAAATAAGAAATAAAGGAAGGATTTATTTATATAATATTATACTAAGGTAAGTTTAATTTTATTTATTTATATTTAGTTGTACACACGTACATCTCAAAGATGAGTATTTACAAAAATTCGATCCTCACACATAGGAAGATATTAGCTGCCCTGGCCCAGTGGATAACACGATGAAAATGAAATCCGGAGGACCTGGGTTCAAGCCTCGCCGGCTCCACTGAGTTTCATCGGTGTGTTCTTGGGCACGACACTTTCTCTTAGCCTCGTCCGTTGGATGGCAACATACACCGGGCGGTCCCTGCCTCCGAGCAGTTAAATAACCATAGGAACATGTAGTGCAGGTTTCCTGACTTATGTATCCGTTCCCTCTCATTGGGGCATATCTTATATATTGAAATGAAAAAGAAACGCAACTCGGGAATTTCCGCACAATATACCGTTGTTGATCGAATGGTATATGGCTACGTAAGACCTTTCCTTAGGAAAAAAAGAGACTAAAACAACACATAACACATCAAATAGTATTCCTTCAAAGTTTCATTATTGAAAGAGTACGCGTTTGGTTCAAGCATGTGAGCAAACTTAGGATGCAAATTTTGCAAACTCTTTACGTTAAATACAGTACTGAAATGGATCAATTTTTCAAAAGCGGTACTTCAACATTTATGAATTTCTTGTTACATTGTACCGTGATTAAAACGTCTACAACATCACTTTCTCTGACGAACTGCAACTTTTTTATTCAAAACCTCTTGGGATTTTTTGGAATATTATGTGGAATTAAGTGTGCAGTATATATAAAATATAGCGGAACTTCCCGAGTTGCGTTTCTTTTTCGCTTCAGTATAATAACCTATGATGTGTTGATGAGACCTTGAAACATTGTATTAACCTATAACATGTTTGACTATATATTCAATATGGAATAAAATACAAACGGATGAAACGTGAAGAAATTTCAATTGATGCTATAGATCTATACTCGTTTATATAAAACAGTTAATTTTACTAAATTAAGAAGAAGAAGAAAATACTATTTTACTTTAATTAAAGACTGTATAAATGAATTATAATTGTTTCAAATTTATTTGAAAGGATATTTCTCAGATTCACATCTGGACCTGGTAGAAATGTATAGAGTAGGAGTATTTATTTAAGTTGAACATGCATGACTTAAAACAACAACAATTAAAACGAAATTAAATCTTGTATTTCAGAATTATTGCATAATCGCCACCATGACTGTTACACACGACGACTACAACGATTTCGCCCTCGTCATTGACAACGGATCGGGCATGTGCAAGGCAGGCTTTGCTGGTGACGACGCTCCCAGGGCCGTGTTCCCCGCCATAACAGGCAGGCCAAGATATGAAGCGGCTATGGTAGGAATGGGTAAAAAAGACACCTACATCGGCGATGAAGCACAAAGTCACAGAGGAGTCCTTTCGCTTCGTTATCCAGTAGAACATGGTATCGTCACGAACTGGGACGATATGGAAAAGATATGGCATCACACGTTTTATAACGAACTGCGAGTAGCACCAGAAGAACATCCTATATTGCTCACTGAAGCTCCGCTGAATCCAAAGGCCAACAGAGAAAAGATGACACAGATTATGTTCGAGTCCTTCAATACACCAGCATCTTATGTAGGTATCCAAGCGGTTCTGTCACTATATGCCTCTGGACGCACGACCGGCGTAGTGTTCGATTCAGGTGATGGAGTCTCGCATGTAGTTCCTATATATGAAGGATACGCTTTACCTCATGCGATAGAGCGTGTGGATTTGGCGGGAAGAGACCTCACAACATACCTCGGCAGAATCCTCCACGAAAGGGGATATAATTTCACGACGTCATCCGAAAAAGAAATAGTCCGTGACATCAAGGAGAAAATGTGTTACGCCGCATTAGATTTTGAACAAGAAGTGGATACGTGCGCAAAGTCCTCCGTATGTGAGAAAAGTTACGAATTACCTGACGGACAAATCATAACTATCGGCAACGAGAGATTCCGATGTGTTGAAAGTCTTTTTCAGCCATCTTTTATTGGTATGGAAAATGCTGGCGTTCACGAACTTCTATACAACTCAGTTATGAAATCTGACATCGATATCAGAAAAGACCTTTTTTCCAATGTAGTGTTATCTGGTGGTTCGACCATGTTCCCGGGAATGGCCGACAGAATGAAAAAAGAACTCGACAACTTGGTACCCAGCGCAATGAAGGTGAAGGTCATTGCTCCGCCGGAGCGCAAATACTCCGTGTGGATTGGTGGATCAATTCTCGCATCCTTGTCGACATTTCAAGAAATGTGGATCTCTAAGCAAGAGTATGACGAGTGTGGCCCGGGTATTGTGCACAGAAAATGTTTTTAATCGCAGGAATAAACATTAAAACTCATTCACACGTGCAATATGGAAAAAACAACGTTTTTAACAATAATTCAGAAATCTATCTTGTTGTATATTGTGTGTATATATTTGAGCTTAATGTTGGAACTAAACGTTTTTGATCTGTGAGCGTCTTTCATAAACAATGTATACTCATCAAAAGCCTATTATTTGTAAATATGCATGTATTTATCTTTTATGTATTTATGTAAACAAATCATGTACATTTAAATCTTAAACGTGATAAATGATTGCAGTTGCCTTTAATTTATTACGGTAGAGTTAACTTTATATAGTTTTTAATCAGTGAGCGTCTTTCACAAATAATGTATACGGTTAACCCCTCAAAAGCCCATCATTTGTAAATATGTATACATTTATTTTTATGTAATTATGTTTAGAAATCATGTACATTTATCCGTTAAAGGCGCTAACTGGTTGCAGTTGCCTTTTATATTTTATTCTAAAACAATTGTTTGCGTCCTGATGTAGTTTATACTTCCATGAACGTTTCAGAAAATGAAATTTCTTTCTCACATTTACTTTTCACTGTTTTCCAACAAATTTGTCCTTTGTTTTTATATTATTTTCTCTTCCCGCGCTGACGTTATAGAATATGATAGTTGTTCATTGTATAATTGAGCTGTTATTATTTTGGATGTGCTAATGAATGATATTACCATTAATTCATTTGTACAAAATCACTCAACTCATACTTTGTATATTTCGTGTACATATATATTTCATGTTTTTTTATGTTTATGTAAAAAAAATATTAAAAACATTTACATTACCTGTGTATTGTAACTTATTTAACATAACAGAAAAGTATTCCGGTCCCCATATTTGTCTACTGAAAATCCGTGTCTTAAATCACGTGGTTAATGCGACTAAACACCTAAGAAATAAATACAATTGCTTATTTTAAAAATAAATGTGTTGTGTATAGACATAAGAGATCTAAGAATAAATAGCATAACATCATGTTTGAAAGTGAAATATGCACAGAGGAGCTTGCATGAAAACATATAAACGAGTTTCATATTCTTCGTATGAAAGAACACGAATGCCGTTCTTTTCTAGAAGACATGATCAGTTGTATTATTATACTCTCCAAAAAAGAATTCCCCAAAGTTTACCGTTTATCTTGTTTTATAGGGTTCCATATTATCCAGTGATATTCGTTTTTTATCATCTATCCTGTAGCTTGCATGTTGTAATGTGGAACAAGACTGAACATTCAACCTATATAATCAGAGGAGTAGCCACAAAGTCATTATCTATATCGACATCTCATTGACTCTAAGTAAATTTCATATTGGTTGAACTTTTGGTCTTTTATTTTCTTTTGAAAATCTATTTTTATCTAAAGCTGCCATCTTGGATTTCTGATCCTCCTGAATTTTGAAAATCTTTTCTATCTGTGGTTGCCATCTTGAGTTTTGACCGACCCTAAATTTACTTTGGATCAACTAGATAACAAGAGCGCTATTTCTGTAAAAAGAAATATAAAAATATCGGACAGGGAAAGTAGCATTCAAGGAGGACAGTCAACCACAAAACACAGAAACAAACACGCAAAAAGACAAACAAGAAGGAAACTTTATGAAAATATCTTCAGTGGCGCTTTAGCGGCCATTTAAAATTTCCAGTAAACCTGATTTTCAATTAGGCCCAACATCAACAGTAACATTCCAGTAAAGTTTCATGACAGTCCGTAGACTAGTTTCAGGAGTAGTCTTAAAGGTTTCAAAACAATACCGCTTACATATTTTGAAAATATGAATTTAGTTAGGACATTAGTTTATATTTTATGTCAACATGATTGTAACTTAAGACCAACGAGTAAAATTCTTATAAAGTTTTCTGGAACTCCATGAATAGTTTCAGAGGAGTATTCGCCTTAAGTTTTAACTTTATAGCTCTATAGAGTTTCATGAAAATACATCAAGTAGAGTCAAAGTAGTAGTCGCTACCAAACAACATATGTACGGACGAACAGACAAACGGACAGCATAAGCTCTGCTGATCAAAATCTGCAGATCTGTGATCCGTAGGGTTAAACATGCATACTTCGGTGAAAATGTGACTTGTGGCATGTTAAACGTCAGAAAACGGTTAATCAATGACAATCAGTCACCAACCCAGTTCGTTTGAGTTATATATTTCATAGTGTGAAGCTCTTGTGTCAGCTCTTGTGGCACAAGCTCTCTCGTAAATTAGTAATAAAACACATAGTTCAGCGTGTATAACAGTCATATAATAAATACTGAAAAAGTGATCCCTTGGAAGCAACAAACACAAACAAGAGTTAAAAAAGTAGCAGACTCGGTTTTATTGAGTCTGTTCATGAGAGGTAATGTTAAGAGCAACGCCTCTCGCGCATCCTAGCACCGGTTTAAAAAGCTCTAGCATAGCCTATTTTGTATAAATACATTGTATGTATGAGGAGGGAGTTATTGTGGATGTATTATTCTCCACCACTCCACCCATCCCTCACCCGCACACCACGAGGAAGTATATTGTAATATATTATTTAAGCTTGCGTGTAAAGGAGAGAAACTTAAAGAAAAAATGTTAATAGTAATATTTATGTTATGTTAATGCATCCTGTACGGTACTTTGTTTGCAATTAAAGGGGAGCAACTTAAAATACCATTGAAAATAGTGTGGTCTGATTTGTCCTATTCTGTGTATAGAGTAATCAGATGACTTAAAGGTCCTTGTATGGATAGAGTAATACTCCTACGAACTTAAAGACATTCCACCACAGCAATCTAAACTGTGCTAGGTCATGATAAAAAGCAAGAAAAGTGCATAACAGTAAAGTAATGCGTTTTAAAATTAAATAATACAGGTGTACTGATAAGCATTATGGTCAAATAAGTTTTCTACGTAACAAAGTGTATTACCGGGCCTTATTGTTTCTTAATGAAGTTTTCTGTTTGTTTCTCATACAAAGCAAGCTGATCACGATTATATTTCTATAACAGAATATAATCACGGGCTGGAGTGTTTCAGAAGGTTGATATCATTATTAAGTTTCTAGTCATAGCTAGGAACGGTGGTGCATCCCCTTTAATGTCACCATATTCTGACAGGGAGGGCAGTTTTATGTTTAGCGCGCTGTACGATGTGTCCTCAATACGTTTGATTTCCCCCGAAATCTTCCTCCGAAATCTCTTTTAATAGCATTATACGTTTATTATACATGTTGACTACTATCACAACCGTAATGTCAACCCGTAACATTTGCTACCCTTAGCTTACAATATCCAGTTATACCCGTAACTGTAGTTCCAAGAAAGGGAGTCCCAAATGTACACAGAAGAAGTTTCCAAACCCGTTTTCGTCTAAATGTTTGTCAAAGTATATCAGAGTGAATGCATTCACAGCATCACGTTTTGCGCAGAATTAATTCAGTTAAATTGAATCAATACATCTCCATTGATTGCACGTGGTCTTTGACAATCATAATATGCATGTGGTCTGTGAATGAAGCACGTTAAATAGGCCGTTGTAACAACGCTGAAGGTAACATCCGCCTCCAAAGGTAAAACTTGAAAAAAGTTGTTACATTTAGCGTTAGCCGTGTTACCTCTAGCGGAAGAGGTGAGTGTTGCCTTTAGCGGAGGTTGTTACCTTTAGCGTTGAAATTGTTACCTTTAGTGTTGAATTTGTTACCTTTAGCGAAATTATTACCTTTAGCGTTGCTACAGCCGTCACAGATTGATTGCATCGGGTGAAACAGATTGAATATTCGAAACTCCTTGTCAAGTGAGAAAGTGTTGATTCTTACAGATGGCGGGAGGTATACAGTACTGGTTCTACCCAGGGAAAATGGGATGGTCTGCCTCTACAACAAACAAATCGACCGTCATATATTGCCTAACATGTGCTAAAATGACGTAAAACACCATTCAAAAAAACAAACAAACAAACAAACGTCTCAGTTGTTATATTTTAGTTTATAAACTTGTAACTATATAATTTTAGTATATTTCAATTTCCACAGCAGTGCAGGATCAATACTTATCTTTTGAAAGTCGCGGTATGGTTTCGTATTTATTGAGTCTAACGTCGCGTTCAATACTCTTTCTGTGGTGGCTGATTTCTGCCATGTTGTCTTTTCGTTATTTCGCCGCGAAAAGACGACAGAACGAATAGACGACATGACGAAAAGACGAAAATGCAGCGAATAACGAAAAGATGAAACGACGAAAACTGGCAGAAATAAGCCACCATACTACACTTTCAGTTACATCACTATCGTGTCAACTTGTAGCCCTGAGCTCAATGCTCAACTTTATAGCGCTGCCACACTGGAATACCAAGTCGTAGGCGCATACCATGATACTAATGTAGTCACATTATGCTGACACCGGGTCGACTAGTCATAGTACTACCCTTTATAGGCTGAACGTCAAGCAAGGGAGATTTTGTTTAACCATAATCAATGGCCCATTTATTAATATATGCATATAAAACAAAAACAAAATGTGCATGATCATAAAAGTATACCAACTGTGTCTTTAAATGCTTCATTTTAAGCCACATACATAACACTATTAAAAATTAACAAACATTTAGTTTGTCCTCATCAAATTGTTTTGGCTATTGGCTCGCTTCTGTTCATTCGTTTGTTCGTTCGTTCGTTCATTCATTCATTCATTCTGTTATTCATGCACACTCCTTCACATTCATTCATTCATTCACATTCATTCGCATTCATTCATTCATATCCATTCACATTCATTCACATTTATTCATGAAGTGCATTCACATTCATTCTTATTCATTCACATGAATGAATAAATGAATGAATGAATGAATGAATGAATGAATGAATGAATGAATGAATGAATGAATGAATGAATGTGAATGAATATGAATGAATGAATATGAATGAATGAATAAATGCGAAAGAATGAGAATGAATGTGAATGAACTTAATGCATGTGAATGAATGTAAATGAATATGAATGAATGAATGAATTAATTAATTAATGGATGAATGAATGAATGAATGAATTAATTAATTCATGAATGAATGAAAGAATGAATGATGAATAAATGAAATGTTCATTCATTCATTTATATTCATTCATTCATGCGTTTGTTCATTCGTTTGTTTGCCCGTTCACTCACTCTGTCACCCATAGATCAAATATTGATATTTGCATATATAAATAATTATTTTTAATGAAGTTTGGGATGTAACCCGGCCGGGGATTGAACCGTTGACCTCCCGCATACGAGGTGGACTCTCAACCACTAGACCATTAGCGGTGCGTGGAAGTCTTGGAGATGACCGCAACAACATAATATTATCTGAAATATATAGAAACATATATAAATAATTAGACTAATGTGCTGAACTCAGTTGAATAGTCCATTTAAAGTTTTGTCTTGAGGACACGCCGGTATACTTGCGATCTGCGATCTTAAAGTAAAATGGCGGTTGGTTGGCTATATTTTTACACGGCTGGTAATCACTGGATTGGCACCAGCTGGGAATAATTGACATACATTAATAAGATAGAGAATAAATACAAACCCACCACCACCACCACCACCACTACCACACCACTACCACCCCCACACAGACCCGTAGGCAACCTTGCAATTTAATCGATGCAAATCCCTTCCTAGCGCACTCTATGGATATACCCTCTGAAATATATATTATATATTTTTTTTTTTTTCTGCATGCGATTTCCTTCGTTTTAATGCATTCTCTTGCCAGATTTTCAGTTTAAAGTTGGACAATTATGTTCGAGACTATTTGATATATTTCATATTCCATTAAAATGTCTACTTCAGTGTTTGATATCTTCCGAAATTCTACCGAGGCAACTGCAGTTGCATCGTGCAGTTGCCTCGTGTGCTAAGGGCCTGCCACAAACACATAAACACACACACAGAACTAGAGCTTTACCGTTTACAGTTGCGAATCTGTCCGTATAAGGCAAAAACAACAATACACAGAGCTGCAATAAATCAAATAAAGATCGCCATATAAGCAAATTATTTTTAGAACATAAATTTATGCTTGATTTTGATTGGCTGTTATTTTAAGGTAAACATATACTCTCCCAAAAAGGTTAGTTACAGGTATGCAGGTGTACAAATAATAATTCTCCCATCCCATTCTAAGTCCATTTTAACAAGGTTAAGGCACATTTATTCTCCAAATAATGATGTTCGTGAAGACATATAATACGATTTGTTTTTTCTTTATTTGATAACCTGTTAGCATACATTACTGCAGTGGGTTGTGCATAGCATAACCTCGATAACTTTGAACACTATATACGATATACAAGTATTTTCCAATCATGTCTAAATATAGACCAATGACCTAGATGTTTGGTCCAAATAATCGATGACTGAACGGGTAGCAGTAGTTCACAGATAAATATAAGTCTGTGACTAAATCATTAAATCAAAATATGGAAATGCTTCGAAGAATTGAACAATGATTAAGACCAAATTCTGCGAAACTTGCAGCTTTGAGCAATATAAATACGGATGATTTTTTTCAAAAGGAATCAAAGCAAACTAAACCTGGCATTAGAAGTAAACAGTTAACGCGCAAGTTAAAAAAGAAAAAAAGGAAGGATTTATTTATATAATATTACATTAAGGTAAGTTTAATTTTATTTATTTATATTTAAACACGTAACTCTCAAGGATGAGTTTTATTATCACAGATAGGAAGAAGAGTTACTACATGTGGATATCACGGTGAATAGAAATCCGGGATGATAACATAAACCGGGCAGTCCGTTCCTCCAAGCAGTTAAAGAACCATGTGAATATGTAGGGGCGGTTCCCGGATTCAAATGTATCCATTACATCTCTCTGGGTCGAGTCTTAATAACCTATGATGTGTTGATGAGCCGTTAAAATGGTCAGTACTTGTATTAGCCTTTAACATGTTTGACTATATACTAGTATATATCGTGAATTAAATTATTCAATAAAATACAAATGCATAATACACGAAAATACTGATTTTTATTCTATATTGATAATGATACTTTATGAAGAAGAAACAATTATTTTCATTAAAGACATATTTTTTTCAAATTTATTTGGAAGGATATTTCTCAGGTTTACAAAGATGGACCGGTTAGAATCTTACATTGCAGGTATATATTTAAAATTGAAATATGCTAAAAAACAACAACAATTAAACCGGAGCTAAATTCATGTTTAATTCTGTATTTCAGAATTATTACATAACCGCCACCATGACTCTTACACACGACGATAACAACGATTTCGCCCTCGTCATTGACAATGGTTCGGGCATGTGCAAGGCAGGCTTTGCTGGTGACGACGCTCCCAGAGCCGTGTTCCCTGCCATAACAGGCAGGCCCAGATATGAAGCGGCTATGGTAGGAATGGGTAAAAAAGACACATACATCGGTGATGAAGCACAAAGTCACAGAGGCGTCCTTTCGCTTCGCTACCCAGTAGAACATGGTATCGTCACGAACTGGGACGATATGGAGAAGATCTGGCATCACACGTTTTATAACGAACTGCGTGTAGCACCGGAAGAACATCCTATATTGCTCACTGAAGCTCCGCTCAATCCAAAGGCCAACAGAGAAAAGATGACACAGATTATGTTCGAGTCCTTCAACACACCAGCATTTTATGTAGGTATCCAGGCGGTTCTGTCACTATACGCCTCTGGACGCACGACCGGCGTAGTGTTCGATTCAGGTGATGGAGTCTCGCATGTAGTTCCTATATATGAAGGATACGCTTTACCCCATGCGATTGAGCGTGTGGATTTGGCGGGAAGAGACCTCACAACATACCTCGGCAGAATCCTCCACGAGAGGGGATATAATTTCACGACGTCATCCGAAAAAGAAATAGTCCGTGACATCAAGGAGAAAATGTGTTACGCCGCATTAGATTTTGAACAAGAAATGGATACGTGCGCAAAGTCTTCCGTATGTGAGAAAAGTTACGAATTACCTGACGGACAAGTCATAACTATCGGCAACGAGAGATTCCGATGTGTTGAAAGTCTTTTTCAGCCATCTTTTATTGGTATGGAAAATGCTGGCGTTCACGAACTTCTATACAACTCAGTTATGAAATCTGACATCGATATCAGAAAAGACCTTTTTTCCAATGTGGTGTTATCTGGTGGTTCGACCATGTTCCCGGGAATGGCGGACAGAATGAAAAAGGAGCTCGACAACTTGGTACCCAGCGCAATGAAGGTGAAGGTCATCGCTCCGCCGGAGCGCAAATATTCCGTTTGGATTGGTGGATCAATTCTCGCATCCTTGTCGACCTTTCAAGAAATGTGGATCTCTAAGCAAGAGTATGACGAGTGTGGCCCGGGTATTGTGCACAGAAAATGTTTCTAATCGCAGGGTATAAACATTAAAACTCATTCACTAGTGCAATATTGAAGAAGAAAACGTACTTAAAGATAAATGCAGAATTCTGTCTTGTTGGTATATTGTGTGTTTATATCTGAGCTTAATGTTGGAACTAAAACGTTTTTGTTCAGTGAGCGTCTTTCATAAACAATGTATACGGTTAACACCTCAAAAGCCCATCATTTGTAAATATGCATATATTTATCTTTTATGTATTTATGTAAGCAAATCATGCACATTTAAATCTTAAACGTGATAAATGATTGCAGTTGCCTTTTATATTTTATTCTAAAATAATAAATGCCATTTCTGAACGATCACGGTTGTGTTAACCATATATAAGGGCACATGCAAAGTAAATAGATGTACATGCGTACGAGCACTTCGCGTCCTGATGTAGTTTATACTTCCATGAACGTTCAGAAAATGAAATTTCTTTCACACATTTATTTCCCATTGATTTCCAACAAATATGTCCCTTATTTTAATATTATTTTCTGTTCCTTCGCTGACGTCATAACATATCATAGTCGTTCATTGTATAATTGATATTTTATCGTTTTTAGATGGGTTAATGAAGGAGATTACCATTAAGTATTTGTACAAAATCATACAACTCATACTTTGTATACATATAATGTTTGCATGTATATTTGATGTATTGTTATTTCTATGTAAAAAACATTAAAAACATTTACATTACCGGTGTATAGTAACTTATTTAACATAACAAAAAATATTCTGGTTCCCATTTGTTTTCCTACTGAAATTCTTAATTTACATGACAAAGCGACTTCTACGGGGAAAACGCCTTAGAAACTAAATACTATTGATTATTTTAGGAATAAGTGTGAGCTGCATACACAAGCGATCTAAGATCAAATGTAGCATGTCACTGAAAATTATCTTTGTAATAGCACAGGTGTAAATCGTTTAATTGAAATTAACACCTGTCAGAATAAATGGTGTACTACAAGTAATAGATAGATAAGTAGTATGGTCTCATTGAGTTGGTAAATTTAAACATCGAGATGGGCGTAGCCCATCGGGGTGTTTAAATTAACATCTAACTCATCTAAAATCATCTTAAACTCTTGATCAGATATTTGTGCATCACTTAACGCTTTTGGTATTAACTGCTTTATGCTATTCAACTTAGACTCAATGTTTTTAGCTGTAGGTCTAGCTGTATGAGTGTAAACCTATAATAGCGGGCAGTAACAGATTCTCGCATTTTTAGTGTGCCATTACAAAATAGCGAGTGCAAACCAGATTATTTTCAGTCGTAAAGGCCTTATTAAATTTCGCACGAAGTTGATTTTGAATGTAACTAGACACATCCCGTGTTGTATTTTTTAAAGGAGTACTAAAAACAAAAGCGACAAAGTCCCTGTAGATGAATACATAAGACACGGTGTTCGAGTTAACAATGAATTATTCTGTTAAAACAAATAACATTAACCGAGAGAACAGTAGTTTTAAAATATCATATCCTCGACGTATGCTTGCTATAACCACCGTGTAAAACCAAACACCGAATCATTCTCCATAAAACGGGTAAAACTCGCACAGGACATATTTTACAGGAATGTACAATTTAGTCTTAAATGGACACATGGCAATCTTGAAGTTTCTATTATGCATTATAACAGTGTATTTGTAGTTCTAAAGATTATAGTCCCTCTACCATTTGATCCCCGAGAATAATCTCTCGTTGGCTCAGCATTATGGGTGGACATGTGTGTGAGGTATTGTATAAAGTGCTATGTATCAATCTACAGTCTACTTGTAACATATATAGTGCTGCCACATTGGAATACCACGCCAAGGTCAAATTTGAACAATTCTGAAAACTGAGTAAATTAGACTTAAAGAGCCAAAAGTTTTCTCTGGATGAATGATAACATGTGTATGAATATTTAAAGTGTTAATTCACTAAAGAATTCATGAGAATTATTAGTCGGAACAAGTTTCTAGTTCGAAATAAGACTCGGAAAAGACGAGCTTGTTTGTAGTATCACGCATGCGCATTACAGTCACATGACAAGAGTTGTCTTTTCTGATGTTAGCAGGTTTTGGAAAGTACGCAAATACACCACGAGAACGTCATTTTTATGAGATTAAATATAAAACAAATTGAGGATTAAGTATTGAAGTACTTTATTTGTACATAAACTACAGCGTAATCATCCGATTTAATACTGAACTTCCAAAAACCGCACTTCGCTTCCATTTATTTTTCATCTATCAATAAATAACAAAAGCCAAGAGGTCAATTACATAACGTATGCAGTGTTTTCTTCCTATATTCAACATAAAAAGTTTCACTTTTTAGTGTCTTAGCACTTAAAAGGTGCGTAATTTGAAGTACCCAATTCCAGGTTGGGATATTCCTAAATTCTAAATATAGCTTACACGGCGCCACCTCTCGGGTTTTGCATTGCTACCGTGATATTCCGAAAAAATGTCAATTATTCTACTTCAATTCTTAACTGGGTATAGTTTTTTCAATCCAGGAAAATGTCTGCATTTGTCAAACGTAACCAGCTGTAAACGTGTTACCATGCCGTTAAAATTAGGGACAAAATCAACAGAGCTGACAACGAATTTTTCTAAAAAACATGGTCACCGTAAGGACACCTGGTAGACGCTTTAAAAAATATTGACATGCGTTTCAAGTATCGGGACGACTAATTACCGGAAAGATTTATATTATGCGGAAAGGAATAGAAAAGAGCAAAAACGATCGAACATATTTTTTATTACAAAAACGATGAAAAAAACTTTAGGGTCGGCGGAAAAAAATAGGGTCGGTCGGGTTAGCGGAAACAGAGTATTCATTTTGTTTGGCCTAATATGTCTACAGCTGATCTCAGTGTAATACTTGAAATCAAGTACTATATATTTTCTTCTAAACGCCTAAATACATCACTCCCTATAGCAGCCTTCAAAAACAGACTTGTGTATTGTTATAAAACACTTAAAGAAATAGCCATTATGAACAACAATCTAGAACCTTTCTACCAAAACTGGCAAAAATACAAAGATATTTTCGAACCTTCCTAAAATAAACTTATTACAAAATGAGTTTTTTGTAAAATTTTGTAATTCACTGTATTAAATATTCACCAAATAATGGGATAAAAGATAATAATATCTGAATAAAAAGTGTTTACATAGGCCAATTTAGCTGAACCAAGACCGCATCACTTTTAAAGTTGATACCATTTTAATCAATGCTCATATGTTTCCTGTTGTGAGGGGCTGCATGGGGGTTAGCATACAGAGTAAGAAAACTTAGATCTTCACTAATTTTTTTTCTATTGTTTAACATGCTAAAATACTTCCCCTTAATAATAAAAATATTAACTGCATCTATTGCAACATGTAGTATAACTATTTGTTTACATTTTAATTAATAATGATAATATGCTTGTACTTTGTGCTCATATGAATCTTCATGAATTATTAAGATATATCATTATATTTGTAAGGTGTGCGGTGGGATGGTCCTCCCCGACCCATCACACACCTATTTACGGGGAGAATAAACGGATCACCCAAGTGGTGATTGAAAAAAAACAAAAAAAAAACAAATTATGTCGGGCACTTGTGTGCTTGATTCATATAATTATTTATAATATTAAACCAAATCAATATCTGGTGGGCGGGACTTGCAGAGCATCTATACCATGGGCCGTAGGGCATCGTGTATACTTAATGTTTGCTTCTAATAGCGATACAGATAAAAGACTATATAACAGGCCAGTAGAAAACAACAAACTTTTAGAGATACTAGTTTTAATAGTATTAGCTTTGTTTGTTTGGTGTCTTACGTCATTTTCAACACATGTAAGGCTATATAAGATGGTCGATTTTTTTGTTGTGGTGGAGGCAGACTGGAATCAGTACTGCATGTATACCTCCCGCCATCCGCAAGAATCGACACTTTCTCACTTACAAGTCGAGCTCCCAGTGAGATTCGAACCAGCAGCGATGAGAGGCGAGAAGTTTTACAACGCAACATCGTTAACCCCTCGGCCACGGAAAGCATTATATTGTTTGATGCTAGTGTTTGTGTGTTTTCGCCAATGGTGCATTGCGCCTGAAGTATATTAAAGAAACTAACTCTCCAAATAATGGCAAAATTACACTTTAGAGCCGTTTATCAAAAATCTGTCGAGGTGTTAAGGTCATATAATAATGTATATGCGCCGATTAACAGTAAATGTTTATTCATGGGCTCATAAAATACCCGTGATTGATTGAATATGCGTAAAATGAATTATGAGTTGGTAACTCTTAATTCTGGGTTTGGCCTGGCTGGATAAAAAGGTTTATATCTGTTGTTATTATTTTTGGTATGTGTTGCTGTTGTTATTATATTGGCATAACATAAGAACTATTTACCCCGTGCACGGTTGATATGAGTATTATTCCATCCCTTCAGATGTTTAATATTAC
>JAWPHD010002156.1:0-190000 GCA_037043455.1 Cyrtodaria siliqua
GGGGGGGGGGGGGTGAGGGGTTGGGAGGGGAGGGGGGTTGGGAGGTTATGTTTGGGGGATTTATAGAAAAGAAAGATAATTAGATAAAGAGTGATATAAGTAAGAATAAATGATTAGGGTGTGGGGGGGGTGGGTGGGGGTATGTGGGAGGGGGGGGGGGTGATTGGAGGTAATATGTGGGAATAAAAAAAAAAAAAAAAAAATAAAAAGAATTTAAAATTAATAGTGAAAAAGAATAAAGTTAAAAAATAAAATAATGAAATTTGAGGGTTTAGGGGGGGGGGGGGGGGGTAGTGTGGGAGTGGGGGGGGGGGTGGGATTGGGTATAGTGGTGGGAAAATGGAGAATAAAAAAGTAAATATTAAGTAAGAGATAAAGAGTAAATAGAATGATAATATATTAAAATAAAATAGTGGTGTGGGGGGGGGGGGTGTATGTGTGGATGGGGGAGTGGGATTGGAGGTATATGTATGGGATTAAATATAAAATAAATAGAAAGATGATAAAATGATAAAAAAAAAAAAAAAAAAAAAATTTAAGTGGGGTATGCACTATAGGGTTTTTGTGGGTTGTTGGTATGTTGAGTGTGTGGTTTTTGGTGGTTTGACTATTATACACAAAGTGTGTGAAAGACACAAGGCCAATATTCCCCATCAAAAATCTCCACTGCTCAGCAGCTCACAGCGACCGAAAACAGCCCGTAAACTACAAATATTAGTTGTTGATTTTTGGTGGGGTGGGTGGGGTTTACATTTGTATGGTGTGGTGGTGATCTTGAGGTCTACTAGAGAGTTGTCCCCCTCCCCCTTACCCAAATAATAGAAAAAGCAGCCAAACGAGATAGCAACTATACATCACCCCACTCGGTTTGGGGGGTGTATGGCTTTTGGTTGTGGGTACATTGTTCGGTGTTGCTTTGTCGAATTCTACTCATATAGTTTGCCCCTCACCGCCCCCCAACCCCACCACCCCGACTCTCACCCGCCACACGCTTTTTTTTTTAATATTTCTTTGTTGGTTGTTAGTCATTCTTACACTTGTTGCCCTCCCCACCCCACGCCTCTACCCCATTCCCACTCAAACTCGATTTTTTAAATTATTATTTTTCTTCATATTTTTGTGTTGTTTTGGTGAATTATTACATAGCTTCTACACATAATGGTTGCCCTCACACACCCCACTCCCCCACCATCCACCCCCGCCTCTCTCCCACCCCCACCCCGCACCCCACCCCCACCCGCACCCCACTCAAAACTCGATATTTTTTTTTTTTTTTTTTTTTTTTACATATTTCTGTGTAGTTTTGGTCAATTTTTACACTTAGTCATGTGTGCTTCCAACCCCACCCCACATTGTTGTAGCCTTGTTTTCTGATGGTATATACTAGCTATAAAATTATATTCTCTGAAAAATCGAATAGTCGAGCTGCGCTGTTCTCCGACAGCTCTTGTTATGATACAGACGAGGTTTTACGCAAGCGTAAAATAGCTGCGAGAGAAAATAGCATTATTTCTCGGAACAAAGTTTAACATAATAACAGACCAAGTCACGGGTGTTCCAAACAATATCAAAAAAGAGTTGTCACGGAGACGTAAACACGCCATGACCTTTTTTTTTACCCAATTTGTGTTACGCGAATCCTTGACATGCCTTACAAATTGATTACATATTCACCTTTGTAGCATGACGTGCTAAAGTACACATCACCACAGAAATAGTGTGCATTACAACACATAAACTGTTCACTGTTACCATGTGTAATTAGTTAAGGAACTGTTGCTACCTTACCATCAGCAATAATGAAACCAACGAAAATTAAAAAAAATCAAAAAAAATCGGCAATCAACAGGCTTGAACCCTATCTTCCTGGGCAGTAACACAGCGCCTCGACTGACTGCTCTAATACGGCTTATAATTGTTCCGTCGCTAATATAATATAATAGTAATTCAGCTGATTACATGCTACCAATTGTGAACGCTCGGCCATCCCGTCATTCTTCGGATCCCGCGAAGAAATAGGGAAATCAGCAGGCTTGAACCCTACCTTCCTGGGCAGTAACACGGCGCCTTGATCAACTGCGCTACTGAGGCTTGTGAATGTTCCGTCGCTAATATACATATAATAGTAATTCAGCTGATTACATGCTACCAATCCGTGAACGCTCGGCCAATCCCGTCATTCTTCGGGATCCGCAAAGCAGTGTACGAGATGTTGCGAATGACATGCTACATTAGACTGCTTTACGAAAACGTCATTTCAGCAAGTGAAATGGTAACCTTTTAACGTTACAAAAATATGTGTTTATACCATTCAAGTTTTTCAGACGAGTTCTACAGGAATTCAAGTTGTAAAGCATGCTTATTGCCACTTACAGGAGTCACAGCCTGTTAACCATAGACAGATATAAAAGCAATATAAGAGTCAGCTGCCGAAGGCAGCTGAATGAAAAATAAGAATATTAAAGGTTAATGACCACCCTTTTTGTAGTATTATCAATTAACAAATTTAACTCTTAAACATCATATTAACATTTATTGATAGTCCCGGAGAGAAACATATATTTAAAACCGCGACTTAATTGTATGTAAAAACAAGTATTATTTCCATGACGTAGATACTACTTTTACCATTGCTTGACTGCACGGGGAAATGAGGTGAATCTGAATTGTATAGCTGCACATCTATTATTGCCAGATAATTGATAAATATCTAAATACATTTACCTGTGGATTAATTTACCTGTTCAAAGATTTCTACGTTATCAAATACAATCTTATTCTCGCTTTTCACAGATATTGCTATGTGTGAATTGTAAATATCTATTGTTGCGTATTGATTTCGATATAAATAAACATAAACATGTTCATGAAACAAAAAATGGCCCGAGAATCACCGTTCAAACTATTAATATTCGAGTGATCTTTCTTCTTCTGTCCAACGTGACACATGTGTGTGAATATGAAAGTTATAATGCGATTGGTTCAAATCCAGTAATCAACCAATGAAATGCGCGCTTTCAAATTGATGAACTTTAATGAAGAGAGATAATTTTCAACAAATACGGCTTCAAATTACACGCATTAAAACACAATTTCTGGTTGGATTTTAGTTTTAAAAGTTTGATTGTCCCGAGATTTTTTTTAGATAGCCCGACGGGCAACCATTTGTGAAAGAGAGACTAGCACGGATTCAGATTGGACTAACCTCGGGCTATCCTATTCTTGGAGCCCAAATAATCTTTGGTTTCTTTAAAACATTTAGAGACATATTGTAGGAAGAGTAGTCAACTCCAATCATGTATTGCTGTAGAGATCTCTTGTAGAAAGAGGAGATAAAATCTAGTCATGTATTTATGTAGACATCTTGTAGAGAGAGAACAAATCCAGTATCCAGTCATGTATTTCTGTAGAGACATATTGTAGAGAGTGGAGATAAAATCCAGTCATGTTCCTACTGCAGAGACCTCATGTAGGGTGAAGAGTCATGTAGATACCTGTTTTAAGCTTAAAATCACTCCCCTTAGCACGGACGTAAAACGTCAAACACTTAAGTAAGAAGGGTGCTTGTGTCACGAATCATTCTGCTTGATTGCTTCAACCGGAAGAAAACTTCATAGCTATGTTTAAATGTATTATTATACCTCACTGTAAACACTATATGTACAACAATCCCCATACCCTGTCGGGTTGATATTTCGCGCTATCACCCTCAACGCGGGTTATAGCGCAAAATATCATCCCTCTAGCTTTTTGAAAAGCTCAGTTCTGAAAATAGATTTTTTCTACAACAACAACTTTTTCTTCATTATCGAGTATATTTATATTATATAAGGAGTATACGTTCGGTATAATAAAATAAATCGGTCGACATTACATTCTTGGGTTGGCACCCTCAAGAGGATGTGATATTAATAATTTACATATTCTTACCGTTGGCTTCCTAGCACGCGTTAAATATATAGAGGATATCTGTGAATAACAGATTTTATTACATTTTTATGCGTGAAAGATCGGGATTTCTCAGTGCAAGAATATTCATAATCGCTAAATATTAATAACTAACTCAGAACACAATAATAACTAACGTTGCTAACTCAGAACACAATAGTAACTAACGTTGCGACGTTGAGTCGTGACGTCAATAAAGTGTTGCTGACGTCGACGTCATCCGCCGATAACGTTCAATAAAGCGAATATTTGTTTGCAAAAACGTAATTTAAAATGTAATAAATAGATTATTTAACTGCTGGGATCGATTATTGGGTAATCCTTCACTTGATGGTAAACGTGCTTTGTTTTTTCACTCACTCGCGCGCGCTCGTTCGTGAAAAGAACAACACGTCTACCACTCGTGAAGGATTTCCCTATAATCGATCCCAACAGTTAAATAATCTCTATTTATTACATTTCTGTGGGTGAATGATTGGGATTTCTCAGTGAAAGAATATTCATAATCGCTAAATATATCAATAACTAATTCCGAACACAAAGTGACGTTTGAGTTATGACGTCAATAATGCGTTGTTGACGTCTACGTCATCCGTCGATAACGTTCAATAATCGGACTCGACGCCGAAGGTACACATTTTAGTCGTTTTTAAACAATGACACAATCGTAAATTCGTGTTAATGCCAAGTATTAAATTCGTTCAAAGCAATACGTTTGTGTAACGTTCAGTAATGTTCATATGTGTAAAATATGCCCCTATTAAAAGGTGGTGCTAATCTTGTTATGCTCAGTATATATAAATTATAAAAAGTTGTACTTTTGACAGTGAATTGTATTCAAATATGTCACATATGTTGTAATTATTGAACAGATACTCGTTAATCTGTTCGATAACTACAATTGTATCTATCGATTACGAGTAACGCCAACAAATGTATCACGTGATAAGCTTGTTTAACTGTTCAATAAGGAACTTCTTTCACGAGTAACACATTTTATTTTAGGCTTAGCAGTGAAATAGTGGATTTTAACAATGAAATAAAAGTGGTATTTCATACGTGTGAAATATAGTTTTATTTTTTCACTGCCGGAACTACATTTTTTTGAAATCGGTAGTAGTTTAGAAGTTACGGGGAATAAAAAACAGCAATTTCATCATACCAAGCCAATGGCATCGTCAACATTTTATTTATTTTTCTGCATACTGCATTCTGTGATAACAAAGCATAAATGAAAATAAAATTTATTGTTTTGTCGTGAATAACAGATTTTATTTCATCGAGAAGTGTGAAAACTTTATATTGTCACGAATGCTTAGCTGAGTATTTTTTGGCAAGCATAGAACATCTTAGCAGAGAGACTGAAAATAGAAAATAAGATTACAGTGTTAAAACTGCCTGTGCTTCGCATGTCAGACAGTTTGTTTGTATGGTGTTTTACGTCATTTTCAACACATGTAAGGTTATATATGTATATGGTGGTCGATTTTTAGCATGGTGAACTTGTTCACCAAGCTATAGTTACCGTGTTTTTTTCACGAATCCTAACTACAGCCTCACCGATGAATCGACGCATTGCCTGAAAAAGAAGACCCATATTTTAACAGGTGTTTCTTCTTTTTTAGTGCGGATACAAATATGGTAATGTCCTTTAGAAATTTCAAATAATTTCTTCGATACATTGTTTAAGTTATATATTGTTTATGTAGCTATTTCATCTATTGTTCCATCGTTTTGCTGTGCGGTCTATAAATAGATCAATCATCATCACGTGATCTTGCATAAAATGTCCAACAATATATTCATACGCCGTATTGATCTCTCTCCTAGGATAGTTTATTGAGATTTGTAACCAGTTAATTTTATAATTTATTTCTCATGCAACACCATCAAACGCATATCTTCCATCTTTCTTGGATTTATATATTTAAGAACTACACATATATGTTGTGACATGGCCTTTATAATCTTCATATAATATTTAATAATTTTGGTCACTAATAGTTATCGCATAAGCAACTATCCTTTGTAATTCCTTCTCCAATTGCGCGCGAAATTTCATCTGGTACCCTATTGGTACACATCGCCTGTCTATACCTCGATAACACGGACAACAACCATTCCCGCGCGTCTCTTTGAGAGGAGGTTTTTACATTCTGAACAATGTAATCGTAAATATACGCGGTCTTTGATGTTTTATGAATACATGTGTGTGACAGAACAGAATGCCGCCAGACTGTACCGAAATTGAATCCCATTAGATGAAATTGCGTAGCTTTGACAGAATGGCGTAAAACACCATGCAAAAAAACACAACCGAAACCGGTTTTATGAATCCGTTTTGATAAATCCGTACGTTATAATCAAATGCTAAAACTGAAAATAGATTTTAGGAATACTGTAGTTCTGTATAGCACTGCTTTGTTGATATTATAAATGAATCTGAATGAATAAGAAAATTAGTGATATATATAAAAAACAACAACATAAGATACACAATCTGTATTAGACCAAAAAAGAGGTGTATTTCCCCTAGCAGCTCTAAATAAAATAGGGTAGGTGGGTAGGGATTTTTTTGTTGTTGCTTAAAGCCCAGTCTAATGTAGTTACTACAAGCAATTGAAGGCGTGTCTAGAATGGTAATAAATGTGATCTGTCAGGTCAAACCAGGGTCAGTTCCCTAGAATGTAAACAAGCCTGTATGAGAAAATAGTGGACCATGCAATTTTGAGATGAATGCATACACACTGTATATATTGTTTATCAATGATTCTCTGATCTACCAGCACATAATCCCTGTGAGGAGATGATGCAGTATGGGTAGATATATATTGATTACATGAAAACACAGTTTTTATAATATTGCATAATTTACAGTTTTTTGCGTGTTCATAATGGTTTCTCATAAACTGTATGGCAAGCTATTTTACTGTTTATTTAATGTTACAGATATCTACATTAACGTAGATATGCAGATATGAGATATTTTATATATTAAAGGAGATATCTTATATACTTGTAGATATATATTGATTAAGAAGACATCTTATAAAGTATGTCAGATATCGTCATTAATAAATGAGATATCTGATTTAAATTTGTAATTCAGATACATTTTAAACGTTTTGTCTGAATTATTAATGTAGATATCATATGATATATATATATAAACAAACATTATAATATAAACAAAAATTATCAAACTTTTTTTTATAGAGATATTTTCATGAAAAAAACACAGTTTTACTTCTTACTTATAAAAAAAGATAGACTTGGACATTATTTGAAAGAAAACCTAAAACTTACAGAAATAAATAGATAAAAGAAGTGTGCAGAATTCTTCATAAACCCTGTAACTGGTGAGTACACTGCATGTTTATCTGATAAGAAGGTAGTATGGTTCAATGTTGTGCCCTGACATGACCCTTTCTGTTTACATCTTCCCAGAAGCTACTGTTTACATCACATGACCAGGGTCAAAGGTGAAATTTCAAATTAACTGTCATTTTCCTGTTGAAAATTTCGAAAATTTGGAATATAAAATATATAATTATAGTTCTTTGAGGGCAGCTTCAGAAACAGCATATAGTTTGATTAGTAGAGGATGAATTCATGCATCAATGAGAACATTCTTTTTAAAATATGATGTAGTATTTTCAGAAAAAAGAAAGAAATATATGTCCTGAGTGAAGACAGTCTGAGTTCTATTTGAATTTGAATTGATTGACATTTTGTGGGCGGAGCTTTCCCTTTTATACTTGAGCCTGGGGTTTAAACAAGTTTGGGGTCGGTCGGCCGAGGGGAAACACACCTATTTTTTTGGCTTTATCTCAATAATCTGAGGCCTAAACAAATGTTTGCTTCTACTTTTGTGACCCATAGGGATCTGTTCAATAAACATTTCTATGTGTTTACTCAGTTTATTAGCTTTCGGCCAAAGGCCAGAATGTACATTTACCACTAAACCACTACATTATTGCTCAATCCAATGTATTTAAGGAATACATTTTATTTTTTTAATTCATGGCACTGAATAACATCAGGTCACGTCAAAGTAAGTGAATCCAGAAGGGATTGTTAACTTTGCTCGCGACCAGATGCTATGCATAGTCCCATGAATGTTAAAAAAATAAAATGTATTCCTTATATTTATATTATTATTGTACTCAATCAATACCCATATGTCCCGTTTCTCAACCATTTTCTTCTCTAAATTGATAAAAATGCAGAATAACACCTATATTTATCACGACAAATGGGACAGCGTAAACGTTTAGCCTCGCCTTCCTAACCTTTTATGGTATAGTCACGTCAAACGTCAGTTGTTTTTTCTTGAAACGTCATAGTTTTAACTGCGCGTGAAGCAGTTACAATGTGATTCATGGTCAAATGGATGTTTCTAGTTTTGTATGTGTTATACAAGTACTTACATTAGAAATGTAAATATAAAGGAATGAAATGATGTAATCATGAACAAAATAATAATTTGAGTAAACACACGGAAATACTTACTAGTCATTAATATTTTGTGAGTGTATTTTTAATGTGGTTTGTTGTTTAACCCTAGTTAGCAAGTTAATATAAATTACTTGGTAAATAAAAATAAATTGTGAATGCCTGGTCTTTATGAATTTTTAACCCTTGGGTAAATTTTAATATTAAATGTCTTGGAATAATTGAATTTAAATCTGTCCTTCAAAGCCTGCAAATGGCAAAACATTATCTGTGACCAGTGTACACAAGAACAGCTTTTGATTAGTAATACAGGATTGTCCGGTTTATTAAGTTTATTTACTATTGAATGTTTTATTTTTTTTAATGAAATAACAGTTAATGCATGGAACATTCAATACACACCTTGTTCCAAGGTCCATCCAAGGTTCTGTTTAGCCATCCAAAGTTTGAGGACAAAAAAAAATTAATAAAAAAAAATCCCTACCCTACCTAATTTTTATGAAGATGTTACCCGAAACAAACCCTTTTTTAGGCCTGATCTGTTGTCATTCGTAGCATCATTGGCCGAAGTGTTACGAATGATCCGTCTTGAATCTGCACGAATCCATCCCGAGAGCAGGATTTCAGGTTTCTCAAATCTTGATCGGGATTTATCAAAACTGTTGTAAAGAAACAGTATGGATTTTGAATCCAGTTCCGGTTTCATTTCATTGTAATCAAACACGACATTATTCTAAGACGCAATTTCATCATAGTTCACCATGCTCTCAGTACCTTCGGTACTTTGATTTGTGGTGGAGGCAGACCACCCACTTTTCCTAGTTAGAACCAGTACTGTACACCTCCTGCCATCCGTAAGAATCGACATACAGATAGAATAAGCTGGGACCATGATGCTCATACACCCACTGGAGACAAGACATATACTGTATACAGAGAAGGCGATCAGCTGGGCCTAGTTGTTCAAAAATCGGTTAGTTTAATCCTTGGTTAGTGTAAACTTTCAAAGAACATTTTCTCATACAAAATATTTTGTACTATTAAAAGTTTTTACATAATGCTTTCACATGCTCAATTACTGGCAGACATATTCATTTATCGTAAATTCAGAGAGATTTTAAAATTTTGACTTAACGCTCGGCTCGGTTAAGTTATCCAATCTATAACAACTGGGCACAGGTCATGATAGAAGAAGTAACAAACAAATAAAATAGGAAATGCATTATAAATGCGCCTAGTGATGTAAGTGAACCCTTAGCCAGGGAACAATTTATTGACTGCAGTGCCCCAACGATATTTGAATGATTAACGGAAACAGTATTGGCGGTGTTAAACTGACAAGTGTGTATGATATATCGTCACCATATCGTAGTTCACGGATAAACAAATTGGATAAAGTTTTCAGTAGACTGCTTGATGCAGAACTGAAATTAAAACCACGAAATTGTTAGTTATTTTGAAGAGATATTGAATATCTTGGTCATGTTATATCGACATCAGGAATAAAAAGAGACAAGAAAAATATTGAGGCAGTCAGCGATTGTCCTGGTCCTCTTAGTATGACTGAGTAACGGTCATTTGTTGGACTGTGAAGCTATTACCAAAAAAAACATTCAAGGGTTCGCAAACATAGTCAGACAACTAACTAAAATAACTGAACATTGCGTGGTCCCGCCTTAATTCCATTAAGCCACGGGAAAGATTATATTGGCAGGATTCTATAACGGATATGTCAACAATAAAACACGTTTAAAAATATTTTTTACTGAAAAAAATGTGGTAATCTGTTTAAAAATAGCTACTAAAGGTTTTATTTTACAATATGCAAACTTTTTAAGCCGAAATTAAGGTTTTATTTCATACCCCGGCCAACCCCGTTTTCGCTTCTTGGAGAAGGGGTTGGATGGGGTATGAAAATTAATACTCGGCCCACGTAATGGAGACATACATTTAAATGGACGGAAGAATATGATCAGGTATTCGCTAAGCTAAAACAAATTCTGGTGACAGCATCAACGATGGCGCATCCTGATTTTTTCCCAAATAATTCATTCTAGATACTGATGCAAGTGATTACGGGATTGGTGCGGTGCTATCTCAAAACGTCAACGGGAAAGAACGAGTTACTGCATTTGCGGGAAGGACATTAACTAAGCTAGGACGAAGGTATTGCGCGACTAAAAAGAACTTCTTGCCTTACCTCATTTGGTAAACGACTTTAAGCACTATTATTATGGTAACACTTTCAAGGTAAGGCCTGATCATGGATCTCTGAAATTGCGAATTTAAAAATCCTGAGGGTAAGGCTGCGAGGTGGTTGTGAGGAGTGGGTGTTTTTGCTCGCCAGTTTTCGTTAAATTTCCTGTCGCCAAGGATCGATAAGTCGCTAGAGGTCGCTGTGTCCCATCTGGTGACCGTTTTAGATTTAATTTAATGAGTGCCTTATGGTTGATTTAATAGTCTCCTTTTTTTTTAAGTATTGTTTTTCAGGGACTTTGAGCCGAAACAACTATCAAACGATATATCCGGGATTTCTCGGGAAGCCCCGCTTCCTTGAGAAGGTGTACGACAGCATAGGGCTTAGTACACGGATTGCAGCTGTAGCTATCCTATCGTTGGAAGTGGATATAACAGTCGAGCAGGAAATGTAGCATTCACGGACCACAGTCAACAAAAAACGCGCATCGAAACAAACAATTACAAGGATACTCAAGAAATGTCACTGTAAGTGACAAATGCCCCCGAAGTGACCTTTGATCTCTAAGTGTGACCTTGACCTTGGAGCCACGGATCTGTATTTTGCGTGCAACATGTCGTCTTGTTGTGGTGAGCACTTGTGCCAAATTATTTTAAAATCCGTCAATGAATGTCGGAATTATTAGCCGGACACGAAAGCACTTCTTTTTGATCTTTGACCTCTAAATAAGACCTTGACTTGGAGCCCCGTATCTGATTTTGTCGGGAACACGTCGACTTGTTGTGGTGAGAACTACTTGTGTCAAGTTATTTGAAAATCCGTCCGGACTGCCAGAGTTATTGACTGGACACGAATGTACGGACGGGCTGACGGACTGACGGTGCGACTACTATATGCCGCCCTTCGTGGGCATAAAAACAAGAGGCAAGGTATGTGACATCACGAACACAAAAGGGTTAACAATAGAGTTTCCAACCAGCTTCATTGGTAGGGTTTTTTGTGACACACCTCTGCAAGTATTGAGAAGCATATCTTCCTTGATAATGGTAGTGTTAGACGAAGCTGGCGCTATCGGAGTGTGTTGCTAGAATTCCAGATCGTACACGCCAGACAGGACAGTGATTACAAAGAGGGTGTTACACCACGTGATTAATATGACGGTAATTGGTGCCTCGTACGATTCTGATCGATTGATTTGTTGATTCTGCAATCATTTTTAGAATCATTTCGGATAATTTTTATTTGATCCTTGTTTTATTAGTTATGTACATATTTTGAACAAATCAACAGCTAGGTTAACAATGTAATTATGTTGTTGTATATCGCCAAACGTTACAATTGTATGAAATAGACTTGTTAAACTGTATGTGTGTATATATCATTAATAGGTGGTGCTTTGCTTACCAAATTCGGTAATTATGTCTCCCACCATGTATGGGGAGATATATTGTTTTTAGCTTGGGTGCCCGTCCGTCCGTCTGTCCGTCACAAGTCGTGTCCGCGCCATATCTCTTGAACCGCTTAAGGGATTTTGAAATAACGACACAAATGTTCACCGTACCGAGACGAGGTGTAGATAGATAAACGGGTCCTGATTTAAAGGAACCCCCGGGGGGGGGGGGGGGGTAAGTGGGGGGGGGGGGGGGGGGTGAAGGGGGATTTCATAATTCAGGGCTAAGCATAAGCATTTTCATAGCTTTTTAGATTTAAGCGGAGAGCTTTTCACCCACTTCGCCCGCGGATCTACACCTAATTCCTTTAATATCATAATACACACATGTTGAATTTCATAAATAGCAGACTATAGTCCCATTACAAAACCACAGTTCATCGAAAATAGTAAAATACGGCCCATTTATAAAACATAAGTTAACGGAAAATAGTAGAATACAACCCTTATAAAACATCAGTTCACGGAAAATAGTAGAATACAACCCTTATAAAACACCAGTTCACGGAAAATAGTAGAATACGGCCCACTTATAAAACATCAGTTCACGGAAAATAGCAGAATACGGCCCACTTATAAAACATCAGTTCACGGAAAATAGCAGAATACGGCCCACTTATAAAACATCAGTTCCTGGAAAATAGTAGAATACGGCCCACTTATAAAACATCAGTTCCTGGAAAATAGCAGAATACGACCCATTTATAAAACCACATTTCATCGAAAATAGCAGAATACGGCCCAATTACAAAACCACAGTTCCTGGAAAATAGCAGAATACGGCCCTTTTATACAAATGTGTTTTAACGCTTTATGATATACATGCACACAATTGGGGACTAAATGTTTTACTGTACGCAAACATTCGTCATCATTTGCATGTATAATTATACTCCCAGAAGCCACGTTATGTGAGAAAATTCGTTTAAATTTTAATCGACGCATTTAACTCATTTCATAACTAGACTATTGATGCGTTTTAGATCGAACAAGTTCTTTGTCACGGATTACAGTCATCTATGTTGGCACTCGTCAGGGTCAGTAGGGTCAGTTAGAAGTTAAAAGGTAAAATAAATAAAAGTGAAGAACATCTCAAGGTAAGCTATCCGCGTCAGAATTGCTCATTCCCTGACCCGGACAAGTGGAAAAAACGGACGTTAATCGGTGACAAAGAACGCCTTCCCGTTTCAAATGCTCTATACAGTACCTGTTGAGTTGTAATACCACGGGAGTTTCCGCTTTGCTGCTTGTTTCCCCGGACAGCAGCGTATTGCCGTGTTGATCTACGATATTGAGCACGGCCCCGTGTCCACACGTTATTTTCATTCGGTTATTCTCCACGTCTATTTGATAGACACATTTTTCCGGCGGCGCCTGTGCCTTACAGTATATATCAAACAGTTCAATCATAAGAACAACTCCTAATGGGATTTTCATTGTAAAGTTTTAAGATGAACTTATTTTATATTCCAGAAAAACACTTGATTTATCAAAGTGAATGGCGCGTGTTGGTTTATTTGATTACGTGGTACATTGTATGCCTTATTTACTCCGTTAGTGTGATCAATATTTTTTCTCCTTCCTATTTCGGAAATTTCTTCAGTCTTCGATAATTCAACAGCACTATCCACAAGTTATTGTCAGTTTACCCGATGATACACATTAAGATGGTTTAAAATACGTATTAAATTAAGTGATAAAAATAATGCAAGTGCAATTTCATAATCCAATGTTTAACTGACTATCAATGTTTTCTTTTGGGCGATTATTTAAATGCATGCCATTTTTACCAATGTCCGATTCATATATTGAATGCTAGTTCTAAAAAGATAAACCCACTGTAGCTAAGAAAGAACCTCCAGCAGTAAACATAAACTTACAAATACTCGCTTGCCTTTATAGTAAATACGTAAACTTTTTTTTCTCTCCTATTATATGAATCCTATAGCAGTGTTTCCTCGTATGTAAATCGGCATCAATCCAACTGCATTGCGTGTAACAAATCAAAAAAAAGGCGTACTCTACAAAGACATAAATTCCATAACTTCTTTGATATATCCAAATTTTATTGTAGCCATTTATATAAACGAATAACAATTCATAGCAGATTCAATTAATATTCCGCTTACGAACCCTGTCTCTCACATACACGAACAAATCCAATACCATTATCGTTGTTCGTTCGCAGCACTACTTGCTGCCGTAGCCATACCACCACATATATACTGCATGCGTGAATATAACAATCGGCATCCGTACTATCCGACGCCGATCATTATTTAGTACCTCTGACAACTACCAGAAGCCTCTCATATCCATAATGTTCAATTTACGTAAAACGTGTTCTCGCACTTCTGAAATTGCGAAAACTTGTGTTTTTATTGTTGTAAGAACGACATATGGGATTCGAGATAAAGAGAAATCTAACCACATAATAAATCAAACCACATGTACTAAATCAAACCCGAGATAATCAAACCACAACATAATCAAATCAAAGACTAAATCAAACCAAATGCGTACGCAATCACTTACAATTTGGTCTGGTACATAGCTCGATTATATGACAGGCTATGTGACAATGTCATCAGCATAAAGTTGCCATTGTCCAGTGCTTGCTTCTATGCTAGGCTCAAGCATAACATTGCTGTTGTCCAGTGCTCGCTTATATGATAGGCTGAACCATAACATTGCTGTTTTGCAGAGTTCGCTTATATAAAAGATTCAACCATAACATCATTATTGTCCAGTGCTCGCCTATATGATAGGCTCAACCATGACATTGCTATTGTTCAGTGCTCACTTATATGATAGGCTCAACCATGACATTGCTATTGTCCAGTGCTCGCTTATATGATAGGCTCAACCATGACATTGCTATTGTTCAGTGCTCGCTTATATGATAGGCTCAACCATGACATTGCTATTGTTCAGTGCTCACTTGTATGATAGACTCAAGCATACCATCATTATTGTCCAGCGCTAGCTTATATGATAGGCTCAACCATGACAATGCTATTGTCCAGTGCTCATTTATATGACAGGCTCAACCAAAACATCATTATTGTCCAGTGCTCGCTTATATGACCGACTCAACCATAACATTGTTATTGTTCAGTGCTCGCTTATATGACCGACTCAACCATAACATTGCTATTGTCCAGTGCTCGCTTATATGATAATCTCAACCATAACATTGTTATTGTCCGGTGCTCGCTTATATGATAGGCCCAACCATGACATTGCTATTGTCCGGTGCTCGCTTATATAATAGACTCAAGCATAACAATGCTATTGTCCAGTGCTCGCTTATATGAAAGGCTCAACCATGACATTGCTATTGTCCAGTGCTCGCCTATATGATAGGCTCAACCATGACATTGCTATTGTCCAGTTCTCGCTTATATGATAGGCTCAACCATGACATTGCTATTGTCAAGTGCTCGTTTATATGATAGGCCCAACCATGACATTGCTATTGTCTGGTGTTCGCTTATATAATAGACTAAAGCCTAACAATGTTATTGTCCAGTGCTCGCTTATATGAAAGGCTCAACCATGACATTGCTATTGTCCAGTGCTAGCTTATATGATAGGCTCAACCATGACATGGCTATTGTCCAGTTCTCGCTTATATGATAGGCTCAACCATGACATTGCTATTGTCAAGTGCTCGTTTATATGATAGGCTCAACCGTGACATTGCTATTGTCCAGTGCTCGCTTATATGATAGGCTCAACCATGACATTGCTATTGTCCAGTGCTCGCTTATATGATAGGCTCAACCATGACATTGCTATTGTCCAGTGCTCGCTTATATGATGGGCTCAACCATGACATTGCTATTGTCTAGTTCTCGCTTGTATAATAGACTCAACCATAACATTGTTATTGTCCAGTGCTCGCTTATATAATAGGCTCAATCATAACATTGCTATTGTCCAGTGCTCGCTTATATGATAGGCTCAACCATAACAATGCCATTGTCCAGTGCTCGCTTATATGATAATCTCAACCATAACATTGCTATTGTCCGGTGCTCGCTTATATGATAGGCTCTACCATAATATTGCTATTGTCCGGTGCTCGCTTATATGAAAGGCTCAACCATGACATTGCTATTGTTCAGTGCTCACTTGTATAACAGACTCAACCATAACATTGTTATTGTCCAGTGCTCGCTTATATGATAGGCTCAACCATAACATTGCTATTGTCCAGTGCTCGCTTATATGATAATCTCAACCATAACATTGCTATTGTCCAGTGCTCGCTTATATGATAGGCTCTACCATAACATTGCTATTGTCCGGTGCTCGCTTGTATAATAGACTCAACCATAACATTGTTATTGTCCAGTACTCGCTTTTATGATAGGCTCAACCATAACATTGCTGTTGTCCAGTGCTCGCTTATATGATAATCTCACCCATAACATTGCTATTATCCAGTGATCGCTTATATGATAGGCTCTACCATAACATTGCTATTGTCCGGTGCTCGCTTATATGATAGGCTCAACCATGACATTGCTATTGTTCAGTTCTCACTTGTATAACAGACTCAACCATAACATTGTTATTGTCCAGTGCTCGCTTATATGATAGGCTCAACCATGACATTGCTATTGTTCAGTGCTCACTTGTATAACAGACTCAAGCATAATATCATTATTGTCTAGTGCTCGCTTATATGATAGGCTCAACCATGACATTGCTATTGTTCAGTGCTCACTTGTATAACAGACTCAACCATAACATTGTTATTCTCCAGTGCTCGCTTATATGATAGGCTCAACCATAATATTGCTATTGTCCAGTGCTCGCTTAAATGATAATCTCAACCACAATATTGTTATTTTCCAGTGCTCGCTTATATGATAGGCTCTACCATAACATTGCTATTGTCCGGTGCTCGCTTGTATAATAGACTCAACCATAACATTGTTATTGTCCAGTGCTCGCTTATATGATAGGCTCAACCATAACATTGCTATTGTCAAGTGCTCGCTTATATGATAATCTCAACCATAACATTGCTATTGTCCAGTGCTCGCTTATATGATAGGCTCTACCATAACATTGCTATTGTTCAGTGCTCACGTGTATAATAGACTCAACCATAACATCATTATTGTCCAGTGCTCGCTTATATGATAGGCTCTATCATAACATTGCTATTGTTCAGTGCTCACGTGTATAATAGACTCAACCATAACATCATTATTGTCCAGTGCTCGCTTATATGATAGGCTCAACCATGACATTGCTATTGTCCGGTGCTCGCTTATATGATAGGCTCAACCATAACGTTGTTATTGTTCAGTGCTCGCTTATATGACCGACTCAACCATAACATTGCTATTTTCCAGTGCTCGCTTATATGATAATCTCAACCATAACATTGTTATTGTCCACTGCTCGCTTATATGATAGGCTCAACCATGACATTGCTATTGTCTAGTTCTCGCTTATATGATAGGCTCAACCATGACATTGCTATTGTCCAGTGCTCGCTTGTATAATAGACTCAACCATGACATTGTTATTGTCCAGTGCTCTCTTATATGATAGGCTCAACCATAACATTGCTATTGTCCAGTGCTCGCTGGTATAATAGACTCAACCATAACGTTGTTATTGTCCAGTGCTCGCTTGTATAATAGACTCAACCATAACATTGCTATTGTCCAGTGCTCGCTTGAATAATAGACTCAACCATAACATTGTTATTGTCCAGTGCTCGCTTATATGATAGGCTCAAACATAACATTGCTATTGTCCAGTGTTCGCTTATATGATAATCTAAACCATAACATTGCTATTGTCCATTGCTCGCTTAAATGATAGGCTCTACCATAACATTGTTATTGTCCGGTGCTGGCTTGTATAATAGACTCAACCATAACATTGTTAATGTCCAGTGCTCGCTTATATGATAGGCTCAACCATAACATTGCTATTGTCCAGTGCTCGCTTTTATGATAATTTCAACCATAACATTGCTATTGTCCAGTGCTCGCTTATATGAAAGGCTCTACCATAACATTGTTATTGTCCAGTGCTCGCTTATATAATAGGCTCTACCATAACATTGCTATTATCCAGTGCTCGCTTATATGACCGACTCAACCATAACATTGTTATTATCCAGTGCTCGCTTATACGACGATTCAACCCCAACATTGCTATAGTCCAGTGCTCGCTTATATGACCGATTCAACCATAACATTGCTATTGGTCAATGCTCGCTTATATGATAGGTTCAACCATAACATTGCTATTGTCTAGTTCTCGCTTATATGATAGTCTCAACCGCATATAAGATAGTCTCAACCATGACATTGCTATTGTCCAGTGCTCGTTTATATGATAGGCTCGACCATAACATTGCTATTGGTCAATGCTCGCTTATATGATAGGCTCAACCATGACATTGCTATTGTCTAGTTCTCGCTTATATAATAGGCTCAACCATGACATTGCTATTGTCCAGTCCTCGCTTATATGATAGGCTCAACCATAACATTGCTACTGTCCAGTGCTCGCTTATATAAAAGATACAATCATAACATTGTTATTGTCCAGTGCTCGCTTATATAATAGGTTCAACCATAACATAACTATTGTACAGTGCTTGCTTATATGACCGACTCAACCATAACATTGTTATTGTCAAGTGCTCGCTTATATGACGACTCAACCATAACATTGCTATTGTCCGGTGCTCGCTTATACTATTGGCTAAATCATGACATTGCTATTGTCCGGTGCGCGCTTATATGATAGCCCATCCATGGTATTGCTCGCTTATATGACCGACTCAACCATAACATTGTTATTGTCCAGTGCTCGCTTAAATAACCGACTCGACCATAACATTGCTATTGTCCGGTACTCGCTTATATGATTGGCTCAATCATGACATTACTATTGTCAGGTGCTCGCATGTATGATAGCTCATCCAGGATATTGCTCGCTAATATGACCGACTCAACCATAACATTGTTATTGTCTATAGCTCGCTTATATGACCGACTCAACCATAACATTGCTATTGTCCAGTGCTCGCTTATATGACCGACTCAATCATAATATTGTTATTGTCCAGTGCTCGCTTATATGACCGACTCAACCATAACATTGTTATTGTCCAGTGCTCGCTTATATGACCGACTCAACCATAACATTGTTATTGTCCAGTGCTCGCTTATATGACCGACTCAACGATAAAATGGTTATTGTCCAATGCTCGCTTATATGATAGGCTCAACGATAAGTTTGCTTATATGATAGGCTCTACCATAACATTGCTATTGTCCAGTGCTCGCTTATATGATAAACTCAACCATAACATTGCTATTGTCCAGTGCTCTTTTATAGGATAGACTCAACCATAACATTGTAATTGTCCAGTGCTCGCTTATATGACAGGCTCAACCATAACATTGCTATTGTCCAGTGCTCGCTTATATGCTTGGCTCAAGCATGACATTGCTATCGTCCAGTGCTAGCTTATATGATAGTCTCAACCATAACGTTGCTATTGTCCAATGCTCGTTTTTACGATAGGCTCAACCATAACATCGATATTATCCAGGGCTCGCTGATATGATAGGCTCAACCATAACATCGATAATGTCCAGTGCTTGCTTATATGATAGACTCAACCATAACGTTACTATTGTCCAGTGCTGGCTTATATAAAATATTCAACCATAACATTATTATTGTCCAGTGCTCGCTTATATAATAGGCTCAACCATAACATAACTATTGTCCAGTGCTTTCTTATATAACAGATTCAACCGAAACTTTTTTATTGTCCAGTGCTCGCTTATATAAAAGGCTCAACCATAACATCGATATTGTCCAGTGCTAGCTTATATGATAGTCTCAACCATAACGTTTGCTATTGTCCAATGCTCGTTTATATGATAGTCTCAACCATAACGTCGCTATTGTCCAATGCTCGTTTATATGATAGACTCAACCATAACATCGATTGTCCAGTGCTTTCTTATGTAACAGATTCAACCGAAACTTTATTATTGTCCAGTGCTCGCTTATATGATAGGCTCAACCAAAACATTACCATTGTCCAGAGCTCGCTTATATAATAGATTCAACCATAACATTGTCATTGTCCAGTGCTCGCTTAAATGATAGGTACAACCATAACAATGTTATTGTTCAGTGCTCGCTTATATAATAGACTCAACCATAACAATGTTATTGTCCATTGCTCGCTTATATAATAGACTCAACCATAACAATGTTATTGTTCAGTGCTCGCTTATATGATAAACTCTACCACAACAATGTTATTGTTCAGTGCTCGCTTATATAATAGACTCAACCATAACAATGTTATTGTCCATTGCTCGCTTATATAATAGACTCAACCATAACAATGTTATTGTCCATTGCTCGCTTATATAATAGACTCAACCATAACAATGTTATTGTTCAGTGCTCGCTTATATGATAAACTCTACCACAACAATGTTATTGTTCAGTGCTCGCTTATATAATAGACTCAACCATAACAATGTTATTGTCCATTGCTCGCTTATATAATAGACTCAACCATAACAATGTTATTGTTCAGTGCTCGCTTATATGATAAACTCTACCACAACAATGTTATTGTCCATTGCTCGCTTATATAATAGACTCAACCATAACAATGTTATTGTTCAGTGCTCGCTTATATGATAATCTCAACCATAACATTGCTAGTGTCCAGTGCTCGCTTTTATGATAATCTCAACCATAACATTGCTAGTGTCCAGTGCTCGCTTATATGATAGGCTCTACCATAACATTGTTATTGTCCAGTGCTCGCTTATATGATAGGCTCTACCATAACATTGTTATTGTCCAGTGCTCGCTTATATGATAGGCTCTATTATAACATTGTTATTGTCCAGTGCTCGCTTATATGATAGACTCAACCATAACATTGTTATTGTCCAGTGCTCGGTTATATGACCGACTCAACGATAAAATTGTTATTGTCCAGTGCTCGCTTATATGATAGGCTCAACGATAAGTTTGCTATTATCCAGTGCTCGCTTATATGATAAACTCGACCATAACATTGCTATTGTCCAGTGCTCGCTTATATGATAGGCTCTACCATAACATTGCTATTGTCCAGTGCTCGCTTATATGATAAACTCAACCATAACATTGCTATTGTCCAGTGCTCTTTTATAGGATATACTCAACCATAACATTGTAATTGTCCAGTGCTCGCTTATATGACAGGCTCAACCATAACATTGCTATTGTCCAGTGCTCGCTTATATGCTTGGCTCAAGCATGACATTGCTATTGTCCAGTGCTAGCTTATATAATAGTCTCAACCATAACGTTGCTATTGTCCAATGCTCGTTTTTACGATAGGCTCAACCATAACATCGATATTATCCAGGGCTCGCTGATATGATAGGCTCAACCATAACATCGATAATTTCCAGTGCTTGCTTATATGATAGACTCAACCATAACGTTACTATTGTCCAGTGCTGGCTTATATAAAATATTCAACCATAACATTATTATTGTCCAGTGCTCGCTTATATAATAGGCTCAACCATAACATAACTATTGTCCAGTGCTTTCTTATATAACAGATTCAACCGAAACTTTTTTATTGTCCAGTGCTCGCTTATATGATAGGCTCAACCAAAACATTACCATTGTCCAGAGCTCGCTTATATAATAGATTCAACCATAACATTGTCATTGTCCAGTGCTCGCTTAAATGATAGGTACAACCATAACAATGTTATTGTTCAGTGCTCGCTTATATAATAGACTCAACATAACAATGTTATTGTCCATTGCTCGCTTATATAATAGACTCAACCATAACAATGTTATTGTTCAGTGCTCGCTTATATGATAAACTCTACCACAACAATGTTATTGTTCAGTGCTCGCTTATATAATAGACTCAACCATAACAATGTTATTGTCCATTGCTCGCTTATATAATAGACTCAACCATAACAATGTTATTGTCCATTGCTCGCTTATATAATAGACTCAACCATAACAATGTTATTGTTCAGTGCTCGCTTATATGATAAACTCTACCACAACAATGTTATTGTTCAGTGCTCGCTTATATAATAGACTGAACCATAACAATGTTATTGTCCATTGCTCGCTTATATAATAGACTCAACCATAACAATGTTATTGTTCAGTGCTCGCTTATATGATAAACTCTACCACAACAATGTTATTGTCCATTGCTCGCTTATATAATAGACTCAACCATATCAATGTTATTGTTCAGTGCTCGCTTATATGATAATCTCAACCATAACATTGCTAGTGTCCAGTGCTCGCTTTTATGATAATCTCAACCATAACATTGCTAGTGTCCAGTGCTCGCTTATATGATAGGCTCTACCATAACATTGTTATTGTCCAGTGCTCGCTTATATGATAGGCTCTATTATAACATTGTTATTGTCCAGTGCTCGCTTATATGATAGACTCAACCATAACATTGTTATTGTCCAGTGCTCGCTTATATGATAGGCTATTTGGCGGAGTAATTAACATTACAATGATATTGTTCAGTGATCGCCTATATGATAGGGCTCAAACATAACACTGCTAGTGTCACGTGTTCACTTATATGACAAGCTCAAACATAACACTGATATTTTCACGTGTTCACTTATATGATAGGCTTGTTATTGTCCGGTGCCCGCTTATAAGATAGGCTCAAGCGTAACATTGCCATTATCCAGTTGCTTTTATGATGGTCTCAATCATGACATTGCTATTGTCCGGTGCTCTATTATATGATAGGTTCAACTATTACATTGATACTGTCTAGTGCTCGCTTAGCCCAGAAAAAAAAACAACCTGTGTTTCTGGTTACTTAGTTGAAAAAATTAGAGTAAGTATTTAGGTATTTATTTTTTTATTTTTATTATTTTATTTTTTCATGGATGTCAAAACTGATCGGATTCTATTTTAATATATATAGCATCTTTGCTAGGGGCTTAATTAAGTTTTAATTCAAGAATGAATTGTGTGAATATTCTAAACTGACGATTTCTCGTCAAATACAGCTATTTTAAAAAAAGTGTAGAACTAGCCCAAATTTGTAGATATTTATGTTTATTACTTGTTCCATTGTTGAAGTCAGATCGGATTGAATTGATTGACACTGGTACATTCGGGGAATCACCACCAATAGCGGTGAATATATGCTTTATTTTGTTCCATAGTGATGTATACCTAATTGGAAATCGCGTTTTTCGAAGTATTTTGACTTGTCACAGAAAAACGGTTTGATCAAATTGTTTCGGTTTTCGGTTTCGAGAATGACATACATCTGCGACCAACCAGCCCAGATTTGTAGATAATTCTCAGTTAGTGAACTCTCCCTGGAGAGTCTTACACCACGTGTTTTCTACTGATATTCATGTTACAGTCAAATGTATCAGGATGAGTGCTGTGTGTATCCTTATTGCTGTAACTACACCAAGCTTACTTTATAACTGAAGTGTAGTGTTCTACCTTCGTTGTTATGTGATTATTGTGTAAGCTATCCGTATTAATTATACAGCGTAATTACACCGTGATTTGATCACGAAATGTGTGTTAAAATCTCTCACTGAGTATTTAACCTAGACTAACAACAGTCTACTTTACCAGGAAAACAATATCCTGTATGCAAAATATCTTTCGGAATAAAAATTCCTTCGTCAGCTGCTATAAAGAAGCACCGTTGTGTTTCAGTATAGGCGTTATAGCCTAAATACACGTATACGCACTATTGCGCAATTTAAATTGTGTATTTTTGGGGTAATCAAATGTGAGGTCTCGGCTGTTACCGTGGCCTTTATATTATTGTCTATTTACTTCCAATGTTAAAATGTATATATGAAACAATTTTCAATATTTGTTTATATCAGAATATTTAGAGGTTGACATTCAGTAATTGTTTTATGTTAATTGCAAGCTATTTCAGTCACCCAATACAGGTTTTTTTTCTTAGAAAATGCACATAACAACTTACGAAATGCACATAACAACTTAGAAAATGCACAAGACAACTTAGAATATGCACATAGCAACCTACGAAATGCACATAACAACTTACTAAATGCCATAACAACTTACTAAATGCACATAACAACTTATAAAATGCACAGGACAACTTAGAAAGCGTACTTCACAAAATGCAAAAGGTCAACAGAAGTCAGGCGAGGCTTTTCATAGCATTCTGTTGGCCTGTTGCATTTTGTGCAGTACGCTTTGTAAGTCGTTTTGTGCATTTTCTAAGTTGTCTTGTGCATTTTCTAAGTTGTGATGTGAATTTCGTAAGTTGTCTTGTGCAAACTACAAGTCGTCGTTAAGTAGACTTTTTATCGGAATAGGTTTTGAAGGAAACACCGGTAGAAATGGCGGCTCCAGGAGCGAACGCTATGCTCTGCCTACTTAAAATAAATTGGGCTAGGTACAATATACAATAAATTCTTAGAACAGAAAATTGATTTCAAAATGTGTAAGGGATTGTCTGACGTGGAGTTAATACATCTTGGTCTGAAAACAATAGATCGGGTCACAGGTGGCAGTATCAGGAGTTGTGGTACAGGTGGCTGTGGGTACGGAAGATAAGGGGCGGGGCCGGGAGACAAGGGTGTGGGGGTCGGAAGACAAGAGGACGCGGGGTCGGGAGAGAAACGGGCTGAGGTTTTTAAAATAACAAGTTTGTAAAAAAAAAAAAATGATGAAGAATTATTATAATTTGAGAGTCGTTTTGGGTAAAACAGTCTGTATATATCCTATCAAAATCCTTAATTGACCATTATCTTGTCTGCCGTACACGTTCTATCTCCGCGATAGATACTTTTATGGATTACGTCCATTGTTTATCAGTACTCTGAGAGAGAAGAGAGAAAATGGGGCGGAGAAGGGAGATAAAGGAGGGAGAAGGGAGAAATGGGGGAGGGAGGAGGGAGAAGACGACCCCGCGTAGCCTCTACCTATCAGTGTTGGGAACTAACAAATAATAATGATAATCAGTTGAAAAATATATTTAAATAAAAGTAATATTAACGTGCTATTTGTTGAAAACAAACATATTTTAAGTTTTTCTGGAAAAAAGTCCCAGAGTACTTAAAATATGTTTGTTTTCAACAGATATCACGTGAAGAGCAGACTCTATTGAACCTATACCTTTAGGACGTCCTATTGGTTAACAGATGGAGGGGCTATAAACGTTAGGACTACAAACAGAGACAAACAAATAACACGTTATTTTTTATTTATTTATTCCTTTTTTTTCTTTTTTTTTCTTTTCTTTTCATTTTTTTTCAGACCAAGATTTATTAACTCCACGTCAGACCAATCCCTTACACATTTTGAAATCAGTTTTATGTTCTAAGAATTTATTGTATAATGTACCTAGCCCCATTTTTTTAAAGTAGGCAGAGCATATCGCCATTTCTACCGGTGTTTCCTTCAAAACTTATTCCGATAAACAGTCTACTTAACGACGACTTGTAGTTTGCACAAGTGTACATAACAACTTATGAAATGCACATGACAACTTAGAAAATGCACATAACAACTTAGAAAATGCACAAGACAACTTAAAAAATGCAAATAACGACTTACGAAATGCACATAACAACTTAGAAAATGCACAAGACAACTTAGAATATGCACATAACAACCTACGAAATGCACATAACAACGTAGAAAATGCACAAGACAACTTAGAATAAGCACATAACAACTTACGAAATGCACAATACAACTTACGAAATGCACATAACAACTTAGTAAATGCACATAACAACTTAACAAATGCACATAACAACTTACGAAATGCACATAACAACTTAGAAAATGCACATAACTAATTACAAAATGCACGTAACAACTTAGAAAATGCACAAGACAACTTAGCATATGCACATAACAACCTACGAAATGCACATAACAACTTAGAAACTGCACATAACAACTTGGAAAATGCACATGACAACTTAGAAAATCCACAAGACAACTTGGAAAATGTTCATGACATTCTAAAAATGCATATAACAACTTACTAAATGCACATAACAACTTAGACAATGCACAGGACAACTCAGAAAGCGTACTGCACAAAATGCAAAAAGTCAACAGAAGGCAGCCGAGGCTTTCCGTACTCAACCATAACATCGCTATTGTCAGTGCTCACTTATATGATAGGCTCAACCATAACATCGATATTGTCCATTGGTCGCTTATATGATAGGTTCAACCATAACGACGATATTGTCAAGTGTTAACTTATATTACAGACTCAACCATAACATCACTATGGTCAAGTGCTCGCTTATATGATAGTCTCAACCATAACATTGCAATTGTCAAGTGCTCCGTTATATGATAGTATCAACCATAACATTGCAATTGTCAAGTGCTCTGTTATATGATAGTCTCAACCATAACATTGCTATTGTCAATCGCTCGTTTATATGATAGGCTCAACCATAACATTGCAATTGTCAAGTTCTCTGTTATATGATAGTCTCAACCATAACATTGCTATTGTCCATCGCTCGTTTATATGATAGGCTCAACCATAACACTGCTATTGTCCAGTACTTGTTTATATGATAGGCTCAACCATAACATTCTATTGTCCAGTGCTCGCTTATATGCTAGGCTCAACCATAACACTGCCATTGACCAGTTTTCGCTTATATGATAGGTTCAACCATAACATTGCTATTGTCCATCGCTCGTTTATATGATAGTCTCAACCATAACATTGCAATTGTCAAGTGCCCTGTTATATGAAAGTCTCAACCATAACATTGCAATTGTCAAGTGCTCTGTTATATGATAGTTCCAACCATAACATTGTTATTGTCCATCGCTCGTTTATATGATAGGCTCAACCATAACATTGCAATTGTCAAGTGCTCTGTTATATGATAGTCTCAACCATAACACTGCTATTGTCCAGTACTCGTTTATATGATAGTCTCAACCATAACATTGCTATTGTCCATCGCTCGTTTATATGATAGGCTCAACCATAACACTGCTAATGTCCAGTACTCGTTTATATGATAGGCACAACCATAACATTGCTATTGTCCAGTGCTCGCTTATATGATAGGCTCAACCATAACATTGCCATTGACCAGTTTTCGCTTATATGATAGGTTCAACCATAACATTGCTATTGGCCATCGCTCGTTTATATGATAGTCTCAACCATAACATTGCTATTGTCCATCGCTCGTTTATATGATAGTCTCAACCATAACATTGCTATTGTCCATCGTTCGTTAATATGATAGGCTCAACCATAACATTGCTATTGTCCAGTGCTCCCTTATATGATAGGCTCAACCATAACATTGCTATCGTCCAGTGCTCGCTTATATAAAATATTCAACCATAACATTGCTATTGTCCAGTGCTCCCTTATAGGATAAGCTCAACCATAACATTGTTATTGTCCAGTGCTCGCTTATATGATAGGCTCAACCATGACATTGCTATTCACCAGTGCTCTCTTATATTAAAGGCCTAACCATTACCTTGCCATTGTCCAGTGCTCGCATTTATGACAGGCTCTACCATAACATTGCCATTGACCAGTTTTCGCTTATATGATAGGTTCAACCATAACATTGTTATTGTCCAGTGCTCGCTCAGGATAGACTCAACTATAACATAGATAGTGTCCAGTGCTCGCTTATTCGACAGCATCAACCATAATATCGCTATTGTCCAGTGCTCGCTTATATGATAGGCTCAACCATAACATTGCTATCGTCCAGTGCTCGCTTATATAAAATATTCAACAATAACATTGTTATTGTCCAGTGCTCGCTCAGGATAGACTCAACTATAACATAGATAGTGTCCCGTGCTCGCTTATATGACAGCCTCAACCATAACATTGCTATCGTCAAGTGCTCGCTTATATAAAATATTCAACGATAAAATTGCTATTGTCCAGAGCTCGCTTATATGATAGGCTCAACCATAATATTGCAAGTGTCAAGTGATCTGTTATATGACAGGCTCAACCATAACATTGCTATTGTCCATCGCTCGTTTATATGATAGGCTCAAACATAACATTGTTATTGTCCAGTGCTCGCTTATATGATAGGCTCAACCATAACATTGATATTGTCCAGTACTCGTTTATATGATAGGCTCAACCATAACAATGCTATGGTCCAGTACTCGTTTATATGATAGGCTCAACCATAACATTGCTATTGTCCAGTACTCGTTTATATGATAGGCTCAACCATAACATTGCTATTGTCCAGTACTCGTTTATATGGTAGGCTCAACCATAACATTGCTATTAACCCGTTCTCCCTTATATGATAGTCTCAACCATGACATTGCTATTGTCCAGTACTCGTTTATATGATAGACTCAACCATAACATTGCTATTGTCCAGTGCTCCCTTATATGATAAGCTCAACCATGACATTGTTATTGTCCAGTACTCGCTTATATGATAGGCTCAACCATGACATTGCTATTCACCAGTGCTCTCTTATATTAAAGGCTTAACCATAACCTTGCCATTGTCCAGTGGTCGCATTTATGACAGGCTCTACCATAACATTGCCATTGACCAGTTTTCGCTTATATGATAGGTTCAACCATAACATTGTTATTGTCCAGTGCTCGCTCAGGATAGACTCAACTATAACATAGATAGTGTCCAGTGCTCGCTTATATGACAGCCTCAACCATAACATCGCTATTGTCCAGTGCTCGCTTATATGATAGGCTCAACCATAACATTGCTATCGTCCAGTGCTAGCTTATATAAAATATTCAACCATAACATTGTTATTGTCCAGTGCTCGCTCAGGATAGACTCAACTATAACATAGATAGTGTCCAGTGCTCGCTTATATGACAGCCTCAACCATAACATTGCAATTGTCAAGTGATCTGTTATGTGATAGGCTCAACCATAACATTGCTATTGTCCAGTACTTGTTTATATGATAGGCTCAACCAAAACATTGCTATTGTCCAGTACTTGTTTATATGATAGGCTCAACCATAACATTGCTATTGTCCAGTATTCGCTTATATTAAAGGCTTAACCATAACATTGCTATTGTCCAGTATTCGCTTATATTAAAGGCTTAACCATAACATTGCCATTGTCCAGATTTCGGTTATATGATAGGTTCAAGCATAACATTGCTATTGTCCAGTACTTGTTTATATGATAGGCTCAACCATAACATTGCTATTGTCCAGTACTTGTTTATATGATAGGCTCAACCATAACATTGCTATTGTCAAGTATTCGCTTATATTAAAGGCTTAACCATAACATTGCTATTGTCCAGTATTCGCTTATATTAAAGGCTTAACCATAACATTGTTATTGTCCAGTATTCGCCTATAAGATAGGCTCAACCATAACATCGCTATTGTCCAGTACTTAAGAAATAATAAATATGTACCTGTGTTTTATCGGTGAATAAAATAAAGTTAGGAGTTCGGATGCGTAGTAATTAAATCACGAGGTGCGTTAGAACGAGTGATTTAATTACTCGCATCCGAACTACTAACTGTATTTTAGTCACCAATACAGGTACGTATATATTTTTAATAAACCCATTGTTTACGCTATTGTTGGGGCACTATATATTATCTCGGAGGTCAAGGTAATCTACAGGCTGTTCCCATGGGCGCCCCAGTATGCAAAGTTCTGCGTTTCAATACACTAATAGTCACGTGACAAACAATTAAGTCATTTTTGCATCATATAGCTTGCGCTGTATGACATCAAACATTCTCACCTTGTTCAAGATGCTTATTAATTATATATGTACTGATGCATATCGATGTACTGATGCATATCGAGTATATGCACGGTTTGGGAGCATGGCAAGTTTGTTGTAATTAACATTTCATTAAAATTACTGTTGAGAAATATAAAAAGATGAGTTTATCTTCGTGACGTATATTTACCAAGTGACGTCATATACGCGGGGCATTAATGGAACAGTTGTATTTTATCGTAGAATAACATACAGTTGATACAGTTGCCTCTCTTCTTTGCCTATATGAAAGACTGCGAAGGTCGTGTTAGTAAGCGTACTGCACAAAATGCCAAAGGTGAGTGTACCGACCCCCTTTCCGTACGCCGGATTCCGACCCATATTAGCCAGTATTCCGTACGCCGGGTTGTGGTACGCCGTACGTCGACATCGCAGTTTTTCATACGCGTACGCCGTATTTTTCTAAAAAAATATTTTTTTCCATCCAAAAAATTAAAAAATGCTAATTTATGTCTCAGATTGCTGGAAATGGCATTTCATAGCACCTAGGTTTCAAAGTTTTCCGGGGGGGGGGGGGGGGGCATGCCCCCGGACTCCCCTTGAGAGCTCGGGCCCTGCGGGCCCTCGGGCTCGGCCGCTGCGCGGCCACGCATGGTTCAAACAGAATTCCAGATGTCAACCCTCTATTAGGGAGCATTCCAGATGCCATGCCCAAAAAAAGCCAGTACTCCAGATGCCAGGGGGTGGGGGGTTGGTACCCTCAAAGGTCAACAGCAGGCAGCCGAGGCTTTCCATACTCAACTATAACATCGCTATTGTCCAGTGCTCGCTTATATGATAATCTCAACCATAACATTGCTATTGTCCAGTGCTCGCTTACATGATAGGCTCAACCATAACATCGATATTGCCAGTGCTCACTTATATGATAGGCTCAACCATAACATCGATATTGTCCATTGTTCGCTTATATGATAGGCTCAACCATAACATCGGTATTGTCAAGTGCTACCTTATATTATAGACTCAACCATAACATTGCTATTGTCCGGTGCTTTTTTATATGATAGGCTCAACCATAACATTGATATTGTCCAGTTCTCACTTATATGATAGGCTCCACCATGACATTGCTCTTGTCCAGTGCTCGCTTATATGATAGTCTCAACCATAACATTGTTATTGTCCAGTGCTCGCTTATATGATAATCTCAACCATAACATTGCTATTGTCCCGTGCTCGTTTATATGATAGGCTCAACCATAACATTGTTATTGTCAAGTGCTCGCTTAAATGATAATCTCAACCATAACATTGCTATTGTCCAGTGTTCGCTTATATGATAGACTCAACCATAACGTTACTATTGTCCAGTACTCGCTTATATGATAGTCTCAACCATAACATTGCTATTGCCCAGCGCTCGTTTATATGATAGTCTCAACCATAAAATTGTTATTGTCCAGTGCTCTCTTATATGATAATCTCAACCATAACATTGATATTGTTCAGTGCTCACTTATATGATAGGCTCAACCATAACATTGCTATTGTCCAGTGCTCACTTATATGATAGACTCAACCGTAATATTGCTATTGTCCAGTTCTCGCTTATATGATAGGCTCGGCCATGACATTGCTATTGTCCAGTGCTCACTTATATGATAATCTCTACTATAACATTGATATTGTCCAGTGCTCACTTATATGATAGGCTCAACCATAACATTGCTATTGTCCGGTGCTCGCTTATATGATAGGCTCAACCATAACATTGCTATTGTCCAGTGCTCGCTTATATGATAATCTCAACCATACCATTGCTATTGTCCAGTGCTGGCTGATATGATAGACTCAACCATAACGTTACTATTGTCCAGTGCTCGTTTATATGATAGTCAAAACCATAACATTGTTATTGTCCAGTGCTCGCTTATATGATAATCTCAACCATAACATTGCTATTGTCCAGTGCTCGCTTATATGATAGACTCAACCATAACGTTACTATTGTCCAGTGCTCGCTTATATGGTAGTCTCAACCATAACATTGCTATTGTCCAGTGCTCGCTTATATGATAGGCTCAACCATAACATTGCTATTGTCCAGCAATTGTTTATATGATAGGCTCAACCATAACATTGCTATTGTCCAGTGCTCACTTATATGATAATCTCAACCATAACATTGCTATTGTCCAGTGCTCACTTATATAATAGGCACAACCATAACATTGCTATTGTCCAGTGCTCACTTATATGTTAGGCTCAACCATGACATTGCTCTTGTCCAGTGCTCGCTTATATGATAGGCTCGGCCATGACATTGATATTGTACAGTGGTCCCTTATATGATAGATTCAACTATAACATTGATAGTGTCCAGTGCTCGCTTATATGATAGCATCAACCATAACATCGCTATTGTCTAGTGCTCGCCTATATGAAAGACCCACCTATAACATTGATAGTGTCCAGTACTCGTTTATATGATAGGCTCAACCATAACATTGCTATTGTCCAGTGCTCGCTTATATGATAGGCTCAACCATAACATTTCTATTGTCCAGTGCTCGCTTATATTATAGTCTCAACCATAACGTTGCTATTGTCCAGTGCGTCTTTATATAATGGGCTCAACCATAACATTGCTATTGTCCAGTGCTCGCTTATATTATAGTCTCAACCATAACGTTGCTATTGTCCAGTGCTCACTAATATGATAATCTCAACCATAACATTGCTATTGTCCAGTGCTCACTTATATGATAATCTCAACCATAACATTGCTATTGTCCAGTGCTCACTTATATGATAGTCTAAACCATAACATTGCTATTGTCCAGTGCTCACTTATATGATAGACTCAACCGTAACATTGATATTGTCCGGTGCTCACTTATATGATAGGCTCAACCATAACATTGCTATTGTCCGGTGCTCACTTATATGATAGGCTCAACCATGACATTGCTCTTGTCCAGTGCTCGCTTATAATGTACCTCTTCTGAACCAGATTTTATAGAAAATGACCAGTCTTCTCACATTCCCTTAAATCAAAACTATTCTGTAGATTCAGTATTTAAACGTGACAGTCTTGATCAGGTATCTGATGCTAGGGGTAAAGAAATACTTGAACTGTGCATTTCAAACAGGCTTAGAATTCTTAATGGTAGAACCTTTGGTGACACCTTAGGTCATTTTACTTGTTATACACCTCAAGGCAGTAGCGTTGTTGATTATGCCATTTTTTCTGAAGAAATTGTTATCTCAGGTGTTACATTTTGCCGTTGCTGATTTTGTTCCCACATTATCTGATACACATTGTAACATTTCTTGGAACATTATTGCTGATTTTCCATATCATTTGAATAACAAACAATCCAGGCCAATGCCCACTAAGTACATATGGAATGAACAATCAGTTAATTTCAATCGGCTCTAATAGATCCAGATGTAAATGAGCAAATTCATAATTTCATTTATAAGGATATTGAACTATCGGAAGCTAGCATAAACAAAGCATGCGATGACGTACAAAATATAATATTATTGGCAGCGATTAAAGCACTCCGATTATCTAAAAACAATAACAGTAGAAAGAAACAAAATAAGAAATGGTTTGATAATGATCTAAAATCCATGCGCAGTCATGTTATGAGTAAAGGATTGTATTCTAGATATCCATTCGATCCTATTATAAAGGGCAGTTATTATTAGTTATATAGGCAATATAATAAACTCCGTAAGTATAACGCTAAACATTTTAAGGAAGCTATTTTATCTCAGTTAGATGACTTACAAAGTGAAAATCCCAAAGCTTATTGGAAGCTCATCAGCTCACTAAAGAATGAAAATAAAAAAGACCATGCACAATCTGTTGAGGTTTCAGAATGGGTTGAATACTTCAAAGATCTTAATTCTATACCGGCTACATTCAAATCCAGAGTATATGAACTTGATTCACAATTAAATGATATTGAAACGAACGACTCGAAACTTTTCAACGAATTAGATTTTCATATAACCACTAAAGAAATTCAAGAGTCTATTAAAAAATTAAAGTCTGGCTCTTCCTCAGGATTAGCACTTATATCAAATGAAATGCTTAAAGCAGGTCAGTCCGTCCTGTTACCCTCACTAGAAAAAATGTTTATAAAGTACTTATTTCTGGCTTTTACCCAAATGAATGGACACATGGTTACATAACTCCTATTTTAAAGGCAAAAGATCCAAAGAATCCAGAAAATTACAGAGGTATAGCCATTACATCATGCTTAGGTAAACTGTTTAACAGTATCCTCAATGCCAGGTTAGATACGTTTTTACAAAAGCACCAACTAATCAGCTCTCTTCAAATTGGATTCAACTCTGGTGACAAACAATTATTCACTTGTTTAATAGACTTCCGAAAAGCAGTTGATACCGTTATACACTCGGGCATAAAGATTAAACTCCTAAAAATGGAGATAGGGGACTCTTTTACGAAGTAATTAAAAATATACTCAAGAGATATGAAAACGCAACACGGGAATTTCCGCTATATATTGTATGTACAATATGCTGCTTTTAATCGAATGGTACATGGCTACGTAAGACCTTTCCTTTTGGAAAAAATACTAAAACAACAAATAATACAGTAAATAGTATTCCTTCAATGTTTCATTATTCACAGAGTACGCGTTTGGCTCAATCATGTGAGCAAACTTAGGATGCAACATTTTGCAAACTATTTACGTTAAATACAGTACTGAACTAGCTCAATTTTTCTAAGAGCAACTTCAACATTTATGAAGTTCTTGTTACAAAGTGTAGTGTGATTAAAACGTCTACAACATCACAGTTGTGTCCTTTCTCTAGTTAACTGCAACTTTTTTTTTTTAAAACATCTTGGGATTTCTTTGGAATATTATGTGCAATTAAGTGTGCAGTATATACAATATATAGCGGAAATTCCCGTGTTGCGTTTTCATATCTCTTGAGTGTATGTATCAAAAGAATCTTCTATGTGTAAAGGTAGACAGCAATTCTGTAACGGATTCCTTTGTTTCACAGATAGGTGTTAGGCAAGGAGATAATCTCAGTCCGAACCTGTTCAAAATCTTCATTAATGACCTGCCAGATTATTTATCTGATACTGCTGATCCGGCTATTTTTAACAACACTAGGCTAGATTGTCTTATGTACGCAGATGATGTTGTTATTTTATCTACTACAGCACTTGGGTTACAAGAAAAATTAAACAAGCTTAATCTCTTTTGTCAGGATTGGTGTCTCAATATTAATATTTTGAAATCTAAAGTGATAATCTTTAATAAGGCCGGTAGGCTAGTAAAAGAGAAATATGTCCTTCAAAACCAATCTTTAGAATGTGTCTCCTCTTATAATTATCTTGGAGTTACATTTTGTACATCTGGTTGTTTTTCACGCGCTCGAAGTGACTTGTATAAGAAAGGTTTGAAAGCCCTTTTTATGTTAAAGAACAATTTTAACTCCGTACATCCGGGTGTATCCACAAGTGTGCACGTGTTTGACCATACAATCAAGCCAATTTTACTATATGGTAGTGAGTGCTGGGGATCTTTTGGAAAAAGGAATTTTAATCTTTGTGACTTTACTAAACTGTCTCATAAGTTTGAATTTGAAAATATAAGATACTGCAAATATATTTTAGGGGTACATAAGAAAACCACAAACTGTGCTGTTATGTCTGATTTGGGTCGTTTTCCTGTGTACTTTGATGTTATCATGTCGATGTTAAAATATTATCATCGTCTAGTAAATAATCGGTCGAACCTTCTTGCTGATGGTTTGCTTGAATCTAAAAGTCTTCATCATAAAGGTATTCACTCATGGTACTCAGAAATTGTATCAATTCTTGAAGTACTAAACATGGACATTGATCAATTTTCTCCCCACTCTCCCTCCGTAATGTCAATGTCAGAACTTGTAAAAAAAGTAAAACTAAAATTAATTGAAAAATTCCAGGAAAACTGGGACAAAGACAAAACTAAGCTCCTTCATGGAAAATTGAGAACTTACTTCACTTTTAAACATGATTTCCAATTAGAAGAGTACCTGTGTAGTATTGATAATTTTGAAAAACGTAATGCCATTGCTAAATTTCGTCTAAGTTCCCATAGACTTAAAATCGAAACTGGAAGGTATACTAATACTCCGGTGGAACATAGATTGTTTGAACATTGTACCAGTAATTCTATAGATGATGAGATGCATTTTCTCCTAACATGTCCTTATTATTCAGATGAAAGAACTAATTTATTAACATGCATATCTTCAGAATGTTCTAATTTTTCCAGCCTTGATTTGAATAATCAACTTATTTGGCTATTATCTTGTGAAAATATACACATTCTGAAAGCATTAGGTACTTAATTAATACAGTGTTTTAAAAAACACAATTAACCCTAATAGTCAATATAAATAATAATATATAATTACTGTGTGATTATAGTTTAATGTACTGTAGGCGACTCTGCTCAGTCTATGTGCTCTGGTTTATTTTGTTATTGTTTGTTTGTTACTTACCAATCATTGCAATCACTGTACTAAATTACTTGCTCCTTTGAGGGCCCTTAATTGGTTAATAAAATATTGTATCTTGTATCTTGTATCTTGTATAATGATATGCTCAACCATGACATTGCTAATGTGCAGTGCTTGCTTATATGATTAGCTCGGCCATGACATTGATATTGTACAGTGGTCGCTTATATGATAGACTCAACTATAGCATTGATAGTGTCCAGTGCTCGCTTATATGATAGCCTCAACCATAACATCGCTATTGTATAGTGCTCGCCTATATGATAGACTCACCTATAACATTGATAATCTCCAGTACTAGTGCTCGCTTATATGATAGCCTTAACCATAACATCGCTACTGTCGCTTATATGATAGGCTCAACCTTAACAATGATATTGTCCAGTGATCGCTTATATGATAGGCTCAACCATAACATCGCTATTGTCCAGTGCTTGCTTATATGATAGGCTCAACCTTAACATTGCTATTGTCCAGTGATCGCTTATATGATAGGCTCAACCTTAACATTGCTATTGTCTAGTTCTCGCTTATATGGTAGGGCTCAAACATAACACTGCTATTGTCTAGTGCTCGCTTATATGATAGGCTCAACCATAACATCGCTATTGTCCAGTGCTTGCTTATATGATAGGCTCAACCATAACATTGCTATTGTCCAGTGATCGCTTAAATGATAGGCTCAACTATGACATTGCTATTGTCCAGTGCTCGCTTATATGGTAGGGCTCAAACATAACACTGCTATTGTCTAGTGCTCGCTTATACGAACAGCTCAGGAATAACACTGATAGTGCCCAGTGTTCGCTTATATGACGAGGTAAAACCCAAGATTTCTGTTGTCCAGTGTTCGCTTATCTGATAGGCTCAAACATAACACTGATATTATCCAGTGTTCGCTTATCTGATAGGCTCAAACATAACACTGATATTGTCCACTGTTCGCTTATCTGATAGGCTCAAACATAACACTGATATTATCCAGTGTTCGCTTATCTGATAGGCTCAAACATAACACTGATATTGTCCAATGTTCGCTCATCTGATAGGCTCAAACACAACACTGATATTATCCAGTGTTCGCTTATCTGATAGGCTCAAACATAACACTGATATTGTCCAGTGTTCGCTTATCTGATATGCTCAAACATAACACTGATATTGTCCAGTGTTTGCTTATCTGATAGGCTCAAACATAACACTGATATTGTCCAGTGTTCGCTTATTTGATAGGCTCAAACATAACACTGATATTGTGTAGTGCTCGCTTAATCTAGGCTCAACTATAAAAATGTGCTCGCTTACATGATAGGCTCAACCATAACATCGATATTGCCAGTGCGTGCTCACTTATATGATAGGCTCAACCATAACATAGATATTGTCCAGTGTTCGCTTCTATGATAGGATCAACCATAATACTGATACTGTCCAGTGCTCGCTTATATGATAGGCTCAACCATAACATAGATATTGTCCAGTGCTCGCTTATATGATAGACTCAACCATAACATTGAGACTGCCCATTGCTCGCTTATATAATAGGCTCAACCATAACATTGCTATTGCCCAGTGCTCGCTTATATGATAGGCTCAACCGTAACATTTCTACGGCCCAGTGCTCGCTTATATGATAGACACAACCATAACATTGCTACTGCCCAGTGTTCGCTTCTATGATAGGCTCAACCATAACACTAATACTGGACAGTGCTCGCTTATATGATAGGCTCAACCATGACATTGCTACTGCCCAGTGCTCGCTTATATGATAGACTCAACCATAACATAGATATTGTACAGTGTTCGCTTCTACGATAGGATCAACCATAACACTGATACTGTCCAGTGCTCGCTTATATGATAGGCTCAACCATGACATTTCTACTGCCCAGTACTCGCTTATATGATAGACTCAACCATAACATTGTTATTGTCCATCGATCGCTTATATGATAGGCTCAACCGTTCAGTGTTCGCTTATGTGATAGGCTCAAACATAACGTTGCTATTGTCCATCGCTCGCTGATATGATAGGCTCTACCGTGACATTTCTACTGCCCAGTGCTCGCTTATATGATAGACTCAACCATAACATTTTTATTGTCCAGTGCTCGTTTATATGATAGTCTCAACCATAACATTGTTATTGTCCCGTGCTCGCTTATATGTTATGCTCAAACCTAACACTGGCATTGTCCAGTGCTCGCTTATATGACAGGCGCTTTGTCGGAGTCATCAACATTACTCTGATATTTTCCAGTGCTCGTTTATATGATAGGCTCAACATAACACTCATATGAGTCATAAGCCTTACTCTGCTATTTGATTAGTTGTGAAACATGACATAAAACTTACGTATATCATACAACAGCGTGCACTATTTAGAACTTTACACGTTGTATTTGATTAACATGTTTTGTATTCAATGTCGCTAAAACTCTTCTTTTGTTTTATTAATTTTTTAAAAAATAATTATTTTCGTGTGTTTTAATGATGTTTATTCTGACATCTGGTGATAAAGTAGCTGCGAACTGACAGGTATGTACTATGTTTTCATATCTTATAAATTAAATCACGCCCTTTGCCCAACCACATAAGAAATGAAAAGGAATACAAGTATGTTAATGTATTCAGATAACAATACGTTAAGATTATTCGGTGTAAGCCTTACAAATAAATGTTTTAAATTAAACATGGTAAAATACTAGTTATTTCATTGTTATGCCCAGCCACGAAAATGAGGACATATATAGAGAATATTATGTCAGTGCTTTTTACTATCAAGTTTATTAGGCGAGGCTTAGAAAACGAAGAACGGCGAGGCTCTGCCGAGCCATTCTTCGTTTTCGTGCCGAGCCTAATAAACTTGATAGTAAAAGGCACTGACATAATATTCTATTTATCATGTAGATTATCCAAATTTTCTGTATGAATTTCTATTATTACCTATTTCTCAGAATGTTATGCTTATCGAGGACGCCGCCATGTTGTTGTTATTTGTTTGTTTTATGACGTCTGGCAACGTTACGTGCATGACGTTAGATAACGTTACGTACAAGAAAAGCCGGGGGATTCCGCATTGATTTGCTTTATTGGCCAGTGCATATTAAAGCAAAATTCAAAGTCACCCCTTTATTAGGCAGAAAAGTGCATATCTGCATGATTAAGTGTTATACACGTTCGTACGTACGAAACAGTTTTAGATTAAACATGTTCGTTAAATCCATTTCTTATACATATGACGTCACGTAGTAGGGTATCCACAGCAGTATGTTTCTAACAAACGCTGGTCAATTAGAATGAAATTGACCTATTTTTGCTTCTTTTAGTTTTATATTTAAGTTTTACATTCAAGAATGTGGTTAAGTCCATTTCTCAGACACCAGGTGTTGAATTTACCAACCATTCTTGAGAATATTTTTAGACTTAAGCTCAAGTACTCAAATTTCATTCACAAACATTCCCATGACCTGCAAAGATAACCAATAGTAGGCCTATTCAGTTGCAGTGTTTTAGTTTTTATAATATTTATAAGTAGCAGTTTGTGATGCATGTTTATCCTTTAAAATTCTAGAAATATTTGTGATTGAAATTTGCATACTTGTGCTTAAGTCTAAGAATATTCTCAAGAATGGTTGGTGAATTCAAGGCCAGAAGCCGCAGAGCTTTCAATCTTCACACGAACCCATACAGTTTTCAAATTCCATACTCTCTAGCATCTGCATGAAAGCAGAATTATGTTCCTACCAAAAGAATGTCAGTATGCGCTTTGGTAATTTATCTGTTTTTATTAATATTAAGGATTATGCCCCCTTTTGTGTAATCCCACTGAGATTTCATTAAGAAAGATAAAATAGAGAATATTATGTCAGTGCCTTTTACTATCAAGTTTATTAGGTTAGGCTTAGAAAACGAAGAATGGCTAGGCTCAGCCGAGCCATTCTTCGTTTTCGTGCCGAGCCTAATAAACTTGATAATAAAAGGCACTGACATAATATTCTATTTATCATGTAGATTATCCACATTTTCTGTATGAATTACTATTATTACTTATTTCTCAGAATGTTACTCTTATCGAGGACGCCGCCATGTTGTTGTTTCTTGTTTGTTTTATGACGTCTGGCAACGTTACGTGCATGACGTCAGATAACGTTACGTACAATAAACGCCGAGGGATTCCGCATCGATTTGCTCTATTTGTCAGTGCCTAATAAAGCAAAATTTATTAGGCAGAAAAGTGCATATCTGCATGATAAATATAAGAATTCGACTTATCTTGAATATTTTTACATGCATTTTCCATTTTAATAAGTTTACACATTTATCTAGGCAGTGCTATCCGTAAATAATAAAAGCATACTCGAGAAATCTGTGAATTAAAAATAGACACATGAACTTGAGACTGACATTAGCTGAGGATGGATCAAAACACACCTTGTGTCGAGTTTGTATTGATTATTCAAGTATATTAATACTTGTCTGTGATTTGCATAGGAAATACTAGAAATAAAAAAGCTATATCTACTCGTGTGCTCTACTGCGAAATATCTCCCAGTGGTAGTTATTTCGCAGTACGGAACATTGCTCGGCCTTTTCCGTCAGTGGCGGGAACGGCAAATGACCGATCGGAACTCTTCGCCAATTTCCGTACTCGGTAAAAGCGAGTGACGGAATCCGACGAGGCAGTTCCGATTGGGCAAATGACGTTCCGATTGTTTTACGGACGTCATCGTCAGATTCCGCCACTAGGAAATACCGATTACGGAAATTAAAGAAGAGTTCCGGTTCCACTTGACGTAACGTCGTTTTGGCGTTCTCGTGTAAGCTGGTGTAAAAAGGCAAACTGGTGTAAAAATATTGACGATTGGAAAGAAATTCATCATAGAATGTTTAATTAACATTGTTGTCATGATATGGAAAATAATTCCCTCGTGAGAAAGATTATTGCGATATAGAAACTCGTGCCCAAGCGCACTCGTTTCTATATCGCAAGAATCTTTCTAACTCGGGAATTATTTCCCGTATCACAACAACAATGTTAATTAAACTCTATATAGCACTGCCTAGATAAACGTGTAAACATATGAAACTGTAAGTTTCAAATAAAATTATTCAGGATAAGTCGAGAGTTAATGAAATCTCAATGGGATTACACAAAAGGGGGCATAATTCTTAAATCCATTATTTAGATAAAAAAAGCCATACAGTTTGAAAACTGCATATACACTTACATCTATATGACAGCAACTATGTTCCTACCAAAATAAGATAAATATGAAAAACCTTGACCTACATTTTACACTTCGTTAATTTACATTAAAGTTGTACATTAACGTTGTTTTTATTAAGTCCATTACTCAGATACAGCCTTCAGCTTCATAACACATCTACAGTGCATCAGTACAAAAAGTACGTATGGATGACCTTGACCTTCTATTCTCACCGTTAATCTAGTCGATTTCTCACACACTAAGGAGCCATAAAGCCTGCAAACTTCATTCACACGACAGCAACATGTTCCTACTAAAAGGTCAGTGATAAGAAGTTGAGTTTTTCTTTACCCTCGCCCTGTGGCACAATGCCTTTTTGCGAGCTTTTCAGTAGATGATTATGGTTTATATGTTTTCTGCTAGAAAATATTCGGATAAATTTATATTTGTAAAATGAAAATATTTACAACAAAGGACATAATGTTAAATTGTTTCAAAAACTTGGATCATAATTTAGATAAGGCAGTACAGCTCAATACAATTAAGCCGTTCTACGAATCACCAGGACCTGTCAGTAACTTTGTAAATTTTATGTTAATGTTTGCTAGTTCAAAACCTTAATATGACAGGTGTTAATTAATCATGGTGGTTGGATTCTCATTATACGCGTATAATGAATTGTTAAACGACATTGTTTTCAAAGTTATAACATGAGAAATCTATGTATAACATGCATAATAAAATACCACACAATTACTTTTATAATTTATTATATGCCCCGTGTGGTTCCCGGGGGCCCCGATTGGTCACGGGGCAAAGAATAGGGCCACTGCAGATCCCTTTGGAGGGGTAGGCAGAGGGGTAGAATCTCCCCAAATTCATGTTCATTTTATCATTTTTTGTTCATGTTCATTAAAGGTCTTCAGCATGATCCCTGCATTGTTTCAGGTGCCATCTCGCTCACATCAAAAGAGCAGTGGCAGAAAAACAATAAACGTGGCTCCAGCGTAAATTAGTCTCTACGATAGAATTTGCAGCAACTCTGCAGTTCAGGGTGAGAAGGTTCTAGGCCCAGTTTCCATATTTTATCTCGATGTACATGGATGACGAGCCTGGCATGTTCATGCCTGTTAGGCGCCATATAACCTTTTCATGTATTGGTGCGCCTTAAAACTCAATTCAATAATTTCTTATATCGTGCTGTTGTTACTTTTGTTTTCATTCACAAGGAGTAGCGTTAACGAACTTTCCTATTTTTAGGCTTGGTAGCCATTTTGCCTTGTATCGCAATCAACTGGGCATTTGGGAAATGTGCATGTGATTTCTACATTAAAGCACTGTACAGAAAAAAATTGAAACCCGCAAAATATTGAAGAAGCTCAATTTAACAACCATTCCAATATTCCGATATGTTGTTAAACTCCAAGATTCAATTACTTCCTAACTTCAAGAAATAGAAACAAATGTCATAAATAATATGCTATTTCATTTGTAATCTCGGAATATTGATTCTCAAGGCATTGTTTCGATACATTGTTTATCTGCTGTTCAGATAATAAACTGTTGAATTAAACATATTGTTAATTAAGAAAACAGTAATACGATTTGAGTAAAACTAATGTGCAGTGTGCTAAGTAGACGGAGTACATCATATCCCTCATACACATTGTGCTGAGAGATCGCATACGCCTTGCTCTGAGAGATCGCATACGCCTTGCTCTGAGAGATTGCATACGCCTTGCTCTGAGAGATCGCATACGCCTTTCTATTAGAGATCGCATACGCCTTGCTCTGAGAGATCGCATACGCCTGCTATGAGAGATAGCATACGCCTTTCTCTGAGAGATCGCATACGCTTAGATCTGGGAGATCACATACGCATTGCTCTGAGAGATCCCATACGCTTTGCTCCGGGAGATCGCATACGCCTTGCTGTGAGAGATCGCATACGCCTTGCTCTGAGAGATCGCATAAGCCTTGCTCTGGGAGATCGCATACAAATTGTTCTGAGAGATCCCAAACGCTTTGCTCTGGGAGATCGCATACGCCTTGCTCTGAGAGATCGCATACGTCTTGCTGTGAGAGATCGCATACGCCTTCCTCTGAGAGATCGCATACGCCTTGCTCTGGGAGATCGCATACAAATTGTTCTGAGAGATCCCATACGCTTTGCTCCGGGAGATCGCATACGCCTTGCTCTGAGAGATCGCATACGCCTTGCTCTGAGAGATCGCATATGCCTTGCTCTAAAATATCTTAACACATATAGCTACGCTTAGCGATATCGTTTATAGAATACAGGACAGTAAAACATATAATACAAGATACAAAGCTGGGTTGGTATCGTAGGGAATGCAATGTCACGCATATATTGAACTACTATCTCAATTGTAAGAAGTTAATCGCTCTTCGCGATGGTAACAGTGAAGGAAAATATTTGCTAAAAGCTGCGTCTCTGCTCAAATTCAGATCATCGTGTCTGAGCTTGTATCTCGTGATGATTATATACCGATACAAATAAGTTTAGCAAGTAAATAATATATAAATCCCGGTGACCAGATTCTAGGATATGTGTAGAAGCGGACATGGGCAATCTAACTTACATAATTACCAGTTATATTAAGGGAATAATCTCAAAAGAAATATGCGAAAACAATAGCAACATGTGGTAATCTACATGTTTTACAGGCATTATAATTTCGCTCTTATTTCAATGTAAAGGGAGGTAATTTCACAAATGGTAAACTTTGGTTCCCTATATCTTTATAATAGCAAAGAAATTGTCGATTGTTTAGCTGTCTGTATAACCTGAGCCCCATAACAGTCATTTTGTAATGTTTAATCTTGCTCTTTTTACCTTATTTGTATTTTTAAATGTGAAATAGCATGTTTTAACTGAATGGGAGATAACTCTTACTTTGGAAAACAAGTATTTGAAAAAGAAGATTAACCTAAGTCATGCCGATGATTTAAAATACTTCACAATATAAAATAACATTACATTTATTTAAGATAGATGTGCATAAGGGCTTGCTAAACTTTATTTTTTCAGTATGTTTGGAATTGTGTCACGTGATGCTCATATATATACATACTTGTGTCATGCGGTGATCATGTTTGGACTTGTGTCACGTGATGCTCATAGTTGTACTTGTATGACGTAATGCTCAAACATGATCATAATGTGTCATGAGGTGATCATGTTTGAACTTGTATCACGTAGTCCTCATGTTTTGATTTGTATCATGTCCGTATCATGTTTTGATTTGTATCAGGTGATGATCTTTTTTGGAATTGTATCACGTAATACTAATATTCGGACTTGTATCTCATGGTAATCATATTTCGACGTGTTACACTCGTTACGTCATGTTTGGATTTTTGTCACGTGATACACATTTCGGCGTGCATCTCCGAGATAATTATGTTTCGACGTGTATCGTGTAGATGATTATATTTGGACATGTATCACGTGAAGCGCATATCACGTGATGCTCATGTCTGGACATGTATAACGTGATGGTCATGTTTCAACTTGTATCTCGTGATGATGAATGTTGAAGTTGTATCTCATGACGATCATGTTCGGACTTGTAGTTCATGATGATCATGTTCGGACTTGCATTATGTGATGCTCATGTTTAGACTTGTATCTCATGATGATTATGTTAGGACTTGTTTCACGAAGTGCTCATGTTTTGGACGTGTATCACGCGGTGCTCATGTTTGTAATTGTATCACGTTGTGCTCATCTTTGGATTTGTATCTTATTATGATCATGTTTGGACTTGTATCACGTGGTGCTCATGTTTGGACTTGTATCACGTGGTCCTCATATTGGACGTGTATCATTTGCTGCTCATGTTTTAATTTGTATCTTATTATGATCATGTTTTGATTTGTATCTTATTATGATCATGTTTTGACTTGTATCTCATTATGATCATGTTTTGACTTGTATCTTATTATTATCATGTTTTGACTTGTATCACGTGGTACTCATGTTTTGACTTGTATATTATTACGATCATGTGTGGACTTGTATCTTATTATGATCATGTTTTGACTTGAATATTATTATGATCATGTTTTGATTTGTTATAATGATTATGTTTTGACTTGTATCTTATTATGATTATGTTTTGACTTGTATTTTATTATTATCATGTTTTGACTTGTATCTTATTATGATCATGTTTTGACTTGTATTTTATTATTATCATGTTTTGATTTGTATATTATTATGATCATGTTTTGATTTGTATCTTATTATGATCATGTTTTGACTTGTATCACGTGGTACTCATGTTTTGACTTTTATATTATTACGATCATGTGTGTACTTGTATCTTATTATGATCATGTTTTGACTTGTATTTTATTATTATCATGTTTTGACTTGTATCTTATTATGATCATGTTTTGACTTGTATTTTATTATTATCATGTTTTGATTTGTATATTATTATGATCATGTTTTGATTTGTATCTTATTATGATCATGTTTTGACTTGTATCACGTGGTACTCATGTTTTGACTTTTATATTATTACGATCATGTGTGGACTTGTATCTTATTATGATCATGTTTGGATTTGTATCTTATTATGATCATGTTTTGACTTGTATCTTATTATGATTATGGATTGATTTGTATCTTGTTATGATTATGTTTGCATTTGTATCTTATTATGATCATGTTTTGACTTGTATCTTATTATGATCATGTTTTGACTTGTATCTTATTATGATTATGTTTGGATTTGTATCTTATTATGATCATGTTTTGACTTGTATCTTATTATGATCATGTTTTGACTTGTATCTTATTATGATCATGTTTTGACTTGTATCACGTGGTACTCATGTTTTGACTTTTATATTATTACGATCATGTGTGTACTTGTATCTTATTATGATCATGTTTTGACTTGTATTTTATTATTATCATGTTTTGATTTGTATATTATTATGATCATGTTTTGATTTGTATCTTATTATGATCATGTTTTGACTTGTATCACGTGGTACTCATGTTTTGACTTTTATATTATTACGATCATGTGTGTACTTGTATCTTATTATGATCATGTTTGGATTTGTATCTTATTATGATCATGTTTTGACTTGTATCACGTGGTACTCATGTTTTGACTTTTATATTATTACGATCATGTGTGTACTTGTATCTTATTATGATCATGTTTTGACTTGTATTTTATTATTATCATGTTTTGACTTGTATCTTATTATGATCATGTTTTGACTTGTATTTTATTATTATCATGTTTTGATTTGTATATTATTATGATCATGTTTTGATTTGTATCTTATTATGATCATGTTTTGACTTGTATCACGTGGTACTCATGTTTTGACTTTTATATTATTACGATCATGTGTGTACTTGTATCTTATTATGATCATGTTTTGACTTGTATTTTATTATTATCATGTTTTGACTTGTATCTTATTATGATCATGTTTTGACTTGTATTTTATTATTATCATGTTTTGATTTGTATATTATTATGATCATGTTTTGATTTGTATCTTATTATGATCATGTTTTGACTTGTATCACGTGGTACTCATGTTTTGACTTTTATATTATTACGATCATGTGTGTACTTGTATCTTATTATGATCATGTTTGGATTTGTATCTTATTATGATCATGTTTTGACTTGTATCTTATTATGATCATGTTTTGATTTGTATCTTATTATGATCATGTTTTGACTTGTATCACGTGGTACTCATGTTTTGACTTTTATATTATTACGATCATGTGTGTACTTGTATCTTATTATGATCATGTTTGGATTTGTATCTTATTATGATCATGTTTTGACTTGTATCTTATTATGATCATGTTTTGATTTGTATCTTATTATGATCATGTTTTGACTTGTATCACGTGGTACTCATGTTTTGACTTTTATATTATTACGATCATGTGTGTACTTGTATCTTATTATGATCGTGTTTGCATTTGTATCTTATTATGATCATGTTTTGACTTGTATCTTATTATGATCATGTTTTGATTTGTATCTTATTATGATCATGTTTTGACTTGTATCTTATTATGATCATGTTTTGATTTGTATCTTATTATGATCATGTTTTGACTTGTATCACGTGGTACTCATGTTTTGACTTTTATATTATTACGATCATGTGTGTACTTGTATCTTATTATGATCATGTTTGGATTTGTATCTTATTATGATCATGTTTTGACTTGTATCTTATTATGATCATGTTTTGACTTGTATCTCATTATGATCATGTTTTGACTTGTATCTTATTATTATCATGTTTTGACTTGTATCACGTGGTACTCATGTTTTGACTTGTATATTATTACGATCATGTGTGGACTTGTATCTTATTATGATCATGTTTTGACTTGAATATTATTATGATCATGTTTTGATTTGTTATAATGATTATGTTTTGACTTGTATCTTATTATGATTATGTTTTGACTTGTATTTTATTATTATCATGTTTTGACTTGTATCTTATTATGATCATGTTTTGACTTGTATTTTATTATTATCATGTTTTGATTTGTATATTATTATGATCATGTTTTGATTTGTATCTTATTATGATCATGTTTTGACTTGTATCACGTGGTACTCATGTTTTGACTTTTATATTATTACGATCATGTGTGTACTTGTATCTTATTATGATCATGTTTTGACTTGTATTTTATTATTATCATGTTTTGACTTGTATCTTATTATGATCATGTTTTGACTTGTATTTTATTATTATCATGTTTTGATTTGTATATTATTATGATCATGTTTTGATTTGTATCTTATTATGATCATGTTTTGACTTGTATCACGTGGTACTCATGTTTTGACTTTTATATTATTACGATCATGTGTGGACTTGTATCTTATTATGATCATGTTTGGATTTGTATCTTATTATGATCATGTTTTGACTTGTATCTTATTATGATTATGGATTGATTTGTATCTTGTTATGATTATGTTTGCATTTGTATCTTATTATGATCATGTTTTGACTTGTATCTTATTATGATCATGTTTTGACTTGTATCTTATTATGATTATGTTTGGATTTGTATCTTATTATGATCATGTTTTGACTTGTATCTTATTATGATCATGTTTTGACTTGTATCTTATTATGATCATGTTTTGACTTGTATCACGTGGTACTCATGTTTTGACTTTTATATTATTACGATCATGTGTGTACTTGTATCTTATTATGATCATGTTTTGACTTGTATTTTATTATTATCATGTTTTGATTTGTATATTATTATGATCATGTTTTGATTTGTATCTTATTATGATCATGTTTTGACTTGTATCACGTGGTACTCATGTTTTGACTTTTATATTATTACGATCATGTGTGTACTTGTATCTTATTATGATCATGTTTGGATTTGTATCTTATTATGATCATGTTTTGACTTGTATCACGTGGTACTCATGTTTTGACTTTTATATTATTACGATCATGTGTGTACTTGTATCTTATTATGATCATGTTTTGACTTGTATTTTATTATTATCATGTTTTGACTTGTATCTTATTATGATCATGTTTTGACTTGTATTTTATTATTATCATGTTTTGATTTGTATATTATTATGATCATGTTTTGATTTGTATCTTATTATGATCATGTTTTGACTTGTATCACGTGGTACTCATGTTTTGACTTTTATATTATTACGATCATGTGTGTACTTGTATCTTATTATGATCATGTTTTGACTTGTATTTTATTATTATCATGTTTTGACTTGTATCTTATTATGATCATGTTTTGACTTGTATTTTATTATTATCATGTTTTGATTTGTATATTATTATGATCATGTTTTGATTTGTATCTTATTATGATCATGTTTTGACTTGTATCACGTGGTACTCATGTTTTGACTTTTATATTATTACGATCATGTGTGTACTTGTATCTTATTATGATCATGTTTGGACTTGTATCTTATTATGATCATGTTTTGACTTGTATCTTATTATGATCATGTTTTGATTTGTATCTTATTATGATCATGTTTTGACTTGTATCACGTGGTACTCATGTTTTGACTTTTATATTATTACGATCATGTGTGTACTTGTATCTTATTATGATCATGTTTGGATTTGTATCTTATTATGATCATGTTTTGACTTGTATCTTATTATGATCATGTTTTGATTTGTATCTTATTATGATCATGTTTTGACTTGTATCACGTGGTACTCATGTTTTGACTTTTATATTATTACGATCATGTGTGTACTTGTATCTTATTATGATCGTGTTTGCATTTGTATCTTATTATGATCATGTTTTGACTTGTATCTTATTATGATCATGTTTTGATTTGTATCTTATTATGATCATGTTTTGACTTGTATCTTATTATGATCATGTTTTGATTTGTATCTTATTATGATTATGTTTGGACTTGTATCTTATTATGATTATGGTTTGATTTGTATCTTGTTATGATTATGTTTGCATTTGTATCTTATTATGATCATGTTTTGACTTGTATCTTATTATGATCATGTTTTGACTTGTATCTTATTATGATTATGTTTGGATTTGTATCTTATTATGATCATGTTTTGACTTGTATCTTATTATGATCATGTTTTGACTTGTATCTTATTATGATCATGTTTTGACTTGTATCACGTGGTACTCATGTTTTGACTTTTATATTATTACGATCATGTGTGTACTTGTATCTTATTATGATCGTGTTTGCATTTGTATCTTATTATGATCATGTTTTTACTTGTATCTTATTATGATCATGTTTTGATTTGTATCTTATTATGATTATGTTTGGACTTGTATCACGTGGTCCTCATTTTGGGCTTGTTTCGCGTGGTGCTCATGTTTGAATTTGTATCTTATTATGATTATGTTTTGACTTGTATCTTATTATTATTATGTCTGGACTTGTATCACGTGGTCTTCATTTTGGGCTTGTTTCACGTGGTGCTCATGTTTGAATTTGTACCTTAATATGATCATGTTTTGACTTGTATCTTATTATGATTATGTTTTGAATTTGCATCTTATTATGATTATGTTTTGATTTTTATCTTATTATGATCATGTTTTGACTTGTAACTTATTATAATCATGTTTTGACTTGTATCTCATTATGATTATATTTATGATCGAGTTTGGACTTGTATCCCTTTATGATATATACTTTTCACTTCTATCAAGTGATGATCATGTTTGGAATTTTATTGTGGTTGTAGTTGTAACCCATGATGATTAGGACTGTCCGTTTTGTTGTGATGTTCATGTTTCGAATTATATCTCGAAATAATTATATGTGAATCTGCATGTCGTGATGCTCATCTTTATACGTTTATATACCGTAATAATCATGTTTAGGTTTCTATGTACTAGTGATGAACAATGCAGGAGCACATATGACAAGCTTATCAATTCGTTATTGTGTTATATCAACACATTAACGCATTGATTAAAACACTAATTTTAAACACTTACGTAAATCACGAACCATTATGTTTAATGGTATTCATGTTTAGCGTTAATTACAACTCATGGCAGAGGCATCAGATTGACGGAGTGTGACTTATTAATCATTAACAGTACGAGGCGGGACGGACACGTTGTTTAACGAGCTGACACTCTTTGTGCCATCTGTGAAACGTAGGGTCGTATTTTTGGGAGAATAACAGCGACGAGGAATTTTGCAGAAAAACACCATATCAAAGGACTAATTTAATTTTTTCTCAAAACGTCTATTGGTAAGAAACGTTTTTATCCTTAAGTGCCATACATTTAGCATACAGCTTTGTTAAATAAGGGAAATTTATTTCAACCTTTATTAAGTTCGCAGGTATGTATACGATATTGTTTTCGACATTTATAGATAAACAGGTGTCAGATATTCACAGGTATCTTATTTAAAACTGACATTTAAAGAGACACACGGCAATCTTGATTTATTTATTTTTTAAAAATCACGGTATCCCGTTAATGTTTCTCCATTACTTGCATTTGTTCAATCATTAATAGTAATTATACGAATAACATCAAGCACATTGTTTTGGTATATTATTAACTGTTGATTATGGTATATTATTAACTGTTGATTATATTGCACCAAGAATACAACTAAAGCTAAAGTAGAATAACGAGAAAAAAAATAAACTAAAATTTTATTTAGTTTAATAATATTTTATTGCAGATATGTTACAATACATCAATTCAACATCACAATATTCATAGAAACATATGCAAATGGATTGAAATTGTTTATTTAATACATGCAAGCATGTTTCAAATTGAAATGAAACTGGATTAATAAATGGAGCCGCTAGTTGTAATGCGTGATAACAAGTTTAAGATGGCCATGTGTCCCTTTAAGGTATCGCTACTTAGTTTGAAAAGCGCCTTATTGTAAAGGATAAGTTTTTTTTGACAAAAAGCCGATATAATTTGGGCGTCACTGGGAAGCATATGTACGGCTTTTCATTTATGTGCGTGAGGGCTCGCGTGGCGCAGTCGATAGCGCGGCGGATTTGTAACCGGAGGCCCTGGGTTAAATCCTCCGTGATGCCACTGAGTTTCTCGTTATGTTTTTGGGCAAGACTCTTTCCCTTAGCCTCGTCCGTCGGATGGGGACGTAAACCGGGCGGTCCCGTGTGTCGGACTATCCTCCGAGCACGTTAAAGAACCAAAGTAATCTATTCGATAATAAGAGTAGGGCACGGTTCCCGGATTCCTATGTATCCTTCCCCTCTCTCTGGGGCGGCTCTAAATAACCTATACTGTGTTGATGAACCGTTACACAACATTGAATTCCAATTCCAATTCATTTAGGTGCAGCATCAGAAGCTGTTAAAGGGACACACGGCAATCGTTACATGCATCATCGTGCTGCTTTAATTCAGTATCATTTTTACTTTAAACCTGCTTGCACGTAATGAAAATACATTTTGAGTATCACTTTTCGTCATTATACTACCAAATTTTTAAATAAATTATTTGTGCAAAAGTATTAACAGTTTACTAATACGAGTATATAACAACAATTTGATTGGCACTATTGTGATAATTAATATTAATGATTGCAAAGATGGAAGTAATGCAAAAAAAAATAAGTCTTAAAGAAATCAAGATGGCAGTGTGTCCGTTTAATTATGGTTTGTTCTATATTGTAATACACTAGGTTAACACAGTTTGTTTTTTTGAACGAAAGGTGAATTGCATCCATGTCAATTTTATCTCAATAGTTAACAGTTACGCACCAAGCATAACACACATCATGTGTGATACATCTAAAACTGAAATATGTTTCCATTCATTTTATTGTAAACATATCATCTAATTACAAATTAAGTTTTAATGCAGTTCATTGTCAATGGATATATTAGTCAATACTGGCTGTACACAGTTTCATAAATGTTCAAAAAACGGGGTTCGGTAGTGGGGTGGGGGTGGGTGGTGGTGGTGAGTGTTTGTGTGTGTGGGGGTGGGGGGAGGGCGTCCATTGGCCGAGTGGTTAAAGTCGCAGGACTTGCAATGTATTTTCTCTCACCGCTGTGGGTTTGAGCCCACGTTGGAGGAAGCTATCCAGGCCTTGAATTCACCAACCATTCTTGAGAATATTCTTAGACTTAAGCTCAAGTATGCAAATTTCAATCACAAATATTTCTGTAAGTTTACAGAATAAACGTTCATAACAAGCTGCTATGTATAAATATACTGCATACTAATAAATGGCAACTTCTTACGAGTGCTTACCTTTGAAGATCATTGAAATATTTGTGAACACATTTTCAGTACTTGAGCTCAAGTCTAAGAATAGTTTGAAGAATGGTTGATGAATTCCAGGCCAGTTGGCTTGCAGATTGTCGATTGTCCTACCCAGGTGACAACCCGCGCACGAAAATTGCCCAGATGGGCACCTAAAGGTCTTCTTGCACTGGAAAGTCGCCATATGATCTTAAATGTTGGTGCAAATCCAAGTCATTTTAATTAAATTCAAAAATGAAATCAGCTATGATTATGTTTATATTGAGGGATTGGCTAAAGTAGAAGACCAATACTGACCAATTCTTATAAATGCCATCATAAAGTGACACGTTCCGCATATTCCATTCGTTGACTGATATCATAGCACGGTATAACGAACGTTTTTGTCGTTATCAATGTATATCCAACATAATATAGCTTAGACCGTATAATGGACGTGTTGTCGTTATCAGTGTATAGCCAATATAATATAGCTTAGACCGTATAATGGACGTGTTCTCATTATCAGTGTATAGCCAACATAATATAGCTTAGACCGTATAATGGACGTGTTGTCGTTATCAATGTATAGCCAACATAATATAGCTTAGAACGTATAATGGACGTGTTGTCATTATCAGTGTATAGCCAACATAATAAAGCTTAGACCGTATAATGGACGTTTTGTCGTTATCTATGTACAACCAACATAATATAGCTTAGACCGTATAATGAACATAATACAGCTTATACCGTATAATGGACGTGTGGTCATTATCAATGTAAGCCAACATAATATAGCTTAGACCGTATAATGGACGTGTTGTCGTTATCACAGTATAGTAAAACATAGTATAGCTTAGAATGGACGTGTTTTCGTTATCGGTGTATAGCCAACATAATATAGCTTAGACCGTATAATGGACGTGTTGTCATTATCGGTGTATAGCCAACATAATATAGCTTAGACCGTATAATGGACGTGTTGTCGTTATCAGTGTATAGCCAACATAATATAGCTTAGACCGTATAATGGACGTGTTGTCATTATCAGTGTATAGCCTACATACTATAGCTTAGACCGTATAATGGACGTGTTGTCATTATCAGTGTATAGCCAACATAATATAGCTTAGACCGTATAATGGACGTGTTGTCATTATCAGTGTATAGCCAACATAATATAGCTTAAAACGTATAATGGACGTGTTCTCATTATCAGTGTATAGCCAACATAATATAGCTTAGACCGTATAATGGACGTGTTGTCGTTATCTATGTACAACCAACATAATATAGCTTAGACCGTATAATGAACATAATACAGCTTATACCGTATAATGGACGTGTGGTCATTATCAATGTAAGCCAACATAATATAGCTTAGACCGTATAATGGACGTGTTGTCGTTATCACAGTATTGTAAAACATAATATAGCTTAGAATGGACGTGTTTTCGTTATCGGTGTATAGCCAACATAATATAGCTTAGACCGTATAATGGACGTGTTGTCGTTATCAGTGTATAGCCAACATAATATAGCTTAGACCGTATAATGGACGTGTTGTCGTTATCAGTGTATAGCCAACATAATATAGCTTAGACCGTATAATGGACGTGTTGTCGTTATCACAGTACAGTAAAACATAATATAGCTTAGAATGGACGTGTTTTCGTTATCGGTATATAGCCAACATAATATAGCTTAGACCGTATAATGGACGTGTTGTCGTTATCAGTGTATAGCCAATATAATATAGCTTAGACCGTATAATGGACGTGTTGTCATTATCAATGTACAGCCAGCATAATATAGCTTAGAATGGACGTGTTGTCGTTATCACAGTATAGTAAAACATAATATAGCTTAGAATGGACGTGTTGTCGTTATCACAGTATAGTAAAACATAATATAGCTTAGAATGGACGTGTTTTCGTTATCGGTGTATAGCCAACATAATATAGCTCAGACCGTATAATGGACGTGTTGTCATTATCAATGTATAGCCAATATAATATAGCTTAGACCGTATAATGGACGTGTTGTCATTATCAATGTACAGCCAGCATAATATAGCTTAGACCGTATAATGGACGTGTTGTCGTTATCAGTGTATAGCCAATATAATATAGCTTAGACCGTATAATGGACGTGTTGTCATTATCAGTGTATAGCCAACATAATATAGCTTAGACCGTATAATGGACGTGTTGTCGTTATCAGTGTATAGCCAACATAATATAGCTTAGACCGTATAATGGACGTGTTGTTATTATCAATGTATAGCCAATATAATAAAGCTTAGACCGTATAATGGACGTGTTGTCATTATCAATGTACAGCCAGCGTAATATAGTTTAGACCGTATAATGGACGTGTTATCATGATCAGTGTTAGCCAGTATAATATAGCTTAGACTGTGTAATGGACGTGTTGTCGTTATCAGTGTGTAGCCAGCATAATATAGCTTAGACCGTATAATGGACGTGTTGTCATTATCAGTGTATAGCCAACATAATATAGCTTAGACCGTATAATCGACGTGTTGTCATTATCAATGTATAGCCAATATAATATAGCTTAGACCGTATAATCGACGTGTTGTCATTATCAATGTACAGCCAGCGTAATATAGCTTAGACCGTATAATGGACGTGTTATCATGATCAGTGTATAGCCAACATAATATAACTTAGACTGTGTAATGGACGTGTTGTCGTTATCAGTGTGTAGCCAACATAATATAGCTTAGACCGTATAATGGACGCAACAGACTATAGCTTAGACCGCATAATGGACGTGTCGCCGCTAATATCAATATATAGCGAAGATATTATAGCTTAGACACCAAAATTCAGTATACCAGACCTTAGAACATAAAATGCGCGTGTTGTCGTTATTCCACATTGATTGTTCATTTATGATTTTCATTACTTTTGTATTTCAGATGTATATACGGTAATGCCGTGTCTGCGATACATACTGCTGCTTGTACTGTGTTGTATCTTTGCCGCATTCTGTCAAGAAGGTAAGCTGTATATTTACAACTGGTTACGATGATGGCACCTACGCTTAGATGTAACTTTCATGTCTTTGATCAGCATTTGTATCAATGCCACACAAAAAATAATGTTTGCCCTTTCCCGACCGACCCGAAAAAACGGTCCGACCCAAATCAAATGTTTTGCCAGTCGCATTGAGATGCCGCTAATAACAATAATAACAAAAGTATATTCGCCGATTCTTGAACTCCTTTTCAAATCGTGTTCAAGCGAGCGCTTTACAGTCACTCTATGACCAGACATGTGATCGCAATCTCTACCAAGATGTGGATGCAAGTAACGACAACTGTGGGTGGAAGGTGATGTGATCATCGGATAAAAAATGCCTACTTACCGACCCAAAAGTTGAAATAAGGGTCGAGGAAATAATATTTTTTAAGGGTGGCCCAAGATATGTTATACTCGTTGGCAAACTGGATCGACTCATGCTATATATAAAATATGTTTATATAGGTTAGAGCGCTCTCACTTGTGTTGTATTGTTTTATTTCTACCGTCTTTATATTCTATATCATATTTATTCTGATGTATATTTGTTATTTCTTGTTCTGAACCTTGGGTTTTCGACAAGGCTCGGTTTTAGAACCAATCATTTTCTTATAAAATATCAAATTCAAAGTTTAAACATACTTTAGTCAGAGGGCAACATGTTTAAATGGTATTATACTTCCAAAGTCAGGACTGAGACAGAACTATACTTTCAATTGACACTATACGATAGGCGAACCGTGACAGAGTTTGTCACCCCCATTCAGTAGATGACTTTTAGGTGATGATAGAAAGTAGTTTCAGAACTACGGATTGCGAGATATTGAAGACGATAACGGATGTCATCGCGGTAATCATCTGTATTTTATATACCATAACAATAATATAATCCCACATGATGCAACCATATAAGAATAGCTACACTTAACTTTATTTTATTTTTTTCGGGCAAGTTTTCTTTTTCAAAAGGGATTATATTTTGATCAAGCTATTTCATAAACAATGTCTTATTACTTTACATATTGTTCTAGATGATATTTAAGTCTTTTAAACATGGCCTTAAAGTAACTACAATCATGTTATAACTGATTTATACATAATAAACACGGTCATATTCAATGTAAATAAGTATATATGTTTAATGGGATTATGAACGAACCCGGAAGTAAAAATTCTTACATGCCCAGAATTGTCGGATTTTCTAAAATATGCAGTACAATTTCAAGCACAAGTAGAAATCGGGTCAAAGTATGAATACATGAGTAGAAAATATCACTCTTATTATTTTAATTTTATTCTAATTTATTCCATACATTTTTTTAATTACTTCCCTTAGGAGGTCATTACATATTTAAAAGTATGAATAGTTTCGCAGACTTTTGAAATTGCAAATTTTGTGAATATTTACTACATGTACACACTTCACACTTGAATATGTGTTGTTGTTTGATAGTCGACAACCAACGATTCGACAAAGGACGTGCACTTATTTATTAAAGTGAATTTTAATACATTTCTTCTTTCGACATGAATTGATTTACACGACGTAGTTTTCATAGCTTGCTTTTAATAAAGAAGGCACACGTCACATTGAAGACTGAGTTACCCTTTTTTTCGTATAAAACAAATCGCTATTGTTCGGGGCGCTTGTTTCAGTAAAAAAATGCTCGGCAATAAATTGAGTAAATTTAAAAAGCATACATAAAGTATATATCATTGGAACTTGCATTTTTAGTGGTCAAGGAAAATTTCTGTTATTTTGAAAATCGATTGAGAAATAAATATTTTGCAGCCAAAACGCTTTTTGATGGGGCTTTTCCCATGTAAACTCCTTGTTGCTGGGACAGTAGAAAATTACGAAATCTAGAATAACTTCATTCAGCCTCAATAGTTTGCTGTGAAAACTTTCAGGATGTCTTAATTTACGTTTTCCCAACAACATCAAAACCACTTTTGGATAAAATTCTGGAAAACGCAATAGCTTTTTAAATTTCAAAGCAGCAGCATCTTGCATTGAAAATTCCCTATCAAAATGCCCTATCAAAATGCCCTACTATCAAAATGCCCTAATAAAATGCCCTATTAAAAGCAACTTTCGCACGTGAATTTTTTATTTATCAACCGATTTTGAAAAGTAAGGTAATTTTATTTACCACTAAAAATGCATGTTTCACAGAAATACACCTTATTTACACAAGTTCAATTTTGCCTTAAAAGTCCAAACACATTTGGCTGAAACAAGTGCCCCGAACAATAGTCAATGCATGTGTCTTTTTTTGTTCTTCCTAATTACCCATTATTTGTTTCTATTTAACTGTCCAATTAGCTTATTACTATGTGTGAAACTGTTTGTATTTTTTTCTCTAAAACTGGCGGTTTCTCGCTTAATTTGCACAATACCATTTCTGCTTCGGCAAACTCCCGTCGTTTTATTTATGCGGCTCACGATCACTATCTGTAATTCATGCTCGCATTCGAAACGTATGCAAGCAACCTTAATGATGATTTGTATTTGAACCATTTACGCTTATCACCAACATGCGACTGTGGACAAGACAAATAAGATGTTGAACTTTATTTTTGAAATGTCGTCGATTTATTGAACAGAGGCGTAACCTGTTTATATCAACCAGACTTTTTCATCCGTTGAACGTTGAAAAATTGTGTGTTGGCAAATCCAATTTTAGTGATAAAGAAAATGAAATTGTTTTCTAGCTGTGCAAACATATATAAAAGACACCAGGCGTTTTGACTGGTGTATAAAAACAACTCAGCAGTATGTTCGGACTGACCTTAGGTGCTCTTATTAAAACATATTCTGTCTTCTTCTCCTCCATTTTTCTTTTTTTCTTTTCTTTCACCCAACTATCGCGACAGCTGTTTACGTCTACATTTGTAAACTGTATTTCATTTATTTTCTGTATTCATTGTTACTTAATATATTTATTATACCCATACCATTGTGCTTAAAAAATATATCGACAAGCATTTGAAATCTTTTAATTTTAGCTTACCTTATTGAGTGCTTATGGAACCTCTGTTGGCTTTAACCTTGACTACCTAAAACAACTGCAAATTATTTTAATGATTCTTTTCCCAACTATAGCTTTTAAACTTGTGCAAAGGCTGCAAACAGCAACACAATAATATAAACGTTAGTAAAAGCACAGGACCAGATGAAGTAGCTGGAAGATGTGTCAAGGATAGTGCAATATTTAAAAAAAAATACCTGTACGTTTTATTATAAACATGGCAGTCACTTCTTGTCAAGTTACCAAACTCCGGTTTTGGCAAGACCCAAAACTATTACCCACACAATGTTTTTAGATGGTTTTAATACATGTATATTTAAATTATGGTGATTCTGAATCTGAATGATGCCACATTGGCATCCTTGAGGAAATTGAAACATCCAGCATTGAAACAGCAAAACATTCTCGCCCTTCGATCGATACTAGTATCATCTTTCGTGTTTGGCGCTTGGAATTATGGGGGAAAAAGTAGTCCGGTCAGGTGATTTGCACCCAGGTTTTAGGACCCAATCTAGACACGCCGGACAAAAGCACCAAACTTTCCTCAAATGTGTGTTTTATATTTCTATGTATTTTTAAAAGGATCCCCAAAGGTTCGTGAATCCCTAAATGTATTAGGATTATATGCACACCGAATTACCGCACCGCGGATGTAGTCCTGAAAAATCAGGAGGGCACCTGACGAATATCAGTGATGAATTTGAAAAATTCGAAATGACGTCAATATCTTGACTTTTACAATACGTTTGGGGTCTGATGCTTATATATAGGAACCATATTCTAACTTCATTCGTCATATTTTAAAACAGTGATGTATGGCTGCCGAGATTTCTACCAAAAATGCATAATTCGTCATAAAACGCAAAAAAACGAGTTAACATGAACTCAAAATAATGTTTACAAGCTGCCTTGCATCTCTGGAAAGATGTGCTGCCGAGATGTCTACAAAACATATTAGGGTTTTGTATCGGCTTCGAACGGACGTATCCATTAACGAGGTCAATCGCATATCATCTGCTTGACTAGTAACCTGACTGAATTTCAAATAAAGATGCGGCGATATGCCCGCTTGAGATTTTCCACAAATGACTCTAAGGTTGATAGCTTTATCTCATATCGAATAGCAGACATATTCACTTTGCTGTTACTTCCGTTAAACGTAGCAACAAATGTATGATTTCGTTCATACCTGCCATTGGATTCCAAGTTTGCTCAATGTGTAGCCTTTATAAAGGAGATGACTGTCGCGTTCCCAACAACCCACATATATGCTCCGGTGTCACATCCAGAGATATATAGCATTGGCAGCCAAACGGTTGTGGTACAATAGCTAAAAGTTCGTTTTAGACTTGTTTCTTCCATCAGAAGTAAACATGTGATCTTCCTTAGCAGATAATAGAGAAGGAGTAGGGCAAAAACATCAGTGTCATCGCATAAGACTTTTATGCATTTCATTTACTGGCTAGCAGCAATTATCATATGCTGAGGTATTATAACATCTGCCTCCTCCTGACTACTTTTGAGGTAATTTCTGGCCATCTGTAAGCCCATTTTCACCTCCTGTGGTACAGCGTTAGATTCTGTGACTACCAGTCTATGATGGAAGCTGTTTTCCATTGCCGGGAGATTTCTTGCTGTTGGAAAATAATGTCATTAAGCTGAACCTTGTTTCTCTGTGATAGTCATTACGACTTGGTGAGGAGGAAGGGAGTTGGCTTGAATGTGTGACTTCTGTCCCCTTAAAACCTGCATAATTTTGTCTGGTCAGCCACTCTTTATACTATATTCCTAGTAGCGGTCAAAGATGAGATAAACTTCACATTTGACCAGTTAGTTAGAAATTTAGCTGCACAATTGGTCAACAAAGTCTCGAACTGTACCATTTGACGAAAAATTAATTATCTAAAGGAAGGCGCAACCATCGATGATAATGTCTTCAGGTTTTGCTATGGTTCTGGATGAGTGTTAAATCTTCAAGTTATTTTTCAGTTTGGATTTGGTTTTTGTTATTCTCATATCACCACTGTCTTCAAACATTCATGTGGTTATAGGCGCCAGATCATGGTAGACAGGAAACATTCTGCAGATCTGTGTCACGCGTGACAATTAATAACATGACCCTATAATACATTAAATGAGTTCGTCCCTCGGGTTTTCTGGTCGTACCCTAGATTGGTTTTCTCTTTAGCTGCAACTACTATGGTTGTTCAGTACGATTCTGGATACATCCTGAGATGTTTATTATGTTGTATGTGTTTCTTTAGTTAGTTTCTCTGGATGTGGACTTTATTGTTAGAGAATTCCTTTTGATGGGATGTAGTTTTGTTTACACTGTCTTGTCTATTTGGGCACTGAAAACAGGATAATAGCGAGGATTGTGCGCATATAAAATCGATTCAATCTAACCAGTAGGCCTTATTGCCTACTGACCGTTCCAAGTCGGTAACCCTGTCTTCACCACCCTTTCTGTTGTTTTTTGTCTCTTTCATTGTATTTTCAAGTCCTTGTTTGCAGCGGACCTACGATGCCATTGCGTTCGGACGCTGTGGTTTCTATAGGACCCTATATCTTATTTTTGAAAATTGATCTAACCTTCACAACTTTTTATTTCACAGACATTGACACAACTTTTTGGGTTAATGGCCCGTTGAATCCTTCAGGTCAACTCGCTTCATATGTTTGAATATATTTCTTATCAATAGCAACTGTAACATTACTGTTTCCGGAATAGTACTGCCACAAACGATGTTTATAATGCCGTCTGGCTTATCATCAGGATTAAGTGGGTGAACGCAGATATTTAGCGTCTCCCGAATTTTCTCTTCAGCCTGTGAATCAGATTTATAAGGGATGGCATTCTTTTTTATAGTCTGTAACCTGTAGCGATTTAGTGTTCAACTTATTCGTTTTTCAAGAGCTTGTACTCGAGTTGAGGACTTTAATATTCGTAATCTTTGTATAAATAAAAAGCTACTCAATCAGGGTTACCGTTACCATAACCTTCGTAAAACCTTTGCAAAATGTTATTATCGTAACCCTGAACTTCTTTCCAAATATAAAAGTAATTTAAGGACTCTTCTGCGACAAGGACTATCACAACCTGACTTCTATGGTGATGTGATTTATAAACTTCGTAAGATTCTTGGTCATGATCACTTTCATGCTATCTTTGTTAAACGTGTTAAAAAGTTTATCAAAAGAGGTTATGACCCTATCATTTTGCAACGTACTGCATGTTTGGTTTGTGGACCCTTTTATAGTTCGCCACTGTGCTTTCCTATTTAATTGTACGATGACCGGACAGGCTGTCGACCCTATGATGACGCCTACCTAAAGCCCATTGGGACGGTGGCGTTTGATGTTTGTCTATGATCTTTCTTGTCGTGCCCTTAATGGTTTATTCTCTTGTTGCTCTGGCTTCTGCCAAGTCATTGAGTACCTTCATTGTGGCTTTCTAGGCTATTGTTTTTTGTATTATATTTACACAAGCATATTTGTGTTTAACTTATATTGCCTATTGATGCTGCCTTGTTGGTTAGAGATTAAATCATGGCGGGGATTTCTTTATTTACACTGTCCCGTTTTAATGGGATGACAGGAGGGTAAGTGTGAGGCCTACTTTGCCACTGACCGTTCCAAGGCGGTAGCCCTATTGTCAACCTTTTTGTGTTTGTGAGGTCGTTTGCATTTATTATTACTTTTGCCTTCTTGTTTGTCTGTTTGCATGTTTGTTTCTGTGTTTTGTGGTTGACTGTCCTCCTTGAATGCTACTTTCCCTGTCCGATCTTTTTATATTTCTCTTATGTCGTCTACATCTTTGATGAGGCGACTGCATACATGAAGACTCAATGCCCATCTTTTCAGAACAAATAGATTGTGGGGTTATACCAACAAGCCCCCTGGTCCATGGCCAAACCGTATAAATGTTGTTTCGATCAAACATATCTGACCATATATCACTCCATAGCCCAGGCTTGTGGCGCATCACATGCTCACCCATTTATATCTTCAAGCGGATTTCGATTCATGGGAGGGTAACTCTCAAAAGATGTAACAATTTAAAAAAAAAAGAAGAGCATTTTACAAACTATTGGTCGAAACAAAATACTAACCACACAACTATTCTAAAATGTATATAAAATAACAAAATTAGTTAAGCTAGAAAAGTGAGTAATTACGAATTTTGTTTAGTGTATATAGCAAACAACTGTTGCATGAGGATGAACATGCAACATATCGGTTTTAAATATTACAAAAATGTATTTCTTACAGAAAAATGTCTACTTCAGTATTTTGCTAAATTAGTAATACTATTATTATCTTGTGTCTGAAGTAATTCTAAGGCTTTAAACCTACTTGGTATATTATAATAATATGCCTTAATATACATTTTGCGGATTCCTGTACAACTAATGCATTTCAAAATAAAGTGATATTCGTCTTCCAAATCGCTGCTATTATAACCTTGACACTATATTTCATTTCTAGGTATTTTATTTTTAGAGTATCGACCAGTTTGTATTATTAACGCATGTGCAGATATTCTGATTTTTGTTATAAACAATGGCTTTAGATTACATGGTAAAATATCAAGGTATGCTTCATAATTTAGACTCATTTTACAGTTATTATATAATTCAAGTACACTACTTGATTCTTTATCCACAAACCATCCTTGTATGAAACAATCAACAACTCTTTGTATATATATGTTAATGACGTATTTAAAGTCAACCGAAGTTGGATCATTACAGACATTTGTAAAACCATAATTATTTAACATATGTTCTATGTTTGATACCCAATTTGTATAAAACATTTTACAATCATTTAATGATGATACGTAAATGTTTTTAAGAATTATGTTATCGGTTTTCAATATTTTACACCAGCATTTAATTATTCTTATCACATAATTTACCGTGTGGGAGTGGAATAACACCATTCTATATTTTCGATATACCACTAGTTATATAAGTTTGCAAAAAAGCCAGTATGCGCTGTCAAAAGAAATCGATAATGACTGATCCAATTCCCACCGTTTATGTCTGTTTTGCTTGTTAAAGCGACAGGCAAAATGCAATAAAAGTCGATATGTGAGTTATGTGATAAATAGAATCTAACATTCGTTCTCATTATTGAATTTATTAAACTGGTTAGCAAAAATGGTTAGCAAAAATGATACAATGCATTAGCCGAGCATTATATCATTTTTGCTAACCATTTTTGCTAACCAGTTTAATAAATTCAATAATGAATGAGTATTCACGTAAGATCCATCCTCTATTTACAAAACGTGTTATGAATATAGGATATCTGACTAATTCACCACAAACTCATGATGTACATAAGCTATTTCTCACCTTTAAAAATTTCTAATACAGTTTAGATGTAATCTCTCGATTTGCTCTGATTTTGTATATCCCCAAATTTAAGAAGAATAAGTTAAAATTTATTCAACAACATAGTCAGATTACAGACAGTATTTTGGGTTTCAATCTTATTTTGTGACAATTATTTTAAGAAGACATTCAGTGCTTTCAGAGCTTTTCCAATCAAATGTTCTCGGTTTAAGGCAAAATTCACAGTACAATTAGAAACTGTTGCTAAATAATCGAAGTAATTTACTACTTTTTATCTTTCCTCCATTTCAATTCCAAGATGCATTGTTCGATAGTCCGCCTCCATTACGTGGTCCGAGTATTAACTTTCATACCCCATCCAACTCCTTCTTCAAGAAGCGAAAATGGGGTTGGCTGGGTATGAAATTCAATCTTAATTCCGGCTTAAAAAGTTTGCATATTTTAAAATTAAAACATTTAATAGGTCATTTTAAAGGGGTTATCGCATTTTTCAGTAAAACTTGGTTTTGTAAACTTCTTTTATTGTCGCAATATCCTTTATAAAATCCTGCTAATATAAGCTTTCCCATCGCTTACTGGAATTAAGGCAGGAACACGTAAAGTTTTTCTAAATCTTGAGATGACTTTTATTTTTGCCGTACTTACCTCTAACCCCCATTTGTTACAAGAATCATAAAGTAGATTAATATTTTTTTGCAATTCTTCAGATGATTTACCTAAAATGACCATATCACCTGCAAATAAGAGTAAAATTAGTAATATATCATCAATTTGTAAACCTGTATTGTATGTTATTTTGTAAATAAATCTTAGTCCTCAATAAAAATCGAAAATACTATTTAATTATGTTATTTAATTTATTCCTCCTTCTCCTTGTCGCATATTAAAAAAAGTCTGAATACTACTGTGTCCTGTTACCATCGCATCTTACCATCGGATCTTACCATCAACCATCGACCTAGTCGATGGTCGGTTGTAAGATGCGACGGTCGATGGTAAGAGACCATCGCATCTTACCATCGACCGCCGCATCTTACCATCAACCATCGACCTAGTCGATGGTCGGTTGTAAGATGCGACGGTCGATGGTAAGATGCGATGGTCGATGGTCGATGGTAAGATGCAATGGTAAGATGCGACGGTCGATGGTAATATGTGATGGTAGATGTCCATCGCATCTTACCATCGACCATCGCATCTTACCATCAACCATCGGCCTAGTCGATGGTCGGTTGTAAGATGCGACGGTCGATGGTAAGATGCGATGGTCGATGGTAAGATGCGATGGTCGATGATAAGATGCGATTAACCATCGACCATCGCATCCTACCATCAACCATCGCATATTATCATCGCATCTTACCATCGCATCTTACCATTGACCATTGCATCTTACCCTCGACCTAGGTCGTCTTACCATCGCATCTTACCATCGACCATCGACCTAGGTCGATGGTCGATGGTAGGTCGATGATCGATGGTAAGATGCGATGGTAAGATGGCCCTAACATGATAGACCATGCGTTTTCGAATATGCCGCAGAACATATCTGAAGTATCTATTCCGTTATACTCAATAAGTGATCATTATCCTATTTGTTTAACTCGAAAAGTTTCAGCTAAGTATATTAAAGGTCCTGTGCATAAAACCATAAGTTTTAGATCTCTGAAACATTTTGACGAAACTAGATTCATAAATGATCTTTCCGAACAACCCTGGTCAATAATTGACGTGTATGATAATCCAGACGATTACCTGGATTTATTTATTGAAATGTTTAATGCAGTCCTAAAAGAGCATGCCCCAAAAAGAAAGAAACGCGTTAAAAAAGTAAATCAACCAAATTGGATGAAAACTAATATTCTTGATGCAATTAAAAGAAGAGATTATTTCCACCAAAAAAAAGACTCGGTAAATTACAAGATATGGAGGCAGAAAGTTAAAAGTATCATTGTAAAAGCTAAACAACAATATTACAGTGAAACAATAAATTCAAATAAGCGAAATCCTAAACAACTATGGAATAGTTTACATGAGTTATCTGGATTTAAAAATCAAGTTCAGTCCAATTATATAAATGATGACGACGGAAATCCTATAATTGATCCGTATTTGGCAGCAAATACATTTAATACACACTTTTCTACAGTTTTTGAAAAGTATCAAGCAAATAACGCGCCCGACACAAATTACACTAATGTCCCACTAGAAAATCTCATCGACGACAAAATGCGAACGTCTCCGAAATTTAATATTCCACTGGTACCTCTGTCCTTTGTTGAAAGTCAACTTAAATCTCTTGATACTACCAAGTCTACCGGTTCCGACGAAATGAGTGCCAGATTTTTGAAAATGTCTGCTACTGTAATCGCCCCCATTCTTACTAAAATATTTAACACCAGTATACTCACAACTATCTACCCACAATTATTCAAAAGAGCAAAAGTAATCCCAGTGCATAAAACGGGTCCTAAAAACGACAAGGCCAATTATAGGCCAATATCAATACTTCCTGTTATTTCTTTAATATTTGAACGTCATGTTAGTATACATTTGAGACGGCATCTTGAAGAAAATAGGTTGTTTTATTCACGACCATCTGGCTTTAGGGCAAATCACTCGTGTCAAACTGCCCTTATACGAATATTAGATGACTGGATTGCAGCCATTGACAACAATGAAATTGTTGGTACTATATTTCTTGATCTGTCAAAGGCGTTTGATTTAGTTGATCATACTATATTGCTGCAAAAGTTAAAAATTTACAAAATAGATAGTTCTGCACTTTCCTGGTTTTCATCATATCTGAATAACAGACACCAGCAAGTTCAGGTTTCTGGTATAACTTCAGAATATTCACCCATTGTATCGGGTGTACCCCAAGGATCTGTGTTAGGTCCCTTATTATTTTTAATCTACATTAATGACCTGCCATTGTCTATGGAAAACACAGTCACGGATATTTTTGCAGACGATACAACGCTTTCAACTTCTAATTCATCTCTTGTCGATGCTGCAAATTCACTCAATAATGACCTTATCAACGTCAACGCCTGGTGCGATACTAATCGCATGTCTATCAATGCATCAAAAACAAAAATAATGTATCTCTCATCTAAGAACAAAATACATCATATTTATCATAATGCCCCTTCTATTCAGTTCAAAGATGAAACTATTAATTGTAGTTACGAAGAAAAAATACTCGGTGTTACAATTGACAATACCCTCTCTTGGAATACCCAAATTGATAAAGTTCTGAAAAAATGTAATTCATTGTTATACCTGTTATCTCGCATAAAGATTTACCTTTCTATACCTATGCGCAAATTATTTTTCAATTCTTATTTCTTACCCCATCTTGATTACTGTTGTGTGATATGGGGAAATTGTAATACTTCTCTCGAAGATAAACTTGTAAGGTTCCAAAAAAGAGCTGCACGACTTATCCTAGATAAAGATTTCGATACTCCTTCCGTGGAACTTTTTACCGAACTCAGTTGGATGACATTTCCCGAAAGAGTTATATTTCAAAAAGCAATCATTATGTTTAAAACAGTAAATGATCAGGCCCCTGATTATCTTAAAGACGCATTTACTCTCACTTCAAATGTCCATATGCGGAATCTAAGATCATCATCAAATCTTCAGCTATATTCCCCCAGACCCAATAGTGAGTTATTCAGAAAGTCATTTGCTTATTCAGGCTCTAAAGTGTGGAACTCTCTTCCCCACCATATACAAAATGCCCAATCTGTAAATCAATTCAAAACATTGTATTTACAGTGGATTCACCATCCGATATATTAGTAAATGACTAAGTCTTGCAGTTCTATTTAAACATATTTCCATTTACTGAATATACCACTTTAAATGCATTTTTACTTGTAAATATTGTATATATTGTATTGTTGAGGGCCTCATGGTAGATTGACTAGTTTCAAATGAGTTCTCTCGTTAAATAAAGTCTTTATTATTATTATTATTATTATTATTACAGGACACCGTAGAATACAGTTCACATTTTCTAACACATAATTTGAGTTTTTCATATATATCTTTAAATATTCTTAACAGTTTACCCTGAATTCCAACGGTGTAAAGTTTCATTCATAATTCATGTTTCTATAAATCATATCATAGGTATAGGTATGCACCAATATCAAATCAGCATGTTAATTTAAGTTTGTGTTAATAATGGAAACATTCAACATGTAAAGTTTATTGTATGATGATAACCCTGATGGCACGTGTGTAGCCCAGACACTTGATTGACACACTGTCAGACTGTGTCATACTGCGGCATTCATGCAAGCCGTAAACGCAGTAGCATATACATCGACAATTATTATTTTAGAACGGCGTGCATTTGCTTTCGTTCATTCCATTTATTAACTAATTTTCTAGTAAATATGTTCTTTTACCCTGGACTAATTGCAACAGAAAATATTATGATTGTTTCTGAATGTATAGACTAGTTTGATCTCAAATAGAAAATAGAACAAAATCGATGATCTTTTAGTTGGTTTATTTTGTAAATTAAATTTCGACTAAAGGACATGTCCGAATACTATACAACTTGTCTAAGTAACGATAGACATCGATCTGATTAAAATGGAATGAATAAATGCATGAATGGTGTTTTACGGTACGTCGACACATAGGTCATATTGTGCGCAAAAACTGATGAAAGATGAAAATAATAAGTATTAATTAAAAATTAATGTAAATATATAAAGATAAAACTATTTACACATAAGAGATGATATGGTAGTAATATAAACTATATATGTAAATAAACAAATTCCCGAAAACGGGTATGATTAAAATGGACGTGATGTATTTCTGTTTTCAATCAGTGAACCCAGAACATATTTAAATGAACTGGGTCAAATTAGACTGAATTTACGATCCCTAAATCACGAAGCTTATAACACATCTATATATTAATTGAAGGGGCTTTCATCTAGAATTGGGTCTACATTGAATTGAATTGAATGTTGTTTAACGGCTCATCAACACAGTATAGGTTATTTAGAGCCGCCCCAGAGAGAGGGGAAGGATACATAGGAATACGGGAACCATGCCCTACTCTTATTATCGAAAAGATTCCTATGGTTCTTTAAAGTGCTCGGAGGATAGACCGATACACGGGACCGCCCGGTTTATGTCCCCATCCGACGGACGAGGCTAAGGGAAAGTGTCTTGCCCAAGAACACACCGACGAAACTCAGTGGCACCACGGAGGATTGAACCCGGGGCCTCCGGTAACAAATCCGACTTGAATTGTTCTTTGATTATTGCGAAATTGTATTGTAAAACAGAAAATATTTAACACAATGGTTGTATTTATAAAAGCACAAAATTCCGCGTTGTTTAACTGCTCATCAACACGTTAAAGGTTATTTTGAGTCGCCGCAGGGAGAGGATAAGCATATAAAACTCTTTCATGGGTATCCGGTGAAGATAGGGAATTCCAACCCGAGGAATTCCCTATCTGAACCGAATACCCATGATAGATTTTTTTCTTGCATATCAGAGACATGTTGTGCATTGACGCCGCCAGCTACTAACGTTTTACATATTTTCGTACTCCTAGTCTTACCAACGAATAAATTCCTGGGTCGGAAACTAAGACGTGTATAGTTGGGTTCTCATTTGAGACTGGACAAAACACAATATATATGTTGACGATTACATGCAAATAGGCATTAGATACATGTCTACATGCATACACACAATAGTCACAATTCAACTCATATCAGCAGAAAATACATGGTTCATTATGCAGATATAAAAACAGTTTACAGATACAAAGAACTACGAAAGTTCTCGATCACTCCATGCTGTTATATTCCATTTCGGAATCTTCAGCTGTTGTTAGTAACGAAACTACACATAACGATAATACACCGCGAACGTATTATGATACATCTCGCGTTCCAAATACATTTCTTTCTAGTGAATTAAAATTGACTTTGATAAATGAGGCAATTCTGAAAATTTAACGCAATCTAAACGATGAACATGATGCCAACACAGCTTATCATTCTTTTGTTACATTGCCAGTAAATGAGATGGAAGCTACCCTGGCAAAAAAACAATGTACTTTTAATCGAGTCAAACATTATAAAGCGGTATTAGCCATACTGGTCCGATGAATTACAAATGCCTGGACTTGGTAGGGGAAAAGGAACGTATTTGGCTTAAGAGTACAGGTAACCAGCGCGAAAAGCGTGTACTTAAAGCTACACAATCTCTATATTTAGTTTAATAATATTTTATTGCAGATATGTTACAATTCATCAATTCAACATCACAATATTCATAGAAACATATGCAAATGGATTGAACTACAAGTTATTACAACATTAGTTACAGTTCTCTCCAATCTCTATATCAATCGACTTCTTCTTAGTAGGCGTGTATTCATGTTCACCAGCTTATGTCAAAATCAGGTATTTAAGCGAGCAAATATAGCGTAGGAAATTATTTACTCTTTAGACTGTATAGACATCGACCAATGCACATCGTATCTATATACAGGTGACAATAATTTTTACCGAAAAATAGTTAGCCTCTTTCGGGGCTCGAACAGACGTCTTTCAGATTTCAAGTCAGGCGCTCTATCCACTGAACTATAACGTTACTTGAGAAAATAAATACTGTACACAATTTTCTTGGTCTTAAAGTAATTATCTACACGCTTCAAGTTTTTGTTTCACCAAACAAGTAATCGTCCTGTGACGCAATGTTCGCTGCATTTTTACCAAGACCCAATAAATATCTGCATGCTTTATTTTGTATAGTATTTATTTTCTTACGGCGACATAAACCCCAAATGCCTGCGGCATAGAATAACACGGGCTCAACTAAAGATTCATACAACTTACAAGTTTTCGAACGAAATACATTTTTCTACTTCCGCTTTAGTAATGACAGCGTTTAATGCAGATATGTCGCGAGCAACCGGCGGTATTGTGTTATTCCGTAAATTCGCCTTGATACTGTTAAGGTGCTCGTAATCAAAGTCAACGTTGCTATTGTCACAATACAATGTTTCGTAATCAGTAGTGTCGTTAGATACATACTGTTTCCATCAATCACCTCCATCGGGATACCGTTTTTTCTCTCATTTTGAATGCCTATTTTTCCAATTTCTTTCCAAAAGCGGCGACCGCCCGTTCTCGTTCTTGATAGCATGTTCTGAAAGCTGATATTTACGCATAGCAGTCCTATTCATGATTTAAAAATACATTTCTCTGCTGAATGTAAACTTCCTTAAGCTACACGGTCCCTATTTCAACTGGTAATAACTCATGAATATGAATGAGTCACGTGTGAAGTACTTTCAAATCGACGAACACCCCAAAATCTGTATATAAGGCAGAAATCGATGTGTAAAATTTCACATTTTTATTTAGCCTCCGTACAGGTATAAATATAAATATACGGCTGCAGAATATACGTGATACCGGACCGGGATTTGAACCACAACCTTGCACTTTGAAGTTTTGAAGTATGTACGTTGAACCACTAGACTACGGCTATTTATTGGAATGTTGTAGCATTTTTAACACTAAATTACGGTGTCCGGTTGGGGCCAGATACAATGTCGCATTGTCGTGGGTGACAATGCGACCCCCGACAATGCGACATCGCGACATTGCGATACGACAATGCGACATTGCGATATGACATCGCAACATAAATGTCGTATCGCAATGTCGCGATGTCGTCTCGCAATGTCGCAATGTCGAGTTGTAGCATTGTCGGGTATCTGGCCCCAACCGGACATCATACTAAATAGGCATTACGTAATAACTAGCGCGCACACACAAACTCATCAAACAACAAGTCGATATATTACGGTGTCCGGTTGGGTCTAGATACAATGTCGTATTGTCGTGGGCAACAATGCGACACCAGACAATGCGACATCGCGACATTGCGATACAACATCGCGGCATAATTGTCGCTATGTCGTTTCGCAATGTCGCGATGTCGTATTGCAATGTCGAGTTGTCGCATTGTCGGGTGTTGCATTGTCGCCCACGACAACGCGACATTATGTCGCATTGTCGTAATGTCGCCCATGACAAGGCAACATTCTTTTAATTGTCGTAATGTCGCCAACGACATAGCGACATTGCCATATTAAGACAATTGAAAGAATGTCGCATTGTCGTTGGCGACATTACGAAAATTGAAAGAATGTCACGTTGTCGTTGGCAACAATACTAAGTCTGTTATCTGACTATTTTGGTGGATACATTTTAAAAATATTTTTCTAACATTTGGGAATTTACAAAATCAGAGCAAATCGAGAGATCACATATAAACTTGTATAAGTAAGTTTTAAAGGTGAGAAATACGTATCATCATTAAATGATTGTAAAAAGGTTTATACAAACTGGGTATCAAACATAGAAAATGTTAAATGACTATGGTTTTACAAATGTCTGGAATGATCCAACTTCGGTTGACTTTAAATACCTTATTAACATATCTATACAAAGAGTTGTTGATTGTTTCATACAAGGATGGTTTGTGGATAAAGAATCAAGTAGTGTACTTGATTATATAATAAATGTAAAATGAGTTTAAATTATGAAGCACACCTTGATATTTTACCATGTAATCTAAGGCCATAGTTTAACAAAAATCAGAATCATTTTCACATGCGTTAAGAATAAAAACTGGTCGATACACTAGAAATAAAATACCTAGAAATGTAAAATAATGTTAATGTTGTAATAGCAGCGATTTGGAAGACGAATATCACTTTATTTTGAAATGCATTTGTTGTACAGGAATCCGCAAAATGTATATTAAGGCATATTATTATAATATACGAAGTATGTTAAAGCCTTAGAATTACTTCAGACACAAGATAATAATATTATTACTAATTTAGCAAAATATTTAAGGAGGCATTTTTCTGTAAGAAATTCATTTTCGAATATTTAAAACCTTTATTTCGCATGTTCATCCTCAAGCAATAGTTGTTTGCTATATACACTAAATAAAATTCGTAATTACACACTTTTGTATCTTAACTAATTATTTACTTTAAATATATTCTAGTTTAAACATATTTTATTCACAAATAGTATATACATTCTGCATCATACACTTATACATTTACATGAAATACAAAACTATATATACAATCAGGAATGGGATTCAGAAGTAAGCTATAAGCTTTTAGGAATCTGTCTCCCATATATTTTAGAATACTAGTAGTTGCTTGGTAAGTATTTTGTTTTGACCAATAGTTTGTAAAATACTCTTTTTTTTTTTTTAATTGTTACATCTTTTGAGAGTTACCCTCCCGCTTGAAGATATAAAATGGTGAGCATATGATGCGCCACAAGCCTGGGCTATGGAGTGATATATGGTCAGATATGTTTGATCGAAACAACATTTATACGGTATGGTCATGGACCAAGGCCCAATCGATCTGTTCTGAAAATAGATTAATACGTATGAGGTCATATACCACTACTGCATTTCCCATAGGCCTCCATTATAGCCTTTTGGCCTACAACCCCTATTCCTATATCGGAATGGATGATAAAACCTAACTGTTTTTAAAGAACTATCTTAGAGACACTCAAAAATGACCAGCAAATTGGGATAATCTGATGCTTTCAGCCTCTAATAGTTCACTGAAGGTGGCCACCCCCAGAATGGCAGTAAAGAAATTGTACTTTTTGCAAATATACTCTCAGTAAAATTGTATCCATAAAAATGCAAATTTCAGTCAAAATGTCCTAACTCAACATGTTTTATGATGGAAACATAATATTTTGATGTTTTATGGGGATTTGTTATGATTTGGGTAATTAAGTCCAATCAGAATCTACCTTACAATCTGACTATATGCCCTAATAGACCCTATACTTTTTTCAACCAATCAGAAGCCCCAAATCAATAGTGGTATCTGACCATATATAGACATTCAAACCTAACTGAAGTTTGTTTTATCTGGCTAAATTGTTTCATACATTCATTATGAGGAAAATGGTGTCTTTTGTTTTTAGAAAAACATACTTTTCTACAAAATATGAGGGCTTTAAAGGGTTTCGGCTGATGTCAAATTCATGCGATTTTTACGCGTAAATCCAGAATCTTCAAAATGCCATATCTCGACAACCGTTCCAATCTTTTGTTTCAAATAAAGTGATTTTGAATTGATTTCATCAATAACATGTGATTTTCAACCAGTTGAAGCTCTCTTGAAAATCATTTCTACTGAAAAATGATATTTGTGATTTCTTGATGAAACCATCAAGAAAATGCAACTTTTCACTTTAAAAATGACAAAAAATATTTCTGAGAATATCCTCCCAAACTCCATTTTTAAGGCCATGCCATGTTTTACAATATGCTCATTACACAAGATTGGCTGTAACTGTACAATTTAATGTATTTTTTTTACTAGATATTGTTTGTGCCACCTTTACTGGTCATTTTCATGCAACCATGCAGCCAAAAATCACTGTTGACAGTACAGATCCACGAAAATTCATTAAAATGAAGGGGGTGGGGTTGAAAAAAACTTTATTTTTTTTTAGAAAATGTCATATTTTTTGCCAACTAAATTATTTAATTTGTAAAATGTATTAAACCGCATAACATATTTGCATATCAACACTTACCGTAAAGACGCGATGAACTCAGAGTCCGAGTTTACCTCAACATCTTTTTCAAAACAGACTTAAGCACCTTTTCGACATCTTAGCAGACAGACGCAGCTTGTCGCTTTCTGACATTTTTGTCAAAAAATGTATGCAAAGCTCTCAGAAATGAATAAAACTTACTAGATATACCTTTAATTGTGTCAAATAGGTGCATTACATGCCAATTGTGTATACCAGGTGTCAGGTATGGCTAATTTTGTGTCCACAACCCTAATAAAAGAATTTAAATTACCTCTATTGCATCATAAAACTTTCAAATATTTAAAAATCATTAAAAAAAGTTACAAGAAAAGTCAAAATACAAAATCATTCAACATTTCTCACACTTTCAAATCATTGTGTTAGAAAAAAAGTATGTCTACTTTCACTTTTACACCATGCAAAATCTAGCTTTAGGTCATATACCACTATTGCATTTCCCATATGCCTCCATTATAGCCTTTTGGCCTACAACCCCTATTCCTATATCGGAATGGATGATAAAACCTAACTTTTTTTAAAGAACTATCTTAGAGACACTCAAAAATGACCAGCAAATTGGGGATAATCTGATGCTTTCAGACTCTAATAGTTCACTGAAGGTGGCCACCCCCAGAATGGCAGTAAAGAAATTTTACTTTTTGCAAATATACTTTCAGTAAAATTGCAAATTTCAGTCAAAATATCCTAAATCAACATGTTTTATGATGGAAACATAAAATTTTGATGTTTTATGGGGATTTGTTATGATTTGGGTAATTTAATCCAATCAGAATCTACCTTAAAATCTGACTATATGCCCTAATAGACCCCTATACCTTTTCAACCAATCAGAAGCCCCAAATCAATAGTGGTATCTGACCATGAAGCGAGTTGACCTGAAGGATTAAACGGGCCATTAACCCAACAAGTTTTTGCTTGAAGGATTCAACGGGCCATTAACCTAACAAGTTTTGTCAATGGCTGTGAAAAAAACCCTGTGGAGTTTAGATCTGGTGAAATTTTCGAAACCCATTTAACCCTTATATTATAGGGTCATGGGATTAATGGTCTCACGTGACACATATCTACAGAATGTTTTCTATCTGCCATGAACTGGCGCCTATAACCACATCAATGTTTGAAGACAGTGGTGATATGAGAATAAAAAAACTAATTCCAAACTGAAAATCAACCAGATTGAACACTCATCCCGAACCATAGTAAAACCTGAAGTCATTATCATCGATGGTTGCACCTTCCCTTAGATAATTAATTGTTCGTCAAATGGTACCGTTCGAGACTTTGTTGACCAATGTTGCAGCTAAATTTCTAACCAACTGGTAAACTGTGAAATTTGTCTCATATTTGACCGCTACTACGAATATAGTACAAAGAGTGGCTGACCAGACAAAATCATGCAGGTCTTTTCTTCCGTAGTCTGTAAAGTCTCAAAATGGAACCCATAAAGCTGATGCATTAATGCTACTACTGTAAGCGACCGTCTGTTGACATACAGGTGTTTCAATGGTTCACGGTCGAGAAGTGAAACACAACTGAGCCTTTTTCACATGTTTCGGACAGCTGCGTGCCAGTGTGTTTTGGTCCACTCATGAACCGAAGCCATTTACGGTTGAAAAGACGATAATCAATTCTCCAAAATAGCCGAACCGTTACACTATATTTCATCGATGATGTGTTTTCACAAGAATACAATTTTACTTACGTCCATAAACAGTAAAAACACGATGCTTTTAAAAGGAAAAGTCCCATCGTTGATAATTGTGTTCATTTGAAGCCATGTTTCCAGATGCCAATGTTTTTAAATTCATCGATAACATTCGCTAGCATTTCTTCAAATTCGTTTGAAGAGTCATTATTATTGTTTTCAATGTGGTATTGGTTTATATTCTGAGTGTTTTAACAGTGTTCAACTTAACAAAGCTAATTTTTCTGATATCAACACTTCTTTTCTTGATTTACATCTCTCTATTGAAATGGTGACATACTTAGCAAAATCTATGACAAGGAAGATGATTTTAATTTTGATATTGTTAATTATCCCCATTTAGATGGAGATGTTCCCCGAACAACTTCTTCTTATGGGGTCTATGTTTCTCAACTTATTCGTTTTTCTAGAGCTTGTACTGGAGTCGGGGACTTTAATTTTCGTAATCTTTGTATTACTAAAACTAAAAAGTTACTCAATCAGGGCTACTGTTACCGTAAACTGTGTAAAACCTTTGCAACATTTTAGTATCATAACCCTGATCTTCTTTCCAAATATGAAAGTAATTTAAGAACTCTTCTGCGACAAGGACTATCACAACCTTCTATGGTGATGGGATTTACAAACTTCGTAAGATCCTTGGTCATGATCCTTTCATACTATCTTTGTTAAACTCGTTAAAAGGTTTATCAAAATAGGTTATTACCCTATCATTTTGCAACGCACTGCATGCTTGGTGGTGGACCCATTTACAGTATGCCACTATGCTTTCCTCTTTAATTGTGCGATGACCGGACAGGCTGTGGATCTATCTAAAGCCCAAAAGGACGGTGACGTTTGATGTTTGTCTGCAATCTTGTCTTGTCGTGCCCTCGATGGTTTATTCTCTTGTTGCTCTGGCTTCTTCCAAGTATTTGAACACCTTCTTTGTGACTTTCTAGCTATTTTTTGTATTTATATACACACGAGCATCTTGGTGTTTTACTTATATTGCCTATTAATGCTGCTTTTTGGGTTAGAGAATAGTTCATGGCGGGGATTTTTTTTATTTACACTGTCCCGTTTTATTGGGATAACAATACGGTAAGTGTTAGGTTTGGTGCACCCTAGAACCTGGTTTAAACCCCCAGCGTCTTTTTTGCCACTGACCGTTCCGAGGCGGTAGCCCTATTGTCAACCCTTTTTGTGTTTGTGACGTCATATGCCTTTATTCTTTGTTAACATTGCCATTCATGTTTGTCTTTTTGCGTGTTTTTGGGTTTACTGTGTTCTGTGAAAGCTGCATTTCCTGTTCGACTTTTATACTTATTTTAAGACGGACTATTCACATGTTAGTGCATACTCGTTGTATCCGTTATAATCATCAGTGTCGTTATCATTATCAGCGTACTGTAATTGTTCTTTTATTTCTAATTACCAGTCACTCTCGTCCACTTTTAGGTTTTGATCATATTTAAAGATATTGTCGTTTCTGGAATTATTTCAATGATTTTAGTCAATAAACCATATTTTCCAGTTGTTTCATTCAGAATTAGTGTACGTATTCGGAGGATATCTCGACCGTCAACCTTTGAAACATGATCGAGGCATTCCTTTAGGTCCGCAGATGCTCGCTTACAGTAAAGCATTGATGCATTTGCTTTACCGGTTCCATTTTGAGACTTTACAGATTGAACAAAATTAGATTAAAATGAAATATAACAAACTACAATTTATGTTTATAACCGGTGTCACGCAATGTTTAACCTCAAATAATAGTGTTAATATGTTTTTAAGGCGACTGTTTTAAGGTAACATTCCAAAACAACGACAACAAGTAAAGTTACAGGTCAAACAATGTTCCGTTTTGTATCGACTGGCGATCGTGATTATATTTTAGAAGAGTTTAACAGCAAAACAATGGTTATTATAGCATTCAAAATCGTTAACTAAAACTACTTGAAAAAGATAAGTTCGTTCTACACCGTATCAAAAAATTGAGGATACACCGTACCAATATCTGTTAAAATATGCTCGGACTACACCGTACCATGGTAAAATAACATTGGGTATACACCGTATCTTCGTGACATTTTTCAAACCAAAAAAACATCTACATTATGTAAGGTATGTGATCAAAGGATGTTTACATACAATCTAAACTAAAATATTCGAATATTTATGCACCTTCTAGGAGTCAGAATGCCCCTAAATGATCCCCAGACACCAAAATAGTGGTCGTCTCTCGATTCATTTTTTTAAAAATTGGAAACCACTGGTTGTGAGAGCTGATTGTGGTTTTAAAAACGGAGATCTGTGAGACTGACGGGAGTAATTCAAGACACTGGACCTTCCCTGATACTTCAAGTACGATTATATCTAATATAAACGATGGATATGAAATAACTGGACATCTACCTCCCGACGTAAACATTGTCCGCCATCTTGAAAATAATACACCGTATCATAAAAGCTCTACACCGGAACACCTACCAGACAGTGATATGTATATAAATTAATCGTCCTAATTCGGCCAATCCCGACATTCTTCGGGATAATGCCTCGGGTGTACATCGGTATGTTCGAAATTTTGACATTTTGTTAGCCGGAAGGCAATGGGATAGAAACTAGTGCAATGTTGCCCCACTGTTGCTATATAAACGGTATGGACGTAAGCCACACGTGTTGATGTATGATTTGTGTTGCATGTTTGTTATTTACAATACAGATGAGGGTTTTAAACCGCTTTTATGCAAATGAACATTATATGGAGCAAACGTCTTTATGATATTGCACAACTTTGATGATAAATTTGATTTTGAAGGGAAATTCTTTTTTTTCGAGAATCTAAGGCGCATTATGATAGGATGACGTAACCAATGTGGTGACGATTTTTTAGCACTTGCTTAAATCATATTCAAGTGAGCGCTTAAAGGTCGGTATTTACAGCGTCTCTATGACCAGACACTTGTATGATGCAGAGTTTTAAGGAATTTTCTGTGTCGTCTGTATTTTAAATAAAAACTGGTTTTAAATTAAATTTAACTTTTGTGTCAGATAGATTATAATGGCACACACATCCAAATACTTCGAACGAGGTTCTCAATGAAGTTACTAACGAATAATGTGGCCCCTGTTTTCAGGATATTAAGAACAATTGATACATCTTTTTTAAAATCAAAATTAATGTGAAATTTATGTGGACTTTCATTATTATCCAGGCCTTTACATCTAGCTTGTGCATTTCCCAACGATAGATATACGTATATTTGACGTACATCTGTGAATTTCTAGATGCAAATACTCGTATCATAATATGAAGCAGATTTGCGCGGCAATACAGGCGTGCAACTTTGCTATGAAATAAGAGTTCCATTTATACGTTTTTATTGTAAACAAACAAATGCATATTTGCGACTGTGTCGTCTGTGGAAAATAACATGCGAAGTAGTTCATATGAGATTGTACATGAAGCTATTTTAGAGCTACATAGTTAAATACTTACATTGTTAAGTGTTTTCATGATTAGTATTTTTGAAGGGTTACTAAAGTATTTGCATGATGAAACTATAAAGCCTAGTGCTGGGTATCGCATCCAAAAAACATATCGCGATATATTGCGATACAAGAGACTGTCTCGCGATACGTATCATAATATATTGTCTTGTACAACTGCGTTGATAATTGCATTTGACTTTTCCGATTTCCTAGTGTATTTCGATGCATATGACATAACGTGATGCAATGTTGGCTGTACTTGTGAATGAGAAACATTACTCATGGCAGTTCCGATGTTGATAATGTCTACTTTCTGTTTTGAATTTGTATTCAACGTCGAGTAAGGTCTTCGCAAGTGAGTACCAAATGTGTTGTGCTGCCGGAGCAATTACAAAATGCAACAGTGCCTAGATCTATTATTGTAGCGCCCTTTTTAAGCCCAAAGTGGTCCAAAACACACGATTTTGCTCTTTTGTTTTTAACATTTCTCAATCACTTGAATCGGCTGAGTGCATGGTACCCAGCACTACATATGCGCACATTACGATAAGCGAACACCAGTTATTATTGGAAGTGAGTCTATTTTAACTATGATGGTGCCCACTTCCTAATATGTGTATTTACGATTGTATTACAAACATGGGAACCATACGAAGTTAAAAATAGATCTTAGTTGTAGTTTACGATTTTACTTCCATAATCAAAACAAATGTGTAGAGAACCGTTATGAAACGGTGAGAACCGTTATGAAACGGTATGCTAAAAAAATATCACTGTACGTATTATTTTGAGGTCCGTATCACAATACACCGATACACCGATAATACCGCGCAACACTAAATTAAAGCCTATACTATTTGTTGGATGCTGTTTTAGGGCTACATTGTTAAGTTCTGCTTTATGTTAACTCACAATTTCATCAGAAACTTGTACTAGGCTGCCGAGATATGTTTCATACAATTAAATATTTCTAGTGATTTAAATATCTTATTTTTCATGATTGGTGTTTTTGAATGGGGATTAAGATATTTGCCTGATGAAACTATAAAGCCTGTACGGAAGCGTATTCGTGCCTCGTCTTGTTGGGTTATATTGTATTGACTTTCTCAGTTTGCAATAACTCGAGTTGTTATGATATACATCTATAAATCGATATATTTACCTCGACAAAACATGATGTAATTCAATAAATGCAAAACAAATACGTTGAAATGGTTCTTATGGTGGCATGTGGCTGCCATGCACTTAATTTATGTTGACATAAATTATCGTGACTTTGTGGTCATTTTTTTGCGACTTTTCGTGATAATTTCTCTTTTAAGTCGACATAATTTCACGAATATAAAAATTAAAAGCACGATAAAATATCTCAGCAATTAATAAAAAGTCGCGATAAGGCACATTCAAATAACGACTTGAGATATCTAAAAATAGAATTTTGCGGAAGGCCTTTGACTGTCGAGTTTACTTGTTGGCCCCCTGCTATATTTATGGTAAAAAAAAGTATGGTACTACCTGGTCCCCAGAATAACTTCTTTAGTATTTTATAGATATTACAATACTATATATCACTGGAAAGCTCAGAATATGCATGTACTTTCTAAAACAATACAGATGTTTAAATTTGGATGCGAAATAAGCGATTGAATAAATGCAACACACAAAACCATCAGAATCACAAAATTGCCTTATACTAATCGCTAAAAACACATTATTTAATTATTATTATATTAATTATTTGATACAGCTTTGATCTTTAATAACTTTATAGATTCATTTAGCTAAAGGTAACTACTTTCTAACACTGTAAAGTTAATTTAAATCGTATAAAAATTGACAATGTTATACGTCGCTTTATATATACATGTGAAATCGTACTTTTTTTAGCTTTATTTATATCTAAAAAAATGAATAAAATCCGTCTATAAATGACAAAGTTATATGCGTTGTCCTGTGGGCTTCCGTGGTCCTCACGTTAATGACAGAAACTATCCGAATAACCAAAATTCTATTTTTAGATATCTTAAGTCGTTATTTGAATGGCATGTTATAGCATTATCGCGACTTTTTATTAATTGTTGAGATATTTTATCATGCTTTTTATTTTTATATTCGTGAAATTATGTCGCGAAAAGTCACAATAAAATGACCATAAAGTCACGATAATTTATGTCAACTTAAATTAAGTGCATGGCAGCCACATGCCACCATAGGTTCTTTATTTTACAATAAATCGTTTTTAGTGAACTTGACATGTTTTTATTTTATTTATATCGCGTTGAAACAAAGCAAATAAAAATATATTAATATAAATGTACTCGACGTAATGAGTATTATCTGTATTACACGAGATGTTTATCTGATATACAAGAGATATTTATTTCAACCTATGTACAGTTTGTCGATTATGTGATATAAATATGTCGATTTAAAATCTCAAAAATGATAAAACAATTCGAGATAACGTCATGTTTTAATTAAATAAAATTTACACCGGAATGATTAGCGTCGCTCGTCCGGCCTGCTTCTGATTTCTTTGCTACGCTTTGTTACGTGTATTCTAGTCTGGTACAAAGCTGTGTGAAGTTGGCTGTGAGATCGAAGATCGTAGATCGATATTCAATATCGAGCTGGGTTTTCAATGTCGAGCTAGCTCTGAGATCGATATTCGGTTAAACTAACAAGAAGGCATACTGAATACACAGTTTGGTTTGAATTTCGACTTGGCTCTGAGATCGATATTCGTTTTAAAACGTACACAAAGGCATTTTGAAATACATATATCGTCGTGAATACAGAGCTGGCTCTGAGATCGATATTCGTTTTAAACATACACCAAGTCATTTTGAATAGAGAGTTAGGTTTGAATGCAGAGACGTCTCTGAGATCGATATTCCTTTTAAATATACACCAAGTCATTTTAATTGAAGAGCTGGGTTTGAATGCACAGCTGGCTCAGAGATCGATATTCGTTTTAAACATACACCGAGTCATTTTGAATGCAGAGCTGGGGTTGAATACAGAGCTGGCTCTGAGATCGATATTCGTTTTATACATGCACAATGTCATTTTGAATGCAGAGCTCGGTTTGAATACAGAGCTGGCTCTGAGATCGATATTCGTTTTAAACATATACCAAGACATTTTGAAAGCAGAGCGTGGTTTGAATGCAGAGCTGGCACTGAGATAGATATTCAATTTAAAGTAAACCAAGTCATGCTGAATGCAGAGCTGCGTTTGAATACAGAGATGGCTCGGAGATCGTTATTCGCTTTAAACCTACAACAAGTCATTTTGAATGTAAAGCTGGGTTCGAATGCAGAGTTAGCGCAGAGATCGATATTCGTTTTAAACATACACCGAGTCATTTTGAATGCAGTGTTGGGTTTGAATACAGAGCTGGCTCTGAGATCGATTTCGTTTTAAACATGCAATAAGTCATTTTGAATTCAGAGCTGGCTCTGAGATCGATATTCGTTTTAAACACCATAGTTTAATGTACATTTCTCAGTAATCAAACCCATGACAAGCCCTTAGCCTGAATCCTTGAGCAAAGATAAATCACACCATCATTGTGTCATACATTTCTTAGAAGACAATAAAATTACCCATGTTTCTATAACAAATAAAAGCATCAAAAAACATTTTCTGTACAACTTTAATCCCATTTCTTTAAGATTACCCCACCCCTCAAAACATGCTAAAAAAGCATTTTTAGCAATATTTCAAATGTCAATAAATAAAAACTTTCCTAAGCATATCAGGATCATTTCTCTTGCATATCAGGAAATACTAAATTGTACATACCTTCTTCGGCTTTTTAAAAAGTTATTCCATGCTGATCACCCCGTGAGTCAAAATCAGCCATTTTGCCTACTTTTTGGACGTTTTTGATAGTTTCACATTTTTCTATTTATAGCCTCCAAAAAACCCAAAGAATGCATATTCCAATACACCAAAATAAACTTAGAAGCACTCAAAACTGAAAAAAACATCAAACTTGCACTTCATAATTATTATAATTACCTTCCATGGACCTAAAAGATGCTTAGTTGATTTCTTTCTGATATACAGTGCCCCCTTGAATACAGAGATGGCTCTGAGATAGATATTCGTTTTAAACATGCACCAAGTCATTTTTAATGCAGAACTGGGTTTGAATGCAGAGCTGGCTCTGAGATCGATATTCGTTTTAAACGTACACGAAGTCATTTTGAATGCAGAATTGGGTTTGAATAAGAGCCGGCTCGATATTCGTTTCAAACATGCAACAAGTCATTTTGAATGCAGAGCTGGGTAAGAATGCAGAGCTGGCTCAGAGATCGATATTCGTTTGAAGCATACATCGAGTCATTTGAATGCAGTGTTGGGTTTCAATAAAGAGCTGGATCTAAGATCGATATTCGTTTTAACATGCACCAAGTCATTTTGAATACAGAGCTGGGTTTGAATGCAGAGATGGTTCTGATATCGACATTCGTTTTAAACGTAAACCAAGCCATTTTTAATGCAGAGCTGGATTTGAATACAGAGCTGACTCTGAGATCGATATTCGTTTTAAACAAGCACCAAGTCATTGTGAATCTAGAGCTGGCTCTGAGATAGACATTCGTTTTCAACGTAAACCAAGTCGTTTTGAATACAAAGCTGGCTCTGAGATCGACATTCGTTTTAAATGTAAACCAAGTTATTTTGAATGCAGAGCTGGGTTTGAATACAGAGCTGGCTCTGAGATCGATATTCGTTTTTAATGATGTAAACCAGGTCGTTTTAAATGCAGAGCTGGGTTTGAATACAGAAATGCCTCTGTGATCGACATTCGTTTTAAACGTTAACCAGGTAGTTTTGAATGCAGTGCTAGGCTTGACTACAGAGATGGCTCTGAGATCGATATTCGTTTTCAACGTAGACACAGTCATTTTAAATGCAGAGCTGGGTTTGAATATAGAGCTGGCTCTGAGATCGACCTTCGTTTTAAACATAAAACAAGTCGTTTTGAATGCAGAGCTCAGTTTTAATACAGAGCTGGTTCTGAGATCGATATTCGTTTTAAACGTACACCAAGTTGTTTTGAACGCAGAGCTGGGTTTGAATACAGAGCTGGCCCTGAGATCGATATTCGTTTTAAGCAATCATCAAGGCATTTCGAACACAGAGCTATGTTTGAATGCAGAGCTGGCTCTGAGATCGATATTCGTTTTAAACGTACACTAAGTCATTTTGAATACAGAGCTGGGTTTGAATACAGAGCTAGCTCTGATATCGATATTCGTTTTAAACATGCAACAAGTCATTTTAAATGCAAACCTGGGTAAGAATACAGAGCTGGCTCAGAGATCTATATTCGTTATAAACATATACAGACTCATTTTGAATGCAGATCTGGGTGTGAATACAGAGCTGGCTCTGAGATAGATATTCGTATTAAACATACACCGAGTCATTTTGAAAGCATAGCTGGGTGTGAATACAGAGCTGGCTCTGAGATCGATATTCGTTTCAAACATGCACCAAATCATTTTGAATACAGAGCTGTGTTTGAAAACAGAGCTGACTCTGATATCGATATTCGTTTTAAACGTACACCAAGTCATTTTGTATACAGAGCCGGGTTTGAATACAGAGCTGGCTCTGATATCGATATTCGTTTCAAACATGCAACAAGTAATTTTTAATGCAAACTGGGTAAAAATGCAGAGCTGGCTCAGAGATCTATATTCGTTTTAAACATATACCGAGTCATTTTGAATGCAGATCTGGGTTTGAATGCAGAGCTGGCTCTGAGATCGATATTCGTATTAAACATACACCGAGTCATTTTGAAAGCATAGCTGGGTTTGAATGCAGAGCTGGCTCTAAGATCGATATTCGTTTTAGACATGCACCAAGTCATTTTGAATCAATAGCTGGGTTCGAATGTCCAATATCGCTTCTGGCCGCTCGTATACGATATAACATAACTTATATTTTGTAATTAAGTTAAATAGCTGTTACTGAATATGCTCAGCAAATCTAATGATTTCTTTGATATAACAAATATGACATGAACAAAAGTGTGCATTATAAATTTGCTGCATCCGTATTTTTGAAAAAGGGGAGAGAATGAGATCTGAAACAAACATCTTGCGTTATTAATAACAGCAAAATATAAATGAAGACAATATTGCTTGTAAATTGTCGTTTAAGGTTATAGTAGACTATCGAGGGTTATATGCAGTTTTGGTTTTACTATTTGTCGCTTTCATGATTTCAGGGAACATAACATAAATAACATAATTTCAATACTTTGAAATTTATCAAATTTATGAAAAAATCTAGTTCGAAACAGTAGCTGCAGGCATTGTAATGTTCTCCTCCTGTATAAAAAAAAAGTTTTAAAACTTTATTTTGAGAATAAAATAACTTGCGATTTGGGGCAAAACATACACATTGGCAAATAATAGCGAAACATTTTTTTTTACCAAACACATCTGTATTTGGTTTTTGATATGCGGCAACAATTACTATTCATTGTTTTAGATCAACGATTTGAAGAATATAAGAGATCGCATGTAATCACCCCGGCGTCGGCGTCAGTGTCCGCGTCCCAGTCAACATCGAGCTCTGCGCGTAATCAGTGTTTATAGGTCTATATCTTTTAAACTTATTGTCATAGCTCAACTAAATTTGATCATGAGCTTCCTTAAAGTATTATCTTACGGGTAACAGAAGTAATGTTGGTTCCTTTACCCTATGGGCTCTCATGGAACTAAACTTATGATAGCCCTTAAAATGTGCAGTGTCCCATTTCACATCGAAATTAACGTGTGCATTTGACAACTCGAGCTTCCAGTGGGATTCGAACCCGCAGCACTGAGAGACGAGAGAGTTATAGACGTAAACGGCCATGGACGCGCTCAAAAACTGTTATCAAACAATTGCTAATCATTAACCCTATGTACTCTCTCTATGATCGCTCCCGTGATTTGCATTATTGTCATAGGCATTAAACCATATATATATACACATTTGTACCTCCCGCCATCCGTAAGAATCGACACTTTCTCACCGGCATGGTGCAATGTATTTCTTTTGCGCAATATAACCTGAGTCACATAATGCGTCGACTATTTGTCACATAACGCGTTAGGTCACATGACACGTTCTGACTTTCGACGCATTATGTGAAGTCATACACTGCGTCGTATATAGCTATTTCATTATTTTTTCAAGCTTCTTTTTTAACCCTATTTTGTGAGTATCTGCCTGTGTGAATGCGAAGATAATTGTACTCTTGAACATGTATATGAAAAATTAACAATTCGGTTCTTCCCTATGATTTTGAACCAATCCGGAAACTCGTCATGAGAAAGTATACAGGATAATTTCTTATCTGCTTCCGACTGCTACTGACAAACACTGACAAACACTCATTTAATATATAATCGAACGGTTGATCCACGGCTCTTGGCCGATTAGATATGTATTCGAGTGATTAGAAATGTGTACGTGACAAGATGTAAGTGATAGAATTTAGATCATATACCACTACTGCATTTCCCATAGGTCTCCATTATAGCCTTTTGGCCTACAACTCCTATTGCTATATCCGAACGGATGATAAAACCTAACTTGTTTTAAAGAACTGTCTTAGAGACACTCAAACTTGACCAGCAGATTGGAGGGTAATGTGATGATTTCGGCATCTAATATTTCACTGAAGGTTGCCACCCCCAGTATGGCAATAAAGACATTTTACTTTTTGCAAATATGCTCTCAGTACAAATGTATCCATAAAAATGCAAATTTCAGTCAAAACATCCCAAATCAACATGTTTTATGACGGAAATATAATATTTTGATGTTTTATTGGGTTTTGTTATGATTTGGGTAATTTAATCCAATCAGAATATACCTTACAATCTGACTATATGCCCTAATGGACCCTATACGTTTTTCACCCATTCAGAAGCCCCAAATCAATTGTGGTATCTGACCAGAAGAATAATCAAAGATCAGATCTATCACAGAGTTCAGAAAGGTCACAAGTGCTGTTAAACGCATTATGAGAGACTAGATAAGAAGATGCGTTAACAAAATGAGCCGATCACGGTGTAACGTTCGCAGGACGCATCCAACCCCAAAAAAAAGAAAAAGCTTTTAAAACAACAATTGACAGAATATATAAAAGTAAATATACTAAAGTGAACAAGAAACTCAAATCGGGAATTAAACAAAAATGCAGAATGGGCCTGGACCCTTCTCATCTGCAGAGAACTGCAGAGTTGCTTCAAATTATGTTGTACAATCTCCATGTTTTGCTGGAGCGAAGACCATTGTTTCTGCCATCACTCAAGCAGCGCCTAAAACAATATGAGGTGATGATAAATATGACAAAAATGGCAAAATGAACTTGAATACCCATCTGCCTGGATAAGCAGTGGCCTTAGTTCTTGCTCCGGATTAATAATAGTAATGTTGTACTTTAAACTGACACTTCATAAGCTTCATTTAAACACGTATCTTTTACAGTGAAAGTTCAAGGTCCTAAAGTATACTGTGATAAAATTCACTGATACGACGTTATCTGCCATCCGTCCTTATCGTGTGATGAATTGATAAGAATTGATCAACTTGATTTCGTTATACAGATTGATCTGAAACGATCGGAACATTGATTAATCGATTTTAATTGGCGCGTATTGTCTATGTTGGTCTACGCTTCCTTCAACTTAAAGTCCAATAGGATATCAGTTTAGGCCAACCGTAAACACATCTAAGTTTGCCCAAATCCGACCTTCGATTTTTTCAAATGGGTAGGTAGGTAGGAACATTCTTCTTTTTTTTATTTATTTTTATTGCATGTATGGCCGATTCTTTTTTAAATGCTATTTGAAAGTTTAACTGTTTTAGTCCATGAGCCATGAGGTTGGTCGGTACCATCTGAGATGGCAAATTCTATAATAATTGTTTTCGAAATCATTGATGCCTACAGGGATCAGATTTAATATTTCAGCCACTTGCTAAAAAAAGCAATTGCGAAGATTTTCTACTTGCTGTTTTAATCAAGGTACTTGCATTAATAATTTAAAACCTCCATTCATTTTAGAAGGATTGCTATACATGTAATAATGACATATTCACACTCAGCTAGATCTGCTGTGTTGACAAATCTATATCTCTAGCATTTCTTGTCCTAGCTCCACCAAATTTGGGTATGGGTTTCTTTATAGTATTATCTAGAGGGTGGGTCACATTATTATTATTATTTTTTATTTTTTTTTATTTTTTTATATTATATTCTTTTAGATATTTTATTGGTCATAGTTTTTACAGTGGTTTCAAAATATCAAAGATACATATAAAAGTAACGTAATACATTAATAAAGCTTAGTGAAAGGGTTACCCAAATAAGTATACAAAGCAGAATATGCAGAATCTACATATGATCCTTTAACTACATTTAGTAACAGTAATAATTAAACGTACCATGTTTACTTAGACATATCAACAACTTGTATCAATTGCAGAGTAACATCTATGTAATAGTAATTGTGTCTGCTATACATTCTGGGCTTCCATGGAACCAAAATTGTGATGGGCCATAACATGTGTAATAAACTCAGATCAAGGTTTGCATGTACTTGTTGTATATATCTATAGCATTTAAACCATTTGCGTTAGCTAAACCAAATTTTGGGTTGGGATTCCTTATATCATTATCTAGATGGGTGCATAAATTATTTAGGTGCAAATGAATCACGGGCGCCCTACGAGCTTAACATAACCTAAGAAATGTTCACTAATTTTGGTAAACATCCAATCTTTGTTCCTGACCATATGATTTACTCTTCTTATTCTTATTTCATTCATACTGGGGTATGCCCCCACACCGCCCACACAACCCGAAACCCGGTTATTTATTTATTTTCATATTTCTGCATTCTTTTGTTTATTGATTCTTACACCTGTAACTATGGTGCATAATACCCACCTAAGTTCCAACTCCTCACCCATCCATCATCAAGAGGGTTGTGGTCGGGGGACGGTAAGGTACACTATAGACATCCAATATATTGTTATATATACTGAACATATATGTTTGCGTTTCTTATTCATAGTTCAAACCATATTGGATTATGGGCTCTCCTCGCATGGAGGTAAGGGAGTTGGCACTCTCAAATGTTGTTTTTGGTTTGGTATTTTTTCTTGAAAAATAACCAATCCTCATCTAAAAAAATTCTGGGGCTGGGGAGGGTGGGGAGTGTGAGGGAGGGGCGAGAGTGGGGCAAATGTAAATATTTCTTCGTTGTTAGTTTGTTTATTATTACATCATAACTATGGTGTCTGATGTTGGATAGCGTGGTGGTTAAGCCATAATTAAGAATGTGTAGCATGGTCGCAGACATTTCCTTTGATGAATGCATCATCATCACCCCTGTATTGTTTTAGGTGCTTCTTGAATGATGGCAGAAAACAATGGTCGTCGCTCCAGCATAATTTGAAGCAACTTTACAGTTCTGCAGATGAGAATGTTCCAGGCCCATTCTGCGTTTTTTTTTAATTATATAGCGGAAATTCCCGAGTTGCGTTTCTTTTTCACTTTAGTATATTTACTTTTATTGGCAAATATCGGTCTGGGTGGAATAAAATAAAGCGCCAGCTGTATTCGCCCGCTTTTCACGCACATAAAAGTCAACGTTTGCTTTACGTTATGTTGTAGGGATGGAGTTGGGGTAAGGGTCTCATAACAGGATAACAGCAAATTGAATTTGATGATTCTAGATAATAGATAACAATGAATTAACAATACATAAAACAGTTCACAGCAAATAAAATAAAAAAGCAGTCCTAAATTTTACATTTTACGATAGGTGGTGGAGGGGGAGAGTTGGGGACAAGATAAATAAATAACAGACAACATTAAATTAACCAAAAGATAACAATCAATATTATTTTAAAATAACAAAAGTATAAATTTTGCCAATTACAGCATAACACACAGTTAACACAGTCTTGTTACCATCACGTGCTGCTTCTCATAAGTCAAAAGACATTTCAAATTTTTAAACTTTTTATTAACATGCAAATATGTCTATTGTATATGCAGTCTCTCAAAGTCTAGCCAAAATCTCACCAACGTTCAACCATCGATTTTTTCATCAAGGCCTTTATGCTATTTCCCCTGGCTGAATCCGTGTAGCATAGAGTAGCGAAGAAAGCAAAAGCAGGCCGGGTGACCAAGACTAGAGTAAAGCTTCTTTAAAAAGTCAGTTTTTAAATCCTGAAAGGGAAGGTTACGTTTATTGTTTGTCTTCAGTTGTGTTTTTGTATGCCCTTACTGGATATTGTCTTGTTACTCTGTCTTCTGACAAGTCATTGAGTACTTGCTTGGCTGCTTTCTAGGCCTAGAAAACTCATGTAGTTTTATTCACAACATACGAGTCATGCAAACATGGACTTTTATTTGCGTGAAAAATTGCGAATGCAGTCGGTTATCGCTAGTGGGTACTTTAATCGGAATAATTTGCCAAGACCAATATTTGCAAATAAGATATATACATCATACGGGTTTATCTGTCCGAGACTAGAATACACGTAACAAAGCGTAGTAAAGAAATCAGAAGCATGCCGGATGACCGGGGCTAATCATTCCGTTGACATTTTATTTAATTAAAAAATGACGTTAACTCGAATTGTTTTATAATTTTTTAGATTTTAAATCGACATATTTATATCACATAATCGACAAATAGTACATAGCTTGAAATAAATATCTCGTGTTTATCAAATAAATATCTCGTGTTTATCAAATAAATATCTCGTGTAATACAGACACTACTCATTACGTCAAGTACCTTTATATTGATATATATTTATTTGTTTTGTTTCAACGCGATATAAAGAAAAGAAAGAAAAGAGTTAAGTTCACTAAAATCGATTTATTGTAAAATAAAGAACCTTTTCAACGTATTTGTTTTGCATTTATTGAATTGTGTCGTGTTTTCTCGACATACATATATCGATTTATAGATATATATCATAACAACTGGAGTTGTTTTAAATGGAGAAATTCAATATAACCCAACAAGACGAGGCACGAATACGCTTCCGTAAGTCTGTGATATATGTGGGATGTTAATTGTTATATTTGTTCAGCATATGTAACACTTAAACATGTGTCGATATCGATATCAGTTAAATATTCATTTTCTAAGTATAAACGTGTTATGCTTTTTCTAAACCTAAAATAAAAGCATGAGTTACAGAATCTGGCGTTATTATGCTGTCCAATGATGCCGAATACATTGTGAAGTTTCAATCCGTTATGTAGTTTCCGAGATAAAATCTTACATAAAAAAACTTAACCAGTGGGGGCGCAGATGACTCAGACGGCGACGACGATAAAGTGATGACAATATAGCTCTTTTCCTTTCTTCAAAAAAGCCGAGCTGAAATAGAACCTAACTTGCAAATAGCTTAATCCGTTGTCAAAAAATAACAAGGGAAACACTGATAACAAAAAATAACAAGGGAAACACTGATAACAAAAAATAACAAAAAATAACAAGGGAAACACTGATAACAAAAAATAACAAGGGAAACACTGATAACAAAAAATAACAAGGGAAACACTGATAACAAAAAATAAGATTGAACGTTCTCTGATAAGTAATACTATGGTATGGTGGCATATTTCTGCCACGAGATAGCTAGATAATTATCATGATTATTTCGAGATAGTACCATGTATTTTTCGAGATAATAATGAATTTTCGCGAAAATCTTATAAAATGTGTAAGATAAAATTATTTCAAATTCTTTTAGTTATCATGTTAAATGCCACGCTAATGCCAACATCTGCCATCATGATTCTGGATTCTGGAGAATTATCGCGTTACCCGTATCATGCTTTCTTCGAGATAGTAATTGAATTTTCACGAAAATCTCTGAGTTATCTTGTTAAATGCCGCGATACTAAAGACCATGATAGTTATGGTTTCGCGATAAATACTGTTATTGAGTTAACTATAAATATTTACGCGACAGTAACGTGAATTTTCTGATAAATAGTCATAATTATTATGAAAACAAAATTTCAATTTTTTTTTCAAGATAATTCTTACCGCGTTAACTATTGTGCTAACGTAATGACAGAAGAGGGCAATATTGCAGCAAATTTTGTTAGATAACATTGTTGAAAATTAAAGAGAAAAAGTAACATTATCGCGAAAAATGCACGATAAATTATCTAGCTATCTCGTGGCAGAAATATGCCTCGAAACCATAGTACTAGTTCTTTTCTGAAAGTGTGAAGTAACATAAAGAAACACATTTAAACCGTCTCTAAACCAAAATGGCGAAACCACGTGATCGGTCACGGCAAAACAAATATCAACAAAGGTCTCAATTCATGTATATTTCTGCTTCTATTACTTTAATATTTAACCCATTTTGTTCAACGCAAATGCACATACCCCTACACAGTGAGCTCTTTCCCATATCGCAAACGGTTATTCGATTTCTTAAGTAATTTCTGAGACTAGCCCTTCCAAAATGAACATATGCTTTCTTTAATTTCCATGACATTGGGAGTACTAACACCAGAAAGTATTGGCTTCGAAAGAGCTCTATTTGTAGGTGTATGTGCACCTAGTTAAACACAATTTGTTAAAGACGAAGAAAGTTATGAAGCAACAACATACCTGAATCGAGCGAGTTGTTGATATTGCTTTGCCGTGGTCCCGATAAAAAGTCACATGGTTTCGAATAGCCCTTAAATATTCATCGGGCCTAGTTAACATATCACTTGCTACAGATGACACAGTCACATAATTATATCATGTTCCCGGTTATAAATTACAGTGGGGCCGTGGTGTATTGAAACCTCGGTTTAGTAATCTATCCCAGCCAGGACCGAATTTGGATACATTTCTTGAAATATTTAAAAATAATTTCAAACTTGACCTTCAATTTCTAACAACCAATCCGCTGATAAACATGTCTAGTGCAATACATGGAGGATAAATAAACGCTTTAACACACGCACGTTTTATTAATCAATTTTATTGTCCCGCTATGAGGATTAAGGTGAGGAATTTCAGACAAATGTTGAATGTTTCTTTTAAACAGTTAATGTAAAGACAAAAACATAGTGAACCGGGGTATTTATCGTGTCATTTCCTTTGAAAATCACTTATGTGCACGATTGCAGTCGATGAACAACACCTATTTGTCATTTATCTTACAGTGACTTAGAACAATTAACTCCTATCTATATTCCACCAATCGGCCAAAGCCGCCGCCACCACCCCCCACACACACCAGGCCCCCACCCCACCCCCACATACAATAATGACTCGCACAAAATCATTATAATCTTATAACGTCGCTCGGAGAGCTGCAAACACAACCGATGAAAATGCATCGCTTTGATGCTAATATATATCGTTGCTCGGCGACGTTAGGTGTCGAACAGGATTTGTCGGTTACGGACATTGTTTAAACTGTTCTTATACCACAATAGCCTAAATACACATTATGCATCGTGTAATACCCGAGGATATACACAGCATATGCTAGTTATTGTGGTATAAATACAATAGAGCATGAGTCTTGCACGTGTACGGACGATAATGCACTCGCTAACGCTCGTGCATTATCTCACCGTACACGTGCAAAACTCATGCTCTATCCTATACAAATATGATAACCAACCGTGAGAAATTAGCGCGGTGATCCGCGGTGCTCCGTGATGATTTTGGCGGTCATTACGTACACGTGAAGATAGTTGGTATTAATGGTTAGCTTTATTATTTCTTCTTATAAGAAGTTACTTATTTGTTACATTTCTGTGGGTGAAAGATCGGGATTTCCCATTGAAAGAATATTCATAATCGCTAAATATTAATAACTAAATCAATGGTAGACGTGTTTTGTTTTTCACTCACTCGCATACGCTCGTTCGTGAAAAGAACCACACGTCTATCATCTTCTGAAAGATTTCCCTATAATCGATCCCAGCAGTTAAACAATCTCTATATATTAGCCTCCGTCATACGATACAATTGCATATCCTACATGGTTAATACAAAGGTATTTCTTGTTTTGCTTCCTGATATCGTTATCTAGATTGAAGCACGTTATCAGCACGTTATCTAAAATGAAACACATGTTTCCAATATATAAACATGATTGATGAGCGTTATATCGTAATTTCATTATTATAATTTCCGTGTATATTTGCAGGTCAGTAAGCTGCATTAATAGTTTGATTGACATTATAACCTAGTGATATATTCCAATTATAACGATATATTGTTATTATGATAATAGTTGGATATGTCAGTATGATCTCTTCCCCCATATTTGCACTTATATTACCTATATAGTACAAGGAAATACCAAGGAACATTCAATTTTGATTTCAATAAAACATTAATAGATCACATGAATATATTTATATCAAGCATTTACATAAATATCAACCGATATTAAATATATGTTCCTTAGTTAAAACGAAAGACAGCATCATGTGTTCATCCATATCATTATAATAATTTGCAGAATTAATTTATTATATATATTCCCCCACCTTTTTGTTTATTGCACTCATTATTTGTTATCAATAAATACTACATTTCCTTTACACCTATATAGTATCAGCTCTACACGCATCTGTGTTTTCCTTTACATTTCTTTAGTATCAGCTCTACATACATCTGTGTTTTCCTTTACAATTATTTAGTATCAATTCTACATGAAGCTGTTTTTGTCATTTCCATGTTCACACTTTTATTTATTATATGACGAAACGAAACGACATACCGCGCATGACGTTACGGTATCATTTGCAACACCTTAATGTCTGTGAATCGTGAATCCGTATAATTTCCTTTACAATTCTATATACTTAAGCTTCTTCGTACATGTTCGCAATCAAACTTTCTTCTACAGATTAGAAGCATAGCGGTTGGAGGCTTGTGCGAAACAAGTTCTTGCAAATAATATTGCTATAGGTACAGTCGCGATGTACACTTTCATATGGTCCCATTTAGCTCTGTATTGAGCTGGATCTAATTGCCCAGTATTCTACGCTACAGGACGTTGACAAGGTCCGTTATTAAATGTTGACAAGGTCCGTTATTAAATGTTGACAATGTCCGTTATTAAATGTTGGCAAGGTATGTTATTGAATGTTGACAAGGTCCGTTATTAAATGTTGGCAAGGTCTGTTATTGAATGGTGACAAGGTCCGTTATTAAATGTTAACAAGGTCTGTTATTGAATGTTGACAAGGTCCGTTATTAAATGTTGACAAGGTCCGTTATTAAATGTTGACAAGGTCCGTTATTGAATGTTGACAAGGTCCGTTATTGAATGTTGACAAGGAGCTACTAACGGAAACGTGCCTAGTATCAACATAAAAGAGAAATGTTTTTTTGAAGTTTCTGTGACAGAAATTAACAAAATAATTAAACTGTTCACCCACCTACTGATGTTAACGCTAACGAATGGTAAAATATCTTTAAAAAACCGCTAAATATGTATTTTATAACGTTAAGTGACGTCGGCGATTCTCAAGCTGAGCGAATATAGGATCAAAGGGAACACTCGTATAAAATAAAGACTATTTTTAACATCATAGATACCGTATTAACATCTATACGGCTAACCCCTCCCTACTTAATCCTAGATCTAGGTTTTCATTTCGTAATTTAAACTCGGGAATCCAGAAATTTCATAGTAAGTTTGTTTTAGTTCCTGCTGATAAAAAGCTATTAATATAATTATTGTTTAATACCTCCATTACATCAATATTTTATCTCAATAACTCGGGAGTACTAGTTCGTGTACTCCAGTGCAATCTACTGAAGATAATGTTGTTTCGACGCATATGACTCAGTGCCAGATTTTCAAGGATGGAATAGACGAAAAGCAAAACAGACTTCCAACGATATACTGGACATATAAAGCCAGTTTTACTTCCAGTTCTAGTTCTTGCACCACTAAACATATCTCGAAAAGTGTAACATCTTGTCTTACTGCCGTTAAAGATCACGTTAACAATATTGTGATAAAGCTTATGAAAACTCTGGGATTAATTTATTTTGGTCTATTAAAAATTCAGGCGACGTTCTTGATAAAATTTGCAATACACATCACTTATTTTTCTATTAGATAATATCGAACTACCGTTTATAGCCACAGTGTTGGTATCCCTATGGAACTGTGCACCTCTTGTCGCAGATTTGTTTTTATATTGCTATGAAAGAGATTTCATGTTGAGTCTTTCACCAGATACCCAGACAGATGTTATTGAAGCCTTTAATGACAAATCTCGGTATCTGGATGATATATTGAACATTGACATTCCTTTCTTTTCTACTAGGTTTAATAATATATATCCTAAAGAACTTCAACTTAACAAAGCTAATTTTTCTGATACTAACGCTTCTTTTCTCGATTTACATCAATGGTGAAATAATTAGCAAAATATATGGCAAGAGAGGTGATTTTAATTTTGATATTGTTAATTATCCCCATTTAGATGGGGATGTTCCCCGAGCAACTTTTTATGGGGTCTATGCGTCTCAACTTATTCGTTTTTCTAGAGCTTGTACTCGAGTTGAGGACTTTAATATATGTAATCTTTGTATAATAAAAAGCTACTCCATCAGGGCTACTGTTACCATAAACGTTGTAAAACCTTTGCAAAATGTTATTATTTTAACCCTGATCTTCTTTCCAAATATAAAAGTAATTTAAGAACTCTTCTGCGACAAGGGCTATCCCTACCTGACTTCTGTGGTGACGTGATTTACAGACTTCGTAAGATTCTTCGTCATGATCACTTTCATGCAATCTTTGTTAAACTTGTTAAACGGTTTTTCAAAAGAGGTTATGACCCTATCATTTTGCAACGCACAGCATGCTTGGTGGTGGACCCATTTACAGTTCGCCACTATGCTTTCCTCTTTAATTGTGCGATGACCGGAAAGGCTGGGGACCCTATGATGACGTCTACCTAAATCCCACATCGACGGTGACGTTTGATGTGTGTCTGCAATCTTGTCGTGTTCTCTTTATTCTCTGGTTGCTCTGGATTCTGCCTCGTCATTGAGTACCTTCCTTGTGGCTTTCTAGGCTATTGCTTTTTGTATTTATATTTACACGAGCATCTTTGTGTTTTACTTATATTGCCTATATATTAATGCTGCCTTGTTGGTTAGAGAATAGTTCATGGCGGGAATTTCTTTATTTACACCGTTCCGTTGTATTGGGATGAAGTAAGAAAAGTGTGAGGTTAGGTGCACCCTAGAACCTGGTTTAAACCCAAGCGGCCTTTTTGCCACTGACCTTTCGCTAAACCAATTGTCAACCCTTTTTGTGTTTGTGACGTCATATGCCTTTATTCCTTATTGACATTGCCATTCATGTTTGTCATTTTGCGCGTTTTGGGGTTTACTATGTTCTGTGAAAGCTTCATTTCCTGTTCGGCTTTTATACTTATTTCTATAGAAAGAAAACCGTAAACAGAGTAGTGCTGTCCATCGGATCCAGGTCATTTACAATACATGCACCTGTTTATTCTGGAGGATACACAGATCATTTTGCGCTAAATAATCATCCGCAAACACGAAAATGAAAAACAAGATACGAATTTCAATAAATGCTTTAAAAATAACACAATTATCGATCAGTTGATATCGATCAAATTTGGAGACTAGACACACACATTGTTCTGTGGACTCTCTGACCTCCCACCATTCCGTGGCAAGGGCTTAATTAGTGCTGCGAAAATGGCGTGAAAAGAGGCTTAATTAAGGCGTAGGTGGACTGTCTCAGGCCACATTGATTATTATATATCACAATGTTTGTTATGGTGTCTATATTAAAAAACTGCTGATGACACTTCGATATCCGTGGTCGCTTAATACTCAAAGACTAGATAACAAAACTGTTTGACTTGTTAATACTGTTATAATTCATAAACATATTTTATGGTTTAAATCATGATTGTTATGTTGTTTAAACCAGTGAACTGATGAGTATTAACTCGCTGTTTAAACGGGGTTTGTATGCATTTATTTTGAGAGAAATGCGTCAACACAAGCGCCATAATAGACATTCTAGCACGTTAGCGGTAATCAGTTTCAAAGCAAATGCTTTGCAAGAAATCAAATTTCATTTGCGTTTATATGTTTGGCATAAAATGAATTTATATTTATCTTATAAGCAAGTTTCATTATGTTCATGGTTCTGAACTAACGCCAAATATTCCAGTAAACAAAATAAATCAAGTTTTAGGTATTCACTATTTTGTCTTATTATACTGTAAGTTTTAATATATTATTGGTGCAATAATATCAAAAATTAATAATATGCAAAAAAAATTGATTAATGATCGAACAAATCCAAGTTATGCAGAAAAACTAGCGGGACGCCGTGAGTTTTTAAAAAATAAAGATTGCCGTGTGTGCCTGTTGTTTGAGAAAGCACATACACTCATAAGTGAATTATAACATTGTCACAGCCACACTTCAAGTTCATGCCATTCAACTGTTTTCGTGCATCATTCTGTTGTGGCACCTTACGCACCATACGCACCAAACGCACCATACTCGGTTGATAAGGCGTATCATGCATCACGTTATTGTAATTGTCCGTGCCAGAATTTGGGTCGTGCAAATGTAAAAAGCTAGTGTTGAGCCACGATATGACAATTGTTGATTAACATCTGTCCCATTCCTGTCCCAGTCCTGTCTCATTCCTGTCCCATTCCTTAATACTATGAGCAATATAACACAATTTACGGATTTAACCAATGCATATTTGTTTTTCTAGTGTTTTTTTAAAATAACAATGGGTAGTCTATTTTTAGGAACTAGCTATTTTATAGCGTGTAGGAAATATGATTTAATACTGAAACTAAAACCCTTAGTTTCAGTATTAAGTCATATTTCATACACACTATAAAATAGCCAGTTCCTTAGTTTCAGTATTAAGTCATATTTCATACACGCTATAAAGTAGCCATTTTCTAAAAACAGACTGAAAATTTAGATGTACCCCTTGTAATGGTATTTGTTTACAAAACTCCGTTTAAATATATAATTTCAGATTAGTGCATAACCGAATCCACCATACAAAATAAAACATAATATTTGACTTTTTATACAAAACATGTTAATTGTTAATATAATCAGTAGTGACACACAATCATGCGCGCCATGTCGTCGTCTGTTGAGTTATTGTTGTTATTGTTGTTGTTGTTGATGTTTTTGTAAAGAAAACCGTTAATAACATGTTTTTTTCTAAGATGATTTGCCAGTCTGTAATATGCATGTTGCAATGTTGACCTTAAAGAAGGTAATCAGTAAAGTTTGATATTGTGGTACAATTTAAATTTAGATATTTAAGTTGGAAGAAGATTGTAGTTTATTTTATCAGAGACCATAACATGTTTACTAACGGGTAATTTTACTTTGTGAAACATCAATATTTATTACAGTTGACTCATCGCTACCTACAAATGACAGTCCACCAACTATTGAGGCAGCTGACGGCATAGTCGTTCCAGCAACATCGTTGGCTGATCCAACTATACCTTTAGATAACGTCTCGGTCGATCAAGCGGTACCACTGACTATAAACACATCGGCTCAAGGTGTTAACCCAGCATCTGACCTAAACAATACAGGAGCACCACCGCCTTTAAATATAATAGATTCCTCGGCATCTTTGGTATTAAGTCCGGCCGAACCACCGGCTATCGCCCCACAAGTAGCTGATGCACCACCACCTATAGATAACGTGGGATCTCCGACAATCGACACAGCAGCATCGCATCAGCCTGTTGTCCCAGATACTATATCGGCTAATCTTCTGGATCCACTGGCTATAAATCTATCTGGGTTATCGGCTATAGAGCCAGAGAATGTGCTTGATAATGCTTCAATAGAAACATCGGCTCAAGGTGTTAACCCAGCATCTGACCTAAACGATACAGGAGCACCACCACCTTTAAACATAATAGATTCCTCGGCATCCCTGGTATTAAGTCCGGCCGAACCACCGGCTATCGCCCCACAAGTAGCTGATGCACCACCACCTATAGATAACGTAGAATCTCCGACAATCGATACAGCAGCATCGCATCAGCCTGTTGGCCCAGATAATATATCGGCTAATCTTCTGGATCCACTGGCTATAAATATATCTGGGTTATCGGCTATTGAGCCAGAGAATGTGCTTGCTAATGCTTCAATAGAAACATCGGCTCAAGGTGTTAACCCAGCATCGGACCTAAACGATACAGGAGCCCCACCGCCTTTAAATATAATAGATTCCTCAGCATCTTTGGTATTAAGTCCAGCCGCACCACCGGCTATCGCCCAACAAGTAGCTGATGCACCACCACCTATAGATAACGTAGAATCTCCGACAATCGACACAGCAGCATCGCATCAGCCTGTTGGCCCAGATACTATATCGGCTAATCTTCTGGCTCCACCGGTTATAAATCTATCTGGATTATCGGCTATTGAGCCAGAGAATGTGCTTGATAATGCTTCAGTAGAAACATCGGCTCAAGGTGTTAACCCAGCATCTGACCTAAACGATACAGGAGCACCACCACCTTTAAATATAATAGATTCCTCGGCATCTTTGGTATTAAGTCCGGCCGAACCACCGGCTATCGTCCCACAAGTGGCTGATGCACCACCACCTATAGATAACGTAGAATCTCCGACAATCGACACAGCAGCATCGCATCAGCCTGTTGGCCCAGATACTATATCGGATAATCTTCTGGATCTACCGGCTATAAATCTATCTGGGTTATCGGCTATTGAGCCAGAGAATGTGCTTGATAATGCTTCAATAGAAACATCGGCTCAAGGTGTTAACCCAGCATCTGACCTAAATGATACAGGAGCACCACCACCTTTAAACATAATAGATTCCTCGGCATCTCTGGTATTAAGTCCGGCCGAACCACCGGCTATCGCCCCACAAGTAGCTGATGCACCACCACCTATAGATAACGTAGAATCTCCTCCGACAATCGACACAGCAGCATCGCATCAGCCTGTTGGCCCAGATACTATATCGGCTAATCTTCTGGAACCACCGGCTATACATCTTGATTCGGTAGATCTGTTGGCCTCTGACTCAGCGAAGACATCGATAACAAATTCATCGAAACAAACAACTATTGATCCAGCGAAGCCACTACTTGATGCACCTCCGGCAATAGACACAGCATCATCGCCTTTAGTTATTGATCAAAATACGATACCCGTAAACGATTCAGTGGAATCATCAGCTCTTATAACAGATATATTGCAACAGATGGCAAATCCAGCTATTGATACACCGGATCCAACGTTGGATTCAGCAGCTGATTTAGGCGCATTCATTGATCCTGTGAATGCCACATCATCTACGACTCCTGTTTCAGATAAATTACTATCTAATGATTCCGTCGATCTGTCGGCTATTAATCTAGAAATGCCCTCCGGTTTTGATCTTACAACTGACAATGCCACATCACCTCTAGATAATTTTACAGACGCAATACTACCTAATGTTTCGATAGTTTCATCTGCTAAATATCCGACTGGAGTACCGAGTAATGATACAGCGATACCGCCTGCTATTTCTTTAGCAGCCCCTCCAGCGTTTGACGCAGTAGCACCACCTCCGGACATTTTTTCTGCGACTCCAATAGCTTCATCTGCTAAATATCCGACTGGAGTACCGAGTAATGATACAGCGATACCGCCTGCTATTTCTTTAGCAGCCCCTCCAGCGTTTGAGGCAGTAGCACCACCTCCGGACATTTTTTCTGCGACTCCAATAGCTGATGATAAAACAATGCGTTCAACTGCACCATCAGATATTGATCTTTCAGCACCACCATCGATAATTGCACCAGCGATAATACAAGCTGCTGATACAACAGAACCGGAGCTGTTGTACAACAAAACAACTTCAGTCGTTGATACATCGTTACCTACAGCGGCTGTTGGTTCAGATATTACATCAACTACTGATTTAACAACACACCATGAGATTGATTCATCAAAATCTCCCTTACTTGACCCAGAAGTTGCGCCTCCTACTATTGAAATAGCAAATGTGTATACTACTGAACCAGTGACACCAACGGCTATTTATCGAGGTACGCCTACGGAAGCCGACACAGTGACACATACTTCACAGTTAGAAGTATCTACTAAATTAGGTGATCTAGTGATACCGAAGGCAATTGACCCAGCACTAACTTTGGGACCTGTATCCTCAAGCATACCAAAAGAAACATCTTCGGAAGGCAAGATAGTAGCACCACTACCTGTACATTTACCTCCTCCACCACCAATACTTCCCCCACCGCCAATGGTCAATGAGCCAAATGTAACTTTTAAAGAAACGTCTGGATCAACAACCGTAGAAATTTCTGGAATTATTGGTATGCTTGTATTAACCGATATCCCAACAGATGCTGCTTTGTCAAGCTTGTATGAAAGTACGACGGTTGCTACGACAGAATCATACCCTACACATATGTTGCCTATAGATAGCCTACCAATTGGCCAACAACAATCACGATCAGACGGAACAGGACATCAAATAGACACGCCAACGACTACTCAAGCAATAACCCGTATTGCTGAAAATGACTCATATGCTCAAACGAAGAGAGGAGTGGGGTCCAGAACAAATACCAGCCAACAAAACGTTAACATTGACAAGTTCCCAACAGAAGACGAGCCTCCCCCAATATTTCCTTTCGGGAAACGCCCACCAAGCTTTTTGCCAGAAGGAGGTATTGGAAGTGTGCAAGATGTGTCGCATAGTGCAGGAAAACAACCTCCAATTTATATTTCAACAACGTCGTCCCCGCCTCCACCTATCATTATTCCTAAATCTAAACACAAGCAATCATCGGATCCCAAGTACAATGTATCAACACCGCAGGTATCTAAACCTTGGCAAAAAACAATAACAGCCATCGAGGAGCAACCTAAATATATGAGCATAGCTGAGCTTGCGGAATTTTCACTCCAAAAACTAGATCAAGACAGACGCAAGGGTTTGCAAGATTCTCCAGGACTGGGAATCCAAGTCTTTTTTAATACTGTAGCACCTTTTCGACCTGAGATCAACCACACGATACCCTTTACCACTGCAAGTACGATAAATACAGTAACCATAGCGCCACCGTCGTTGCCAGAGGTTAAACCTGTTTCAGACAATACTGGTACAAACAAATTTTTTGATTCTAATTACTTATTATCACAAATTGCGTTAGCGACACCAACTTCACATTCAATACCCAAAGAAAGGAAAACTCCAAATAAAGTGTTCTATGACGCTAATTATTTATTATCTCATCTTGGTATCGGAAGGCCATTGTCACAAGAACACCTATTGGACCAAAAAGAACCGGTACAACCAATGCTGTTAAATCAGCAAGCTATACCACAAACGCAACATGTACCTCTTAGCCAACCACCTGTATGGTCAAAGCAGCAAGTTCCATTCAATCAGCAACCTTTGTTGCCAAAGCAACAGGTAACATTTAATCAGCAACCGATTCGACAAAATCAAGAGGTATCGTTCAACCAGCAACCAATATGGCCTTCAGCAGATACACTATTTAATCAGAAGGCAATACAGCCAACACCAAATACACAGCAAACGCAACATGTACCTTTCAGCCAACCACCTGTATGGCCAACGCAGCATGTTCCATTCAATCAGCAACCTTTGTTGCCAAAGCAACAAGTTACATTTATTCAGCAACCGATTCGACAAAATCAAGAGGTATCGTTCAACCAGCAACCAATATGGCCTTCAGCTGATACACTATTTAATCAGAAGGCAATACAGCCAACACAAAATACACAGCAAACACAACATGCACCTTTCAGCCAACAACCTGTATGGCCAAGGCAGCATGTTCCATTCAATCAGCATCCTTTGTTGCCAAAGCAACAGGTAACATTTAATCAGCAACCGATTCGACAAAATCAAGAGGTATCGTCTAACCAGCAACCAACATGGCCTTCAACAGATACACTATTTAATCAGAAGGCAATACAGCCAACACAAAATATACAGCTGCATCAACAATCATTACCTCCCACAATGACACAACATAAAACACCCGACACAAGTTCAAAGTCAGTAGTAAGTAAGCCTATGCCACAGTTCAAACCATTTATTGATACTTCACATATTGTTTCCACACCAGTAGTCAATTCCTGGCTGAAAAATCTTGAACTTAAAGTAAATGCGTTAAATCAAATAAATGCTGAGAAGACCAGTGGCGAGACAGTTATGAAAAATATAAGACGTGGACAGTTTGACACTAGACCGATGTATCTAAGAACAGAAGCAAAATCAAAACCACTCGTTGACAACCGTTTGAATCAATTGCATGACAGAAGAAACCATGTTCAACCTATCGTAAATACCATTCCCATTCAGAAATACATACAACCTTCTCCGATTACAAAAGAACATCAGCAATATAATCAAACTATAAGAAAAATGTTTAAAAAGACACCGAACCTAGAAGACCTTCTACAATCAGGATACCAGGGGGATTTTTCTAAGTATAAACCACGGGATCATGTATATGGCCATGAACCAGTAACAGCAACAAATACACGTACGTATTGGGGGCAGTCCAATAATATCAAGTTGCCAAAAACTAGTTCCAAAGTAAGGGATGAATTCAACAGAAAGATGCATCCAAAAGACGCTGTACAAGAGGCGACTCCCACATATGCGCAAACATTAGGTCAAATACAAACGCAGCATGAAAGAAATAATCCAAGCATGCCCGGTATTGTTCAAAAAGTTCCAGCTAATAATGTGATAACTTCAAATATCAATACACCGCGTACTGGAACGGAGGTTCGGCGCATCTTTAATGAGCATATTAGTCCAGTTTCCTCATTCCGATCTGATGTAAAAACACAACCTCTTTCTTCAACTAATATTCATTTGAGCAAGGGTGATACACACCCGTCGCCTCAAGCAAATACATTTCAAACGAGTTTTAGCACTTTACTTTCAACAAATAACCAGTTCAACCCGCGACTTAATCAATATCCTCTTGCTGCAAAGATAGGTACAACCCAATTACAGCCGTTCAGCATGAACTTCTTTCAACCATCCTTCTTAGGACCAAAACGTGGTTCTAGTCCTCAAATTCAAACTGTTAAAAAAAACCCAGTTATTACACAGACTCATTGGCATGCTGGACTCGGCAATGCCAATATTGGAACTAGCCGGCATGTGCCATATTCATCAAAGCCTCTGCCAAAAAATGTCGACGTTGACATAAATTATCGACTGACGCATGTTTCACCGCCAACAATAACAACGCTCCAGCCAGCAAAAACAACCACGCCTCCACCGACAACGATAACAACAACAATTCTGACTACTACAACAAGCAGACCTACAACTACTACTGGTACGCCACCTACAGCCGATCCAAATCCACCACCGATATTCGATAACAAGATATTGCAGACATTTATGCCTATGCCTAAAGAAGAACCAACCACAAAACCAACTAATAGCGCTCATGGCGGGAAACCAGCCGGTTGGGAAGAGGGTTCAGGAAACGCAAACAGCCAGTTTGACAGTAAGTCTATTCATAAATATATGTTATTGGCTTTGAATGTGTTTGAAGACCTATTAAATTAGTGCCTTCATAATCTTTGGGGTGGTATTTTCTAAAAAATGTTGATTACTCATATGTCGATGCTATGAATAACGAATTACAGATATGGAGGGAACTGTAACTAATGTTGTAATAACTTGTAGTTTAATCCATTTGCATATGTTGCTATGAATATTGTGATGTTGAATTTATGTAGTGTAACATATCGGCAATAAAATATTATTAAATACATATTATAGATATATAGAGAACCCTTAACGTTGTTCATAACTCAAAGGGAACTTTCAGGTATATATTTAAGTAGCCATATGATATCGTAGCATTGATGAATACATTTTTACCTGAACACAGCATTAAAAGCATTTAAAAAAGATGGTTTTGCTTAGGGTTCTCTGCATTGACCTATATCTTATATTGATTTTATATGTTACCATTTCAAAGAGACAGTAATTTCATCATGAGAAAACTGTATTGCTTTCTTGGAGATTTCAAATGATAAACCCTTTCACAGAATATGACTCAGAATTCATGGCGAAGAGTTGGTTTAAAAACTGCGGTATGTTTAATGTTTGTGTGACACCAATTGCGACCAGGTGGTACAAGTAGATTATAGTTTCTCCAGAACAGGTTTTAATATCGGTGTAGTTCAAAAGATGTAAAGTTTAACGCTTCTATAATTTATACTATGAATCCTTGTGTATTTGAAAGAAATTAATAGGTAGATCCTTTGGACGCAAACAAACACAACCAAGCGAATAAAGTAGCAGACTCGGTTTTATTGAGTACGTTCACAAGAGGTAATGTAAGACGCAACACCTCTCACGTTTCCTAGCACCTGTATTCTACTTCAAAGCCACATGCGTATGTATAAGGGCGTTGTTCTATGTAACGCAAGAGGAAACCAGTTACATAATGTTATCCCGTTGCATAATCGGAATACATGTTTACTAATTTTAAATTAAGTTAGTCTAGATCATCTGCGACGCTTGCTTGTTTTCAAGACAAACGTCTAGAACTTTCCTTAAACACAGTTTAACGTTTGCCAATATTCTGGTATCGTTCCTGATTGGCTGATACAGACGCACCTTCTATCTAATATACAGAGCGACAGAAAGACAATAAATTAATCAATAAACAAAGAGGGAAACTTCATCATTGTATCGACGAACTAAAACGTGGATGGTCAAAAATACTTTAATAAAATAATAATAATTACGGAAACGTCCTTCCGGTTTCAACTTTGTTTCTGCACAAACGGTCAATAAGGATTTATTTACAATCTAGCTTCGAAGATGATCAAAACTAAATTAGTGTTTATCGTTTACTCGAACACTACTATCAACAGTCAATCACAGTTAAAGTTATAACTTATATAACTTAAAAGACACCTCGCTTGTTCGAGGAGAAAATATGATGACTCAATTGTACAACGTACGCATTTCATATAAAAGTAGTTGAAAGTCGAACAAGAAATGTAACATTCAAGAACCACAGTCTTCCAAAACATGCACAGAAACAAACAATAGGTACACATATGAATAAAAGAAATATAAAAGGATCGGACAGGGAAAGAAGCATTCAAGGAGGACAGTCAACCACAAAACACAGAAACAAACACGCAAAAAGACAAACAAGAAGGCAAAATTAATATTAAATGCAAACGACATCACAAACACAAAAGGGTTGGCAATAGGGCTACCGCCTTGGAACGGTTAATGGCAAAGTAGGAAACTGGGGTTTAAACCGGTTCTAGGGTGCACCAAACCTCACACTTACCCTACTTCATCCCATTAAAACAGGACAGTGTAAATAAAGAAATCCCCGCCATGATCTAGTCTCTAACCAACAAGGCAGCATCAATAGGCAATATAAGTAAAACACAAATATGCTCGTGTAAATATAATACAAAATAACAATAGCCTAGAAAGCCACAAAGAAGGTACTCGATGACTTGGCAGAAGCCAGAGCAACAAGAGAATAAACCATTAAGGGCACGACAAGAAAGATCATAGACAAACATCAAACGCTACCGTCCCAGTGGCGTCATCATAGGGTCCACAGCCTGTCCGGTCATCGTACAATTAAACAGGAAAGCATAGTGGCGAACTGTAAAAGGGTCCACCACCAAGCATGCAGTACGTTGCAAAATGATAGGGTCATAACCTCTTTTGATAAACTTTTTAACAAGTTTAACATAAATAGTATGATAGTGATCATGACCAAGAATCTTACGAAGTTTATAAATCACAAGGTATGACATCACAAACATAAATGGGTTAACAATAGGGCTAGGTGTTTATTTGGAAAGGTTCCCCATTAAATGGTGAGGAGTTAGGTGGTCTATTAAGACCAGTATGTTTATTTTAAACAACAACTGTGAAACAATATAACACGCCATGACATTTAGCACATATGCTACTGTCAGGAATATAAAAAACCGAGAGAAAATGCGATCCTGTTCAGACCATTTGCTTCATATATATGTCCTACTTAATGCACATAGTAACACTTTTGTTCTAAGTGTATGTCTGTACCATAGTAATTATAATTTCAGATAGATGTACAAACTGTATTTTTGTCAACGACAGATGTCTGTTGCCGGACGCTGAACACTGTCACATGTATATAGAGTGTGTACGCCAGCCGGGTCTGGTCAGAGCCTTTAATAGGGAGTGCGCGTTGGGTTCATTCTTCGATAGGAAGATCTTCCTTTGCGTTGATCCAAAGAATGCAAATTGCCCACAAGGTATTTAAATTTGACATAATCCCATGTCTTTTACTCCAAGGTGTTACCAACTTGAATTGTGTACCTCTTTTATATACTACCTTCACCTCTGCTACCATGTGTTGTATAACAATCTCGTCTACTCTAATGGTTTGTTCTTTCATTGGTTTTATGCAATTGTATTCTACATCTAGGGCTTCTTAACTTTCATGACTTCTTTATTCTCCAAAGTCCTATATTCCTATAACTTCTACTCGCCTGGCAATTACTCCTATGTTCTATTCTCTAATTCGTTCTACCCCCGTGGTATTATACTGAACAAAAAAAGACACTTCCGCATTTTAAGCTGTGATTTGCATAGGGTTGACTTTGTTACACTTTGTACACCAATCTAGATACAATTTCATCGTTTTATACTTATCACTCAATCATTCTGATCAATATTAATAATCATCAAAAACCAGAGTTAGTGTGTTGCTGCTAAAACATATTTTATTCAAATTGCCAATCACTATATTAGTATCCCGATACAACCACTTTTCGTTCACAACCTGAATTCGAACACTTCCGAATATACAGCGGAAATAACAATGCGCGCGCTCATTTGCATACGATCACCTGATATTTTGACAGCTACTAACGTGGACATGTCAACCTGATGATATAAACAAAAATGTAGATACGAGAGGTAATTTTTATATAAAAAGCTAACCTCCATGTGTATTTTAGTCCATTTCACTATGCCCAAATCTGACTTCCCTTAAAACTTGATTAAAAGCTTTTTTCCATTGACTAAAATCTTTACATGAGTCGTCTGCACAATCGATGACGTCATCTTATGACCTACTCTCCGCAAAAAAAGTCAAAAGTATACTGCAGATAAAAAAATAGGTACTTTAAAAAATTACCCTCTCTTATGTAATTTTACTGAAAATGTTTAAAAATAATCTGGAAAATGTGTGGTCTGCATGCACTTCATTCCATCAAACCTCAGCATGTTTACTCAAATTAGGAATGTTAATTGTGGGAAGATATGACAATTTTGAAAATTGGGTGTATTTATCATTTTCAACTCATGTAAGGGTCATAAGAAGGGGAGACACCTTGTTTTGCCTTTCATGTGCACCTGAAAAAAACACAACATTAGAAATAATTTGTTATACTTTCTAAAAGTTAGTTTCATGGGTTAACATTATTTTTTAACTGTTGAGAAGTGTTGACTATATGTTAAAACTATTATTGGGTACACATTTCTGTTCTGCAGTATACTTTTCATGTTTACCGGAAGTGCTCGAAAAGAGGTTGGATGTTCCGTTTGGAATGAGGAAAGTAGGTCGTCATTTTGTTCAAAAAATGTAAACAATAGAGGTCATGCCAATTTGGCATGATTCTGCAGAATTTCAGTACTATAATTAATGAAAACATTGACTGGAAAGGAAAAGTCTTTTATTTAAATGTAAAGGTTTTAATCTCATATTTTGTCCTTATGTGTTCGAAAACTGGTTGTGCCGGGATATGTTAAAGAGAGGTAATCTGAAAATATTCATTCTTGAAAGCTGTATGGCGCAAAAGTGAGTGAACAGGTCAGCTTAGTTTCTCCGTCTTTTTGGTGCTGGGGTTATCTTCTGTTTATTTCAATAGAACACAACTGTGTTACGTCAAAGTTTAAACCACAAGACCCGGAAATGCTGTTTAAACCAAAACAAGGGGAATAACTGTGCGTACACGTTTGATTCAAGGAAAATTGTTTTCATGACAGTGCTGGCCTTTTAACAAAGGTATTAACATATAAGACCAAACAAAATAATTTTTCACTGTGTCTACATGTATGGGTAAAGTTGCGGAAGTTTCTTTTATTGTTGAATATGACTATTAATCTCATGGTTCACCGAGTATTCAGCTGACTAATGCATGACGTCTTCCGTGTATTTGCATGTTTGAATCACACGATTCTACTACCTACCAGATCGATGCAGACAACCCGGTACAAAATGGTATTCCATTCACGGACACTGTAAACATTACTGGGCGTGTGGCGCTCGTGAAGGAGGTGGTGCATATGCCCAAAGCGAGTGTTGTCCAGATATGGGAGGGTTTAAGGAGGGAGAGGGCTGCGTACAGAACCTCAACTGCACAGAGTCATGTACCAGCGTTGTGAACACGGCAGCTCCAACAGGTACTAAGTAGCTACATGAATAACTAGGAGTGCATTGGTTACACGAAATAAGGTTGTAAAATTTATAGTTTGTTTTAATTTTTGTTAAGTACACTACGGATTAGGTAATACAAATCACTCTCATAGATAACGTTACCTACTTTTATCACACCTGTCTACCAATTATGATGAGTAGGAGTATCGCTCCTCCGGTTTACAGTTCTGTAACATCACCGATGTTTTATATTTATATTTATGCTAGATGTATTTCCTTATGACAAAAATAAAGAGATCGATCGATGAGATTTTGTGACCACGTTTCGTCCTTCGTCCGTCCGTCCATTAACACTTATAAAGAACCACTGAATAGATTTCGGCAGTTTTTCTTTATTAATGATTGCAAACGCAGGTTCAAGTTTTTTCAAAAGAAGTTTCCAGGGTCAGCAATCGGGGACCCAGTTTTACATAGAGTTATAAATGAAGATACTTAAAGAATACTTTAAAAAAGCTTCTTCTCTGAAACCACAAGAGCTAGAGGACTAATAGTTTGCAAGTAACAGAAGCTTATGATCCCCTAACAAGAGTGTTCATATGATTACTTGGGGTCAAATATGGCCCCGCCTCAGAGGTCATATGTTTTACATAGACCTTAATTTATATGAGACAAAACTTTTAAACGTGTTCTTCTCTGAAAGCACAGGGCATAGAGCTCTCATATAGTGCGTGTAACATTGTTCTCTACTAATTTATTTTCAAAAAGTGACCCGAGAGGAAAATCTGGCCCTACCCCGTATAAGAAACTCTTTAATATATTCTTCTTTGAAACTTCAGAAGCTATATATTTTTATATTTTGCATGCACCACATGCTTATTGTCCTCTAAAAAGATTGTTTAAATGGTGAACAAGGGATCACATGTTTTACATAGACTTATACAGGGAGAAACTACATGAGCTAGAGTCTAGAGCTAGATGTTGAGCACTGTGGTCTAGTGGTAAAGCGTCGGACCCATGGTCGAAAAGTCGTGTGTTCGATCTCCACCATGACCATTTGCGCGTGTCCCTGAGCAAGACACTTCATCTGCATTTGTTTAGTTCCGGTTCTACCCAGGACGACATCGAGAGTGATTAAAATAAGTTCATAGAGCTTTCGTTACAATAGATGTAAAATAAGTTTTAAAAAAAATAGAGGTTTAATATTGTGTATGTCTCATAATATTACGGTCCTGTACCGAATTTATTTAAATGGTGATCCTGGTGTTATTTATTTTATAATGCCAGTTTAAAACTGAGTTACAATGGAAAATCGTTTAAAATACGCTTCTTCTGAACTTACCAATGGTCAAAGGTCATAAGGTGAGCACTTCTTTATTTTACAATGTCCTTAAATAACAGATACTAATGCAGATCTACTTAGTAATCATTATATTACCTTCCTTGTAAAACGAGAGCATCATGTATGATATTGTTCAATAGTAGTAGTATAGTATATGTATATTCTGACGAAGTGTATATTTCAAACTGTAAAAACCTGGCAATTAGGGTACAATATTTAAACAATATAAACGTTCTTTTTTAAAACTGAAAGCCATATATGCGATTGAAATTGTATACCACATCATCCATCATTACATAGGCTGCAAACTGCGAAAGACATCGTCGCCAACAGTTTATTTTGACGGAAACGCAAATATGGAGCGCCCATGCGCACCTGGGACGCTCTTCAATGAATTGCACTGCACATGCGTACAGGATGTGACGTTAGAGCGTAGTCAAACAAAATCAGGAGGTAGAAACATGCATACGTGCTATATGTGCTTTAAATTGCAATTGTGTAGTAACTACAATTGTTACATACCTTTTTTAATACAACAACGCCATTTGCATTGTCTTGTATGTGGTACATGATCTATTGTTTTTGTGATTTGTTTTCGGAGGTTAAAATGGGGGTGGGTGAGGAGTGTGTTTGACATCAAAAACCTATACAATATATTATATTAAAGGTATGTAATAATTATACGATGAACTCACATGCTATGGTTGCATGCTCAGATGACATTATCAGATTGCTCTGAACATTAAAGTCGGAAATTGCAATGAGCCCAAGAGCATTTTTGTGTGACAACGCCTCTAAATACATGGCATTATTTTGTATACCTGAGCATGAGTTACTCGTGTTTTATTTTAAAACAAGGCGTTTTCATTTCTTTTGGAGGCACAAATTGCACTTGCAGCAACGACACTTCATGCGCCTGTCGCGACGCAACACAAGCTTCAATCGGAGGTACTGTTATCCCTGCCATTGTTGGATGTGTGTGTGTGTGTGTGTGTGTGTGTTTGTCTTTCACGTCAAGGTATCAGTAATGTATCTGTATCAATAACAGGGTGGCGAGACTACGTGACCTTTTGGTCGGTTTCTCGGCAAAAAATTGTAAACAAGACGCTCGATTCAGGTTCATAACTTTTTTAATATTTATCGATGTTTATTCAACAAAAGTGCGCATACCCCTTAACAATGAACTCTTTCCTCCCACGCTATAGGTAGTTCGATTTATCTATTATCTTCTGACATTAACTCTCCCAAAGCCTTGGAAACAAAATAAATATGTACATTTTGGGAGGGCTAATCTCAGAAAGAACTGAATGAACCAAATTGATTTTTGGGCGGAGGAAAGTGCTGTTCGCTTTATTTCAACAACTTTCGTTAAATATTAAGAAAGACTTGAAGAAAAACCCTACCTGAATTTCGCCACCCTGAATAAGCCTATTGTAGATAATAGTTTGCAATATGTTTGGTTTTTTTATTGCCGTATAGTAGTGCAGTATAGGTTAACTGTCTGTTCAGAGAAATATATGCAGCAGTTGGTTTTATTATAAAATGTATACGTGTTTTGTTAATTGTTAAATCTATATTAACGTATGATAATAAAACTTCAACCATAGTCCGTTTAATTGTTAAATTTTCATTTTGATAATATTGCATGTCTTTGTTCATAGGGAATTTATAGACTCCGGTTGTAGCTGTAGTTAGTTTGAGCTTGGCGACAGCACGATTTGCGCTTGGGCTATTATGCGCCATTGCTTGTGCGCTTTAGCGATATTGGTGCTGGTGGTGGTAAAGCAGGAGAAGAACTTCAGTGTGCATTGTACTTCGTCATAGGTGCTATATAGAGGTGTAAGACCATCATATATACACCTTACAATTAGTCAAATGTAGGAGAGAGAGGGAGAGAGAGAGAGAGAGAGAGAGAGAGAGAGAGAGAGAGAGGGAGAGATAAGACCATCATAGATAAACCTGACTAGTAAAATGTATGAGAGAGAGAGAGAGAGAGAGAGGGAGAGAGAGATACGACCATCATAGATAGACCTTACGACGGTAAAATGTATGTGAGAGAGAGATAATACCATCATAGATAAACCTGACAGCTAGTAAAATGTATGAGAGAGAGAGAGAGAGAGAGAGAGAGAGATTTACTGTGCAATTAAATTACAATGGCATTTAATCTCTAGATAACAGAGCCCACGAGACATCTTTTCTAAATAAAATTAACCATGCTTTCACATCATCCAATTATCGAAGCACACCATTTAAAAAACAATAAGATTTTCTTTATATGTGACTTCAATACACACATGATGTGGCGGGACATCACTGCACCACTGTAAAACATCCTGAATATTATTAAACATGTTTTCTTTGTGAAACTGAACGTCTGTTGCTCGAAATATCCATAAAAAAACACGGGGTTGACCAATTTTGTTTTTAAGTATTCATAGTTCGTCGAGACCATGTTGAATTTGGTCACTTTCATTTTCAAATATATCACTACCCAGTATTATATTCTCAGATCTGGGCTGGAAATCCAGGCATATTTAAACCTGTAGGAAATCGTGAACGTGTCCCATAATTGTCACCTGGAACACAAAATATATACGGGATTGCGCATTTAAAAAAAACACAAGAACCAAATAAACAGTTATTTTTATAAGAACAAGAATGTTCCTACAGTTGGTCGATCTGTTTAGTGCGACCTTAAAAAGCACTGGGATTATTCTGAAACACATGATGTCATTGAAAGAATATCTTTGTTTTGGTATACTTTGAAATGTGGATGATGTGATACAACGGCTTTTTTTATTTAGAAATGGAGTCTCGTGTGCTCTAGATGGATAAATGGACTATTCATTTAAAGTAAAAAGCAATACAACTTTGAGTAAAATTGTACCAAACTTTTCGGATATAAAGGGCAAAAGTTCTGCCATGTAAGTATTCTTTCTGATATTATGTTCTCATCAATAGTGTTGTGCCGTACATTATATGGTTGGCATTAGTAATGACAAAAATATGCATTTGGTTGAGAATTTCACTTCACCATTTTGATGTATTTCTTTTTTAAAAATGGCTAACCAATAGTGCTAAATGGAGTATTGTATTAAATACCATAACATTGAACATATAATCGTTAACCTATACATATTTAAAATAAAGGTCACTTTATTGTTCTTCCTGGCGCACACTTTCGTATACTAACCCATAAATTTGTCTAAACCTTTTGTAAATGAGCATTTGTTCTGTTTTAAATGCTCTAGCAGCGCATGTATTCTGATAAATTAAAAGAAATAATTTCCATGCGTAAGCAATGTCCGTATGCGCGATAACAGTAGAATAGTATCGATCCAAATAGTGGGTAAAGTTGCCAAAATACTTCCAAAATTAATTGATTTAAATATAAGTACGTATATGTTAAAACGTCCGTATGTGTATTTAACCCTTTCGCCGCCAAATTTTAAATGTCGTATGCTAAAATGTAAATCCAAACTTTTCAGTGATATTTTTTGTATATAGTGTTATGCAAAACATTATTACCGAGTTGGTACAGTGTAAACCCTGATAAGTATGTATGGACAGGTTGATCTGGGTTTACATTGGTCGTAAAAACCAATGTTTTCGACTGTGGCAGCGAAAGTGTTAAATATCACCCTGTGTTTCCGTAGAAATGTTATTTTTTGCTCGACTATTCGAAGAATTGTGTGAGCTATTGTACTCACCCCGGCTTGAGATTTCTTGGCAAGTTCAATTATTCTGGCAACCACTGGTTATACATCAATGACACTTGGAGTATGTCCTTAGCTCCACCAAGAGCATTAGTAGACACATGTTCACCAACTCTGTATTGCATTTTAGCAAAGGTATGGCCCCTGTTTTACTTAAAAATCCAGGTTAAAGTTTTTGGCAACTTCATGTATTTCAATAGTTTCTCGTCATGTACTAATACAGCTTCAGTAAAGTTTGGAATATGTTTCATTACCATCAAGGGTACTGGTAGACACATGTTCTATAACTCTGTATTGCATTTTAGCAAAGTCATGGCCCTTTTTAAATTAGTAGTTCTGATTAAACATTTGGCCAGTCCATGTATTAAAATAAAACCTGAAAAGATCTTGGAATATGGCATTAGTAGCATCAAAGGCACTAGTACACTCAAGTTTTTTAACTATACTGAACCGAACAGCTAACACACCAGTAGACAGTACCTTTAATTTATGAACTTATTATATGCCGACTGGTACCGTTGGAGACAGGTAATTTGAATGATTTTTTTTAAATTTACAGTCGTTATTGGCAAGATATACATTTTGTCTTGTTCTGAATGAAATTTTGTTTTGATTCATTGATTGTTATTATTGAGATATTATTGGTATTGTCTACTGGTGCGTTAGCTGTTTGGTTCAGTATATGTTTTACATTTTGGAAAAATTATGGCCAATTTCGACTTAGTATTTCTGGTTAAAGTGGTTTTGGCAAGTCCATGTATTTCAATAGCTGCAAGTTATACATCTTAGAGTATAAATAAATAAAATAAACTTCAGTTAAGTATGGTGGCATATTTCTGCCACGAGATAGCTAGATAATTTATCGTGTATTTTTCGCGATGATGTTACATTTTCTCTTTAATTTTCAACAGTTTTATCTAACAAAACTTGCTGCGATACTGCCTACTTCTGTCATCAAGTTAGCATAATAATTAACATTTGAAATTTTGTTTTCGTAATAATTCTGACTAATTATCATGACAATTCACGTAACTATCTCGTAAATATTTAAAGTTAACTCAATAACATTATTTATCGTGAAACCAGAACTATCATGATCAGTAGTATCGCGGTATTTAACAAGATAACTGAGAGATTTTCGTGAAAATTCAATCACTATCTCGAGGAAAGCATGGTACGGGTATCGTGATAATTCTCTAGAAACCAGAATCATGATGGCAGAAGTGGGCATTAGCGTGACATTTAACATGATAACTTAAAGAATTAGAGATATTTTTATCTTACACATTTTATAAGATTTTCGCGAAAATTCATTATTATCTGGAAAAATACATGTTAATATCTCGAAATAATCATGATAAGTATCTAGCTATCTCGTGGCAGAAATATGCCACCATAGTAAAGCTTAACATCTATCTTTAGTATTGTCAAGGGCATTCGGAGACTGATGTTCCAGATCTCCGTATTGCATGTTGCAAATGTACAGTCCCTTTTCGACTGAGACTTTGTGGTTATTTTTTTTGACAAGTCAATTTCAATATCCATATCTCGAAGAAACTCGAAGAAACTTGTAAAGTGGCCTTACAATGTCCCATGAAAGGCAGACACATTCTTTAAATCTGTATTTCAATTAAACAGAATTATAGCCACTATTTGACTTATAATTTCTGGTTAACGTTTGTTTGGCAAGTTCATATATTTCAATACTCGCTGGCCATATTCCCCATCCCCCACCCCCACTCACTTGAGAGTGTGAATGATCTGGCATCAATTACAATTGAATTCGAATAGTCGAGCATGATGTCCTTCCAACCGCTCTTATTGTATCGGAATTGAACATAGAGTTAGACAACTGTATTAGCTCGAATGACGTTCAATTATTTCTACAGCAGGTTCGTGTCTTCCCAAGTTAGCACTGGTGTTTGAAGGTGGAAAAAATGAAGATACGTCTCATACTAAACAACATATCGGAATAGAAGGAGTTTCTTTGACACATGGAGGGGAAGCAATTTTTAATGGTGCCGGCAGATTAGTGTTATGGAGACACGCTAATCTCATGTTTCCATTAGTATTTGCAGTAAGGTATGATAACTTTACTTATTACAACATATTATATATCCTTACACTGTCATGTCTGTGTTGTTGTAACATTGTCATATCTGTCATGCTTCTGCATCTTTCTACTGTCACGTTATCCTTACAATGCCATGTCTACGCCAACATTAAACTGTCTTGTCTACATTATCCATCAACGTTATCCTTACACTGTCGTGACTACGTTATCCTTACACTGTCATGATACGATATCCTTAATGACTACGCTATCCTTACACTATCGTGACTATGTTATCCTTACACTGTCACGATTACGATATCATTACATTGTCATGACTACGTTATCCGTACACTGGCATGACTACGTTATCCTTACACTGTCATGACTACGTTATCCTTACGCTGTCATGACTACGTTATCCATACACTGTTATGACTACGTTATCATTACACTGTCGTGACTACGGTATCCTTAAACTGTCGTGACTACGCTGTCCTTAATAACTACGCTATCCTTACACTGTCATGACTACGTTTTCCTTACAGTGTCATGACTACGTTATACTTACACTGGTATATCTACTATATCCTTACACTTTCATGACTACGCTATCCTTACACTGTCATGACTATAATACCCTTACACTGCCATGACTACGATATCCTTACACTGTTATGAGTACGCTATCCCTACACTGTCATGACTACGTTATACTTACACTGTCATGACTACGTTATCCTTACAATGTCATGACTACGTTATCCGTACATTCTTATGGCTACAATATCCTTACACTGTCATGACTACGTTATCCTTACAAAGTCATGACTAAGTTATCCTTACATTGTCATGACTACGCTATCCTTACACTGTCATGTCTACGTTATCCTTTCACTTTCATGTCTACGTTATCCTTATACTGCCATGAATACGATATCCTTACTTATACTGTCATGACTATGCTAGCCTAACACTACAATGCCTACGATATCCTTACTACGTTAACTTATACGTACAATGTCATATCTATGCTATCCTTACACTGTCATGACTACGCTATCGTTAAACTGTCAGGACTACGTTATCCTTACACTGTCATGTCTGCACCATCATTACACTCTCATGTCTACGTTATCTCTACACTGTCATGACTACGTTATCCTTACACTGTCATGTCTGCACCATCATTACACTCTCATGTCTACGTTATCCCTACACTGTCATGACTACGTTATGCTTACACTGTCATGACTACGTTATACTGACCCTGTCCTGTATACGCCATCATTACACTGTCATGTCTACGTTATCCTTACACTGTCATGTGTGCGTCATCCTTACACTGTCATGACTACAATATCCTTACACAGTAATGACTACGTTATCCTTACACTGTCATGTCTACGTTATCCTTACACTGTCATGACTACGTCATTCTTACACTGTCATGTCTGCGTCATCCCTACACCGACAAGTCTACTGACAAGTCTACGTCATCCTTACACTGTCATGTCTACGTCATCATTACACTCTGATGTTAACGTTATCCTTACACTGTCATATCTACGCTATCCTTACACTGTCATGGCTGCGCTATCCTTACACTGTCATGACTACTATATCCTTACACTGTCATGAGTACGTTATCCTTACACTGTCATGAATACGATATCCTTACTTACACTGTCATGACTATGCTAGCCTTACACAGTCATGACTACGCTATCCTTACGCTATCCTTACACTGTCATGACTACCTTATCCTTACACTATCGTGACTACGTTATCCTTACACGGTCAAGTCTACGTTACCATTAAACTCTAAAGACTACGATATCCTTATATTCGTTATCCTTACACTGTCATGTCTACGCTATCCTTACACTGTCATGACTACGTTATCCTTACACTGTCATGTTAACCTTATCCTTACACTATCCTTACACTGTCATGACTACTATATCCTTACACTGTCATGACTACGTTATCCTTACACTGTCATGTTTACCTTATCCTTACGCTATCCTTACACTGTCATGACTACTATATCCTTACACTGTCATGACTACGTTATCCTTACACTGTCATGTTAACCTTATCCTTACACTATCCTTACACTGTCATGACTACTATATCCTTACACTGTCATGACTACGTTATCCTTACACTGTCATGTTTACCTTATCCTTACGCTATCCTTACACTGTCATGACTACTATATCCTTACACTGCCATGACTACGTTATCCTTACACTGTCATGTTAACCTTATCCTTACACTATCCTTACACTGTCATGTCTGCGATATCCTTACACTGTCATGACTACGTTATCCTTATGCTATTCCGACACTGTCATGACTGTGTTATCCTTACACTGCCATGACTACGTTATCATTACACTGTCATGCCTACGTTATCCCTACGCTATCAGTACCCTGTCATGACTACGTTATCCTTACAATGTAATGACTACGTTATCCTTACACTGTCATGTCTACGTTATCCTAACACTGTCATGACTACGTCATCATTACACTTTAATGTCTACGTTATCCTTACACTTTCATGTCTACGTTATCCTTACACTGTCATGTCTACGTTATCCTTACACTGCCATGTCTACGTTATCCCTACACTGTCATGACAACGTTATCCTTACACTGTCATATCTACGTCATCCTTACACTGGCATGACTACGTCATCATTACACTTTAATGTCTACGTTATCCTTACACTGTCGCTGTCATGACTACGATAACCTTACACTGTCATGACAAGGTTATCCTTACACTGTCGTGACTACCTTATCCTTACACTCTCATATCTACGTTGTCCATCAACTGTGTGATTTCGCTGTAATGTGTATGCTGTCCTGACAATGTCACGTCTGGGCCATCATTGCACTGTCATGTCTACATTATCCATCAATGATATCCTTACACTGCCATAACTACGATATCTTTACATTGACTTGTCTACGTTATTCTTACACTGTCAGTATCATGTCTACATTATCCATCAACTCTACCCTTACACTCTCTTGTATACTTATGGACATCATACCGCCAGTAGAGCAATACAGGCACTGATTGGGCCTTTGTTTCTATAGGACCTTAGTATTTTTAGTTTTGTTTAATTTCAGGTTCAGATTCCAAAGCACAACGCCTGAACCAAGATTCCAAACCTTACTTTCAAACTGTGACAAGAAAGACGCAATGGAACCAACGTTTGATATTTCCGTTGACACACTTTATCACGAAGTCGTGTTTAAAGTAAACTCATACGAAGGTTCAACTAAAGTGTTCAAAATAATTTACCAGGTTAGTAATTAAGCTACTATTTATCTTACGCTTAGCAGTGAAATGGTGGATTTTAGCAATGAATTAAAAGCGGAATCGATGTAATAAAATCTATTATTCACGACAAAACAACAAATATCCTCTCTATATATTTGGTATAATTTAATTTATCCCATGACATGCGGAGTGGGAGTGTAGTCACACCATGCAATAAATATCATAATACACAAGTAAATAAAAGATGTAAATGAACGCATAATCATCGCTCGGTCTTTTCCGTTCAGCTCGGTGTGCAAATGCAACCGCCTCGTCGATTTCCGTGACAGTTAAACACCCCGGATTACGGAAATCGATAGGGCAGTTTCGATTGAGCGGTAGTGTCTCCGTGGCCGACTGGTTAACGACGTTACGTTGTAAACCTTCTCGCCTCTCACCGCTGCGGGTTCGAATCCCACTGGGAGCTCTACTTGTAAGTGAGGTAGTGTCGGTTCTTACGGATACAGTACTGGTTCTACCCAGGAAAAGTGGGTGGTCTGCTCAACCACAAAAAGATCGACCGTCATATATAACCCGACATATGTAAAAAATGACGTAAAACACCATACAAACAAAACAAAACCGATTGAGCTGTATGGTACGGAAATATAAGTATATCTTATGTGGCATTTTTGGGGTTGTATGATAAATAAAATCACACATTCGTGCCTATTCAATATAAAATTTATTTAACGCGTTCGATAAAATGCATATCAAATTAGAACACGTTTATTATCAAAATTCCGTTAGTCAATATCTCATGAGGATAATCATTTGACTGACAGTCAACATATAACAATATTCAAAAATCACATCTTGTACAAATACTATCCTAAATATGAAAAAATGGCAATTTAAAATGGACATGCACATTTAGTGAATACGGTATTTTTTTTTTTAAATTGAATCGTTACACGTTAAGTGTATCGAAAGTCTATATATTTGAATAGTGTCCATTTATTTAAACCCGTCGAGTTATTTAATATGGTGCAGTCCATACTAAGTAGTCAAACGATTCAAACGTTTACATAAGAGTTATATGGAAACATATTTTTTGTTTTCTTCTCTTCTTCAAAAGCTAGAGGTTCAATAGTTTGCATCTGCCAAAAGCTTTTAGTCCTCTAATAAGTTTGTTCAAATGGTGACACTGGGATCAAATTTGGCCCTGCATAAGGGGTAATAAGTTTCACATCGACTTATATAAAACAATTGTAACCATCGTGTTCCTTTTAACCACAAGTCGAAGAGCTCATATAAATTCCATGCAACGTAAGCTTATGGTCCTCTACCAATTTTGTTTAAATGGCGATCCTGAATTTTAGCATGCTTCGGGCACGAGACAAAATTACTGGTATTTTGGAAAGTCTTGAAAAACCATTTCAGGGTCATTTGGCAGTCATTTTATTATATATTTCGATGAATTATATATATATTCTTCATGCATTTCAGGAAAATAAATGGGCCGCAGTTGATCTGATTTATGATGGAGAGAGAGTAGTTGGGTCAGTAGACGGACGATCAAGAACTATATTATCCGGAGGTCAGTACCGTTGAACGAACTATTTAAACCGAATATCTAAGACGTTTTAGAACTTGAATACACGTGTTTGATTTAAGTCGGTATACATTACTTTAATGGAAAATGAAAATGTACTCTTTTAATATTGCCAACCTGAGAAAAATAACATTGACATTATTTTTTGAAGGTCGACAATATTCACTGTCACCTTCACAGGAATGTAATATTTTTATAATACCGAAGAAGATAAAATATCTTAACATATATATATTCGGTATAGTTGAATATTCTTTTGAAATAAACATGAAAAAACTCTTGCTGGTTGCAAAGTTTCAAAGTCACTATTTTAGCACCTAGAAAATCACGTAATAAAGGTACAGTGAATGGTTCTTTGTGCGCTTTCGGAATCTTTAGTCGTGATTAATATTTCCAAATTATCGTCAGAAAGTTTTGATTCCGCCATTTTAATTTTGTCACAATACCTATCTGTTAAACTGCTGTGACGTCAAACTTTTGTGAGACAGATCGGTCATAGCTTTAACGGTTGCACTAGTATTTCCGTTGCTACACGGATGTAATTAAAGATAGGTCATCAGGGGCGTAAGATCTTGGTCAGTTTTCGGGTCCGCTTCTAGCCTCATGAAAAGGTTGCAGTAGTGCTTTGATAGGGTAAAAAATTCCGTTTACAAATAAAAGGATTTAACAATATGTTAATTAAACGAATCATTAGCCATTATGCGTCGAGCGAGCGAAGCGAGCGAGAAAATTGTTTATACTGAGGGCGTGGACTTTTTAGGGAGGGGCGCTGGATCCGCTAGTGGTCATGGTATGAAATGGCCGATAAACTGCATTTTCTTTTTTACTAAGATTGTACCTTTACTTGGATAATGACGAAAAATCAACGTAGGGTGTACAATACTGAAGCTCTATTCTCGTATTTTGGCAAAATGATGTGTTGAATTATAACAGATTACCGCACCCATTTTATTTCCGTGGACGAGTCAAGAAACTTTATATGCGCTAAATAGTTGAGTTTAGAGAGTAATTAAATTGCTAAATCTCTGTTGTATGCAATAGGTTTCTTTTTTGTTGATTACTCAGCTTTGGTGGACACTGCTAGGAGCACGATCTGTAAAAGTAAAAAAGAAAAGTACACGCGCATTATAAAGAAAACTATTTACAACCTTTAATATATACCCTCAAGGATACTACACATATAATTGGCCTCAGTGTGAGAGTCATCGTCGGAAACCACGTTTGATTGCGTACGTTATCACTCCATTCATAAAATACCCACACTGTTCCTTCATGATTGAAGTAACAACAAGGACCCCAAGAATAGCGCAGTTTTGTCCATGGTTTTGCGTCCATATCACCTGAAAAGCTTGATAAAAAAACCTCTGGCCGCCTCCGGTTTTTACAGAAAGAACATCATCTTGATTTTCTATCAACGCCTTCAATGTCTCTTCTTGAAAAAGCTTACATTTATCAATTCCAACTTCTCAAAACTGGTGTTCGCCATTTGTATTTGCTAGCCGAACATTAGTTGAAACGGCTGATTTGATTGGACGAATCTTCCACGAAGAATTGCAATGGAACCAATCGGAATAGCTTAAACCGGATCATGAATTATTCATAAGCGACGTTTTTACTGCGAGTGATGAATGGAATGATAACGTAATCAATCAAACGCGGGTTCCGACGATGTGTGAGACTTGACTACCAACGTAACCCCTATGATACTGCACACAACCCTGTACTTAGTGTTAGATGGATCACCACCTAAATCCTTATGATATTTAAAACAAATACCTGCAAACTGTACTTCCCAAATGCCTTTAGACTAATGATATACTTTTTTTCAGGAGGTATAGAATCAAGACCAACTCCGTTAGGGATAGGGAGTTGTGGTGGGAAGGGAGGATTTAAAGGGCTCATGGACGACGTAAGTTTTTTGAGTTTGGCATGCATGACGTGCAACTTGCATGTTCATACATATTCCTATGCTTAAATTCTATATTTTATTCGTTATGTACTTCAATGATGTTCCGTGTGCACGTATCGTTATAATAAGATAATACGACAGTGTAATTGTGTGATTAGTATCACATGCAAAACTATTTTTTCATAACGAAGTGTGATGTAAACGCTAAATTGTTATAATTAATATAGCCCACAATTAAGACACATACAGTCATTCTATCAATATGTTGCATGGGTTTTAACATGAAGTTATTATCACTATCACTATGTTTTGGGATTGCAGATATACATATACGAGGACTGCATACCCGATGAGATGTACGGCATTTTCTTGTCTGTGTTGGAGTGAAGATGTCAAATACCAACTTTATTCACCATAAAAATGGCGAGCACTCAATCAACTCAGTCAACGAACCAAGTAAGACATCGTGGCTCAACAAAATGGGCAATTCTTGCAAAATGTTCTGGATATATACATTTGTGGAAAACAAGACAGTTTGTGTTTGAGTTAGATAAGTAGTATATATATAATGCTCGGTGTGTGATGGGCATTTTCTCATAATCCAATAAACAATGTGAGAAAGAAAAAAATGCCAAGTTTGGACAGAAGCTTGGGATATGAAATACAGCTTGGAGTATACAATACAGGAACTTAATTAAAGTAACGATAAATAACGTGTGTTGGAAATTGGGCGCAACTGTTATTGACTGTATGGATAACAAACATATCATTTATGTGTGTTTATGTAGCAAGTATAACAAATTGAGAATGACGTTTTTAGAGAATATTAAATAAGGTCGTCATTAAATCTTTGAAATAATCTACCTAACATGTTCGTGAATCAGTATCCTTAAAGGCATTTAAATGTTGTCTCCTCAATACGATGTTTATGTGTCCCACTGTCCCATCGTTTTATGTAAGCGACGCACGATCCATTTCTATAATTCATGCTCGTATTCGAAGCATAATAGTGATTTATATCAAAATGTGACTGTGGACAAGACAATAAAGACGCTGAACATTTTCTTTTTAAATGTCGATTAACTGAACAGTGGCGTAACATGTTTATATCAAACAGACTGTTCCATCCGTTGAACTTTCAAAATATTTGTGTTGGCAATACAGATTTTAGTGATAAAGAAAATGAAAGATATATAAAAATACCAAGCGTTTTATCTAGTATATAAAATTAACTCAGCGGTATGGACGGAATGACCCTATTTATTCCTAATAAAATATGCCTTCTTTTCCTCCTTCGTTTCACTATTTACGTCTATGTTTGTAAACTTTAGTTTATTTATTATCTGTATTCATTGTTACTTAATAGTTTTAATATAGCCAAATAATTGTAACTGTTCTTAGTAATCAAATTGCATTGGGAAGGGTCGTAAATAATAGTGTAAGACTTTGTTGCCCGACCCATTTGCATACTTTGTAAAAAATAAAATATGTTTAAATCATTACATTGATGCGACACAAATAAAGATTAAAACGCAGTATTGTGTTTGCTGCTTTGTTGATATTCTCAGTACACGAGTGACGTCATCAAGTTAAAATGTTAAGGTCAATGCTTTTACAGGATTAATGTGACTGAACAACTTTAATTAGCTTAAACAATAAAGAAGAATGATTTTGGAATCTGTTTTAATGAGATTTTCCATTCTCCGTGACACATAAAACTTTAATTTTACCACTATATTGCATTTCGTATTGATTAAAAGATATGCAACATCAATTTACCTGGTATGTTTTACTTTACTGTAATGAAATGATATGTCTGATAGGATCTCATTTTTTCTATTAAATTACATGTAACTCCAATTTGAGTACAAATATAAAAAAACAAATTCAGAAAATATGTCTTAAAAGACTATCAAGGACGTAATTGCTTCTTAAATTACTTTCATGTTTTTAAAGTAGATCAGGGTTATGATGAGAAATGTTGCAAAGGCTTTTCGAATGTAACTCAGGTTACTTATATATGTACTGTAAATGTATGGATGTACAACTCGTACATAGTGTTTGTTCTGTACATGGTGGTTCATTGTCGTATCCGTGTTGTATGTCAGCTCTGTATGTAAGTTAGGGATTCATCACCATGCACATGTAAGTATGCACGTCACCATCGCATTCCCGCCAATACAACTAACCAGCCTATCAGATATCGTTATCTATCTTCTTGTCATTTACTTCCTATGTTTTGGCTGGTGCGGTTGTAACACCCGGGTTTAATTAAGTTCATGGCGGGGATTTCTTTATTTAATTATGTTTAATTTGGCCTTTTATTCATCTTTAGAGCTGTTCTTTGTTTCTGTGTGTGTTTGTTGCTGACTATCGTCCTTGAATGCTACTTTTCCTGTTCGATTTTTATATCTATATTTCTTGACAAGTTCACATAATGTAATTGTTTAAACTGCAGTTAGTAAAAAAAAAGCTTTGATAATGAAACTTGACATTTCTTGCAAATTTGATCAAGAACGTCTCTTGATTTCTTTCATTGACCAAAATAAATTATAAGGCTTTATAAGGCTGTTTGTGTAATTTAGGAATCGAGTATATAGCTGGATTTTTTTCTGCTTTTCGACTTCTCCAGAATTGAAACTGATGCACCGAGTGATATGCTTGAAAACAACACCATCCCCTGTAAACTGAACTGTATACGAATGAGAGCAAGAACTAACACACATTTATTATACAATTCTTGAATTCCCTATTTTAAATTACAAAGCGGAAACCTAGGTTTTGGACGAAGTAAAGAGATATTATCATTATTAAAGTTAATACGGTCATCTATAAGTTAAAAATAAAAGATTTTGTTTTCAAGTAGAAATTGAGGGTATGCGTCAACATGTTCCGCTTGTTCTCTACGACACCATTTTATACTAAATACCTCAATGGCTTGGGAGCACGACAATCATTAACATCAATAATTGAAGCCAATCTATACTTCGGACATTTAAAAAACAAATGTCGAATACGTTTATCTACAGTGATGACCTGCCGGATCCTAGCAAATGTTTGATATTTTACACTGTTGTTTTCTATGTCGGAAACTATTTTTCTGTAGCTGAAAACAATATTTTTTTATACATGTTTGAAACATTTAGGAATAGCTTCAACAACATTATTAAAACATAGTATTTTTTTAGAAAAAATGACGTGATAAACTCCTTGTGAATAGGGGGCCGGAGAACATGTTGTGTGTAGCTTTGAATTACGGAAGCAGAGTCATACAATGAAAACTTTTCCTGCTTCCGCGTCGATCAACTTAAGTGGAGACATGGAAAAAGAGGTGAGACGTGAAAGCAAAGAGTTCTTTTCAGACTGTTTAAAGATAGTATGCAAATAAGCGACTGACATAGTTAAACTTTAGTTCTGCAATATATATAGCTTTTATTTTGAATTTTACTAACATCATTATCATAAATTATATATTCATACAGTTAAACAGTGACGTTACTGAAACTATGAACTGTCTGACGACTGTGTTGGTAATGGCCCAGTCACACCAACCACGAATGTCTCCCCGAACCCACTACGATTGTCCCACCCACGGATGCCCCCCGGATTGGCATTTCTAAAAAAATACTACGAACTACTACGAATACATTACGGTTTGAGTACGGTTGAGTACGGTAACAGTAAGGAGCAGCAAGGTTGGCACAGGAAACAACGCAGTTGACATGTGTAAATGACTGGAACCACTACGGTTCCACTACGGTTCGAGTACGGACTACTACGGACAACTACGAACTAGTACGGACTAGTATGGAGTGTCACGAGCGTGTCACGGTTCCCAACGGGGTCCGCAATCGCGCAATAAAAAGGCCTGCATTTCAGCAATTCGGCCTTATTCGCGATGAAACCGTACTAGATCGTAATAGGCCGTACAAGTTCGTGTACAGATCGTACTAAACCATGCTCTAACGGTGAGATAACCTTACTGAAACCCTAGTGTCCTCGTAGTAGGTCGTAGTAGGTCGTAGTAAGCGTGGTCATTCCCGGTATGCATGTCCAAAACTCTCGGGGTGGGTACACGGATACATACGAACTACTACGAATAACCACGAATAACCCAGGATACACTACGGATTCACTACGAATCCATCCGTAGTGGATTCGTACAGGCATTTGTGGTTGGTGTGACTGGGCATAAAAGCTTTTTTTATAGTGTTTGGGATTACATGCATTGCATTTATGTTCATGAAATCGAACTTTTAAAGATCCACCTGATTTTCTAATATATTGTATACCACAACGTGGTGGATTTCAAGTCAAAACATAAATGACGTGAGATGTACGTCAATCAACATTTGAAGCTAGGCATACATTAAAAATTTACCATTAATAGCTGATTTTAATGCTTATATTGAGCGGAAACCGCAAACATCTTAAATTTTCAATACCTCCAGGCATATAACTCCGGTATAATAGGTTCGATCTGGCTGGTTTTCTAACGTGACTGAAATAGTATACCCAAGTTTCATCAAGACATGTTACAGTTATTTAGCGGAAACCGAAAATATCGTCAAAGGGCTATAACTCCGACATGATAAATGCAATCTGGATGGTTATCGAACTTGACCTAGATATTATGACTGTACACGTTATTAATATTGTCCTAACGTTATATCAAGATGGGATAATAAGTATTAAAATTATTTGCCGCAAAAAGCCGGAAATTCTTCCTTCCACCTTCCCCCCCCCCCCCCCCCCCCCCCCCCAAAACCAAAAACCAAACAATCCTAGGGCCCTAACTCGGGCATAAAATGATGCAACCTGGCTAGTTATCGAACTTTGGCGATATATTATTGCCATAAAAATTGTCCCCATGTTTTATCAAGACTGGATTCTAAATGTTAAAGTTGTTGAATGGATTATGACTGTTCACGTCATTAATATTGTCCTAAGGTTTCATCAAGATGGGATAATAAGTATTAAAATTATTTGCCGCAAAAAGCCGGAAATTCCCCTCCACCTCCCCCACTAAAGAAAAACAATCCTAGGCCCCTAACTCGGGCATAAAATGGTGCGGCCTGGCTAGTTATCGAACTTGGCCGATATATTATTGCCATAAACATTGTACCCATGTTTCATCAAGATTAATTATAAATGTTAAGGTTATTGAGCGGAAACCTCAGAAAATCGTCAATTTGTATAACTCCCGCACCGATCTGACTTTTTATTGAACTTGGCCGAGATACTATGCCCATAAACAAATGTTATTAAGACTGGATTCTAAATGTTAAAGTGAATGGAAACCGAGGGAGGAGCGGGAGGCGGATTGAGATGTGGTTGGGGTAGGTGGTTGTTGGGGGGAAGGGGTGGGCGTTGTGTGCGTGGGTGGGGATGGGGAGCGGGGGAGTAGAGCACATATAAACATGTTTTGTGTATTTTCGATCGCTGAACGTTGGGTGATGGGTATTGCACAAGTTTAAAATCACGCTTCATTTAATCATTTAAGGGGCCTTTACACAGGATGGCGACCTTTGTGCCTCCCGTGTGCGACCATACAATTTGCCAGGTCGTCGTTGGAGGCTCAAAGGAGGCAGAATGGTTGCCTAGGTCGTTCAACGGTGGTACACAGGAGGTTCAGACATCGCCATGAACGCCATGGTCGCCGTGAATTTTTGAACATGTTCAAAACAGTCGCACAAAGGTCGCCGAGGAGGTTGGTTGCTCAAAGGTGGCTCAAAGGAGGTAGAAGGGAGGCACAAGCATTACCGTGGTTGCAGAATGGAGGCACAGTTGTCGCCCAATGGTCGCCAGGTAATAGATGCGTTCTGCTGCAAATTTATTTGGCTGAATGGTCGTCCAGTGATCGCCGTTAGTTGCCGTTGGTCGCCGATGATGGCACAGAGGAGGCACAGAGGAGGCTCAATGGTTGCCCAAACATTGCTCGGGGGTCGCCTATGTAGCCTATAATCATGTTGGTTGCCGTAGGTTGCACAGGGGAAGCAAAGGGGAGGCAGGCAGGTGGCTCAGTGGACGTTCGTAGATCGCCATGAAAATGCCCGAAAATTGCATTTTTGGTGGTTCAAGGGAGGCACAAGGATCGCGGAGCAGTTACATAGAAACATGATTTTCAGGGTTTAGACGACCATTGAGCGTCCTGTCCATTTTTTGGTCGCTCAAAGGTGGCACAAAGGTCGCAGCCCTGTGTAAAGGGGCCTTTAGAGTATGTATGGGCTGTAGCCGAAAATATATTGTCGCTTGTTCTTTTTTTTTTCTTTTGTTTCTTCAGTACGGGATAGAATCAACACATATTGTACACTTTTCTACAAGGCTTGTGAAAAGGAATGTGATAGAACTAATGACATAAACACATACACTTTTTAGAACTTTAATTATCGGTAAAACTCATATTTAGTAATAACATAATTATATTCCGTGTTTTTTATGTCCGTCGGATGGGGACGTAAACCGGGCGGTCCCGTGTATCGGTCTATCCTCCGAGCACGTTAAAGAACCATAGGAATCTATTCGATAATAAGAGTAGGGCAGGTTCCCCTCTCTCTGGGGCGGCTCTAAATAACCTATACTGCGTTGATGAGCCGTTAAACAACATTCAATTCAATTTTTATATTATTGTTTTGTTTATAAAGTTACAAATCACGAGAGGCTTGCCTTGTTTATTTTTCAAGCCTCGATAACTGTAAAAAAAACATAATGCATGCAATAAGACAAACGGGTTCAGTGTTGCAAGCCTCCAAATCTAAAAAAATAAAATTAGAAAGTAAATAATATGCGTGACTTCTTTTGACACATTTAGTTATTATGTTGTATTTTAAGACGTAATTAATTTCAACCATGTGTAATTAATTTCAGCTATGTCAGTAATGTTCATAATTACAATATTTCATACATTATCATTATTTTTACTGCGTATATTTAACGTTTATACTTACGCGCAGAGATAATAATTAATGGCTTTAACTGGACACAGCGGGTAAACGGTGTATGAACACAGTGATTTTTTCCGCGCGGCGCTTTTTTCTGTAGAAAATTTGAAAAAGTTATACGCTTTTTGTCCGCACGGCGTTTTTTGTCCGCACAAAATCTGAAAAAGTGATTATTTTTGTTCCGCACAGTGCTTTTTGTCTGCATGAATCGGAAAAGTGACGACCTATGTCTTCGCGGCGCCTTTTATCTGCAGAAAAATATAAAATGCTAAGCTTTATGTTCGCCGAAAATCTGAAGATGAGGTAATTTTTTGTCCGCTATTTAAACGTTTTCAGTACTGTTCAATATTAATAAATGACAGGTTTTATACTAAATAAAATATTGGTAATTATCATATGACGTCGCTTGTTTGCCACACCCGGGAATCTCACCGCCTGCACTGCCTCGGCAGTTACAAGAGTTTAAGGCGGAGGATTTCAAGTTATGCAGTTGTGCGGTAAGAATATATCCAAATTGATGTAGTTGAATTGAATTGAGATTGTACCGCGCACCAACACAAAAAATGTTATATGGAGCCTACAGGAATGAACATTCAAGTCCAAATCTTGTTCTAGAACCTTCTCACCTGCAGAACTGCAGAATCGCTGCACATTCTATTGCAAACACTCCATTGTCGCTTGAGCCATGGTCATTGTTTTCTGCCTCCGCGTGAAGTAACGCATGAAACAATCTAGGAATGATGATGAAGACCTTTAATGGACCGTATGATGGCAAAACTGACAGAATGAAAAACAATTTGAGGTGGGGGTGTGATGGGGTGGGGGGGGGGGGGGGATTTTTACCCTTTGTCTGGATAAGCAGTGACCTCGAATTGATGTAGGTATTCAAGATTGTGAACAATCAAATTTATATCTAAGCCGTTTTACAAAAAGTCAAGAAATGTATTGTGCCAGCTTGAAGACTTAAGGGACCATTTCCAGAATTTGGGCATCGACGAGCTACGCATGCTTGAGAAATCTTTACTGCCATACGTATGCAATTTATGTGGAAATAGTCTCGCAGAAAACATGGAGATGCTCATTCTGTATATTCAGGCCTTTATATTTATCTTGTGAATTTCCCAAAGTTTGACGTTAATTTGTGAACAACTGACCATGCACGCGTGCTATGAAATAAGAACAAACGTTTACTTGTTTAATACACATAAACAAACAAATTAATATGTAGGATTTTTTTTTTTGTGGGAAATAATATGTAAGAATAGCCACATATACTTCCCAGTGAAATAGTGGATTGTATGGTTAGAATAAACCTTATATTCTCATTGTTTATATGTTCACAGTGAGAATTTTAGAACTTATATTCTAACTGCCGGAAAAAAGGAACTACTTTTCTACATTTGCTTATAACAGTTATAATTCGTGTTAAAGTTTAGAAGAACTATATTATATGCGCACTAAATATATGTAGATGGCGTTACTATATTTATCCGCGAATATGTTAAAGGGGAACTCTCGGAACGAAACGTATTTTCTGTTTGAAACAGTTTGGTAGTGTTGCATGATAAAAAGTACTAGTATAATAAATAGAATATTTGTTGGTTTGTCTTGAATATAGGATTTATTTTCATTTAGCACGAGTGAAAATATAAGTTTTCTCACTTATCGATGAAAATAAATCCTATATTCACTCCAAACACACAAATATCCTCTGTATATAAATATGTAGAAAATTACATTTAAATGTTGAAATGTTCAGTTCTGCTTATTATGTTAAGTCTCATTTCTATCAGAAACTAGTACTAGGGGTGTAAGGGATACTTCATACAATCACACAGTCCAGTACGTATAACTCTCACTGTTAATGATCGGTGTTTCCACTGTTGTTGTGTGACGGGGCAACTGTTATACACAAAACTCCCCAAGACAGAAATGCGGGACTAGGAAATAATTAATAACGAAACACATGTGCATGTATATATGACATCATGTTTTTGTTCTGAAATACAAACAACAGGAAAACTAACATGAACACAAATAGTATTGCGAGTGTATACATTGGTCACTGTTTATTGCTCACACTGTCACAGATAAGTATTGTTAGCATATCGAATCAGAAAATGAAAACACATCAAAAACACAAGAGGCATATAAGCATTTGTACCATTAAGTCTAATTTTTTTCATATAGCTGCTGTCGTGTTTTTTTCCTATTATTCAATAAATATATATTTATAAATATTTCATATGTGACCATTAAGAACTATAATGTCACAGCTCTCAAAATGGCGACTTCCACATCCGTTCCAACAGAACCTTCGTCTTTGTCATCCGATTTTGATAATTCTTTCACCCTTTTCACATTTTCCATTTTTTTCAGAACTCCCAAAAATAAGGATAGTATGCCTGTGTCACTACATTCCCTTTAACTTAGAGACGTTACAGACAACGTGATTTGTATATAGCCCCCACTTCACTTTGTGTCATCGGGGGTATAACAGCAATTATACAGATGAATAAAAGGCAAGATATGAAATCACAAACATAAAGGAGTTGAAAATAGGGCTACCCCCTTGGAACGGTCAGTAACAAAAAGGGCCGCTGGGGGTTTAAACCATTTTCTAGGGGTGCACCAAAACTCAAAATTGACCAAGCGGTTTCTAAAAAGAATTTGTTTGACTAACAGTTAATGACGGACGACGGACGACAGGTGAAGAATGATCCCAATAGATGAGCTGATCCTTCGACTTAGGTGAGCTATGAACAATAACGTGTAATCTGGTTAAGAGTGTTAACGTTTAGATGCTAGAGTGTTCACAAGGCAGAATATGGATTCGTTTCAATAAGTCAAGTACCATAACTCTGGTGTGACTAATATGATATAGCTGGTTTACGAACTTGTCCGAGCTTTCATTGATATAAAGACACTTTTTAAGATCAAATTAACTTAACTAGAAAGGTGTTACATGGAACACTCGTGTTGCCTCTCGTGTGCGTATTTCGGAAAGGACAAGCTAACTATAACGTTTGAAGACAGGGGCGCAATCCTTCATGAAATGCAAGCAGATTGTTTTAAAGTGTTAACGTTTATGAAAAGTGGTATACATATGCACTGGCTAAGAACGCACTGTATACATTTTCTGGACCATAGGTCAATATTTGGCCAAGTTGTAAGCCAGGTTAGGTTGCAGGTTAAATTTTTATGAAAAGGGGCATAACTCTGTCAAACCGTCTTTTGTCCGCATTTGTTATCACTTTTTATCCGCATTTTTCTTCTTAAATGATGCATTTTGTCCGGACAAAAAGGCGTCATGCCGACGTTCATACAAATAGCCACATACGTGCTTATCATAAAATCATTAGAAGTCATATGACCTATATATTTTTTACTTGTTTTGAAAGAAATATCATAGGACCTTGTCATATACAAGTTTTAAAAAAGTTATGCATTTAAACATACATTGTTATCTTGAATTATTTTTTTGGTAAACAAAAAAAGGTGGGGTACGGTCCATAAATGTTCTCTTTTTAAAGTAAAAAGACGAATGATGATTACAATTGTTTGTGTATATTTTGAAAGATATGTATATATTAATCTTTGTTTTTCAATAAATATAATGTTATGAAAAAATTGTGAAAATGTTCAGTGACTCTATTTTTCCTCTTTTTAGTGAAATTTTGGAGTTAGAAATATATGCTCTTCTTCAAAAACATCTTGTGGAAAAAAAGTGTGCTGACCTACTTTTGTTTGATAATTTGTTATCTAAATGATACCAAAGAAGCTTTAAGTATCAATTTAATACAAATATCAGCACTACGTTCTTTACAAGCCAACCTTCTTAAAATATCAACCTGTATAAATAGAGGATCTTACATGAGTAATGATTCATTATTGAATTTATTAAACAAGTTCGCAAAATAATATAATGCGAGGCTCTTGCCGAGCATTATACCATTTTTGCTAACGATTTTAATAAATTCAATAATGAATGAGAACGAATGTTAGATTCTATTTATCACATAACTTTTATTGCATTTTGCCTGTCGCTTTAACATGCGAAACCGGCATAAACCGTGGGAATTGGATCATAGTCATTATCGATTTTATTTGACAGCACATACTAGGCTATATAACTAGCGGTATATCGAAAATATAGAATGGTGTTATTCCACTCCCACAACGTAAGTTATGTAATAGTTGAGGATATTGCACTCATTTTCATTTTCACGTAAAAAACAGGATCGAGATTCACATGCACGTGTTCTGGGAAGAAAAAATTGAAATAAAAGTTCCCGATTTCAGGTAAGTTCTGAATCAATCGAGATGTTGCGAAGGTGCATGAATCGTAGGTAATCGTATGCAATTGTCCGATTATTAACAATATCGCAACGTACAAAATGAACTAAGTAATGCCTAGTAACAGTGTTAACATTGATAACAGACAAAAATGATTTTAGTTTTCGTTTTTTTAACTTTATTGTGAATGAAACAACAATTCTAATAAACCCATACCAACGTCTACCAACGTCTAGTTTGTAATTATCTCCAATAAGCACCTGGAAAAGATTGGTTGACGTCGTACAATGATGTATAGAATTTCTAAGAAACGCTGTGATTTCCATATCCGTTTCAAGTACTATGATTTAGTGCAGCTTTTGATGTTCCTTATAAAATTTGCCAACCAAAATTATTTTGACATCATGTTTTACTAGCATTACCCCCACAAACCACCACAAACATCACCACAAACCACCACAAACTACCACAAACATCACCACAAATGCTTTTGCAAAAGAAAGTTTTTTTTTATTATATATTTATGGAACGTTTTAATTGTTTAATAGTGAACGTATTTCACAAAAAAGATATATAAGGTTAAATTGATAGGTACAAGTCATGTTTATTATATATTGATAAAGATAGTATATTATACAACCTGTCATGAATAATACTGGACATCAATAAAAACGTTTAATCAGCGGGAAAAAAGCGTTACATTTTCAGGTTTTCTGTAGACAAAAAGCTCAACGCGAACAAAAAGAGCCACTTTTTCAGATTTTGTGCTGACAAAAGGCGCCGCGGGGACAATAATTGTCACTTTTTTAAAATTTTGTGCAGACAAAAAGCGCTGCAGACAAAAAGCGCCGTGCGGACAAAAACAGCTCTATGCGTAAGAGTGCTATATGCATAAGCTCCTGTGATATAAGTAATTGAAAACGGAGCTCTATGCGTAAAGTATGTACATACCTTTTTTTTTTAAGTATCGCTCTACATGTCGCATAGGGCTCCATATTTACTTTATACTTCATTTTAGCTCTCCTTCACTGTGAGAATCATAACTCTTATGATTTTATATTCTGTACTTACCATACCTCTGGTTTTCTTCAAAAACAACCAACCTTCAGTAATTTTTTTCGGGGTTAGTGGTGGGGCTGGTGGGGGAGGGGGAGGGTGTGAGCGAGAGTGGAAGAAAATGTAAATATGTCTTAGTTGTCAGGTTTGTTTATTCTTAAACCATACATATTGTGCATGCTTGGTTTAGTTTGAGAGGGAGAGGGATGGTGGGAGGAGGAGGAGGTATGGGTATAACTATCAAATGATTATTATTATTTTTTGTTTTTTAAAAGATAACATCAGTCCTCATCCAATTATTTAAACAAATAGTGAACATTTCTGTGTTGATAGTCTTACATCGTGAGTAGGGTGCATACTGCCCAGACCCCACCCACCCTCGACCAACCGCCCGCCCGACCCTTGGTAACTAAGATATGTTTAAGTATGGCCTTACTTGCTTACTTCAACATTATATCATTTCTCATGCCTCCAGCGTTTACGTGTATGTGGTTGGTCCTATTTTTTTCTTTTAAGTTTCTTGGTTACACCACAAATAATGCCACCACATAGTTTTGTTTTACAATATGGTTTCATTTTTCTGATTATATAAAGTACATCTCTGCTGATCTCAATCATCACTATCCCCATCCAACGATTCTATACCCTCATATTTACCCACTTGTAAGTGTCTGTTTTGTTGATATTGTATAATGTTGATATTGTATAATAGATAAAGATGACTGCATGTCCCTTTACCGTTTATTTACATTACAAGTTGTTCATGTTTTGCTTATTTACTATATTGTTTTATTTATATGAGACTTGCAATTTATAATATAAATTACATACCATTGTGTCAGACTTGTTTACAAACGTTAAGTATTTACAAACTTGACATTGTTGGCGAATCAGTGAAGTTTCCGTAATCGTTATAATTGACATATCTTTAACGACATCTGTGTTTCAGGAAAACATATGTGCGTGGTAAGTGGAAGTTTCCCTTTGTGGTCGAAAATTGAATTGGGGTTTTAAGGCGCACCAACACATGAAAAGGTTATATGGCGCCTAACAGGCATGAACATGCCAGGCTCATCTTCCATGTACATCGAGATAAAATATGGAAAATGGGCCTAGAACCTTCTCACCCTGAACTGCAGAGTTGCTGCAAATTCTATCGTAGGAACTCCATTTACGCTGGAGCCACGTTATTGTTTTTCTGCCACTGCTCTTTTGATGCAAGCGAGATGGCACCTGAAACAATGCAGGGATCAAGAAATAAAGATAAACAGCTATTGTTCTAACCAAATAACCTTTAACGTATAGCCTAACGTGCGGTAACCTTAATAGTAATTTCATATTAACACAGCCGTTAAAGGTACACTTTACTATTTTGGATAAATAAAACTTACGTCAAACGTCATTTGTGTTTTTTTTAAAATAAAAATGCATGTATTTACCATAAACATCTCACAGACATGGCCATATTTCTATCACAATAAATATGCTATTTTCGGAGAATAGTCACACGTTCCACAACATTCGTTTACTTAATTTCTGCGAATCACACACATCTGTCTCGCAAACTATCCAATATCTATGAAATAAACTTATGTCAAAACAGCATCTCCAAAGGCATAGTCCTGACAAAAGTTAACTAGTAACTTATCTGAATTTTTTGTTCAGACAAAAACGTCAGAAAAAGTATGCTTTCAGTAGTATTGCCTAAAAAGTCATATTTTAAAACAATATTTAATGCGCATTTGATTTGTTACATGTTTCTGTGGAAATAAATAATGTCCGCGTTGTTCTAAGTAAAAGCATAACGAGCAAATTCATAGATATAGTCCACAGCCTGATAGGAATCGCCAGTGTAAAATTCAGTTAATATGCAGCAAAACCTTCGGCAAAAATCTACAATTTTTAAAAATCAAAGGGCTATAACTCCAGCCTGGAGCTATCTGTCTGATTATCGGATCTGGACTATATATTATGCCCTCAAACATATATAACCCCCCGTTTCATCAATATTGGATTATAAATGTTTAAGTTATCGAGCGAAAACCGCAAACATCTGTCATTTTCAAAATTCCAAGGGACATAACCCCAACAAGATAGATGCGATCTGGCTTGTTATCGCACTTGGCCGAGATAATATGCAAATACAATTGTACTAAAGTTTCATCAAGATTGGTTTATAAATGTTTAATTAAAAGTTATAAATCGCAAACATTTTCAATTTCAAAAGTCCAAGGACCATAACTCGTAAGTGCGATCTGGCTGGTTATCGATCTAGACCTAGATATTATGGCCTAAAGTTTGTTCAAGATCGAATTATAAATATTAGTTATTGATCGGAAACGAAAGTGGCGACGAATAGTCGGAACTACGGAATGACGAAACGACGGTCGGAATCGTCTTCTTCCGACTTTGGCGTTGGACAGGAAATGCAAATTCAATCGTCTTCCGACTTTGGCGTTGGACAAACTAAGATTTTGCTCCTGGGTTGTTATTCCCATGCTATATAAATATCCTTGAAGGAAAAAGGAGTCCAGTTTATCTGCAAGGCATTATTTTAAATATTTACATATTCATATGGCTATTTAAGGCACTCTGATGATAGAGTCCGAAAAACACGGGTCCGCCTGTTTAATGTCACAAAGCGTCTTAGCTCACGAAAAGCGATGAAACCCATTAACGCCGCTGCGGTTCGAACCAGCGACCTCGGAATTCAAAGTGTATCGTGCTATCCACCGGGTTACAGCGACTCTTAACATAAATACAAACATTAACAAAATTAATGTAATGATATTAGTGCACATGTTGTTTTTGTTAATTTATAAAGCCTTACATTTGCATGTGGAAGTCTCAACATTTCTCCATGCACTCCGAGATCGTATTATGGTATGGAGATGAAAGATATATTATGTAGACACATGATGCATGTATTTTTGGAAATGCGAGTAATTTTAACTGAAGCATATATCTGGCATCCTGCAATTCAAATGAGAGAACTGTATTTGCAGGGGAAAAAACGCCAGGCAAGAGAAGTGAATAATAACATCTCGTATTATGGCATCGGACGAGTTTAAACGCTTAGCCTGTTGCAAAGTCAGAAATGTGTCTGGCATTTTGAATTCAAGAAAAAGGGCTATGTATATGGAGAGAATTATTCCGTTTTGGAAGGTACTCGAGTTCACAATATGTACTAAACATATACGCATGGGAAGCGCGAACAAAAGCACTTCTTGTAGAAAGGTTTTGTTTGAATATACTCTGATACCACTTTAAAGGACTTGAAATGTATCATGTATGTTTACAATCAAAGAATAATTAATACTAAATCTTATTTTAAAGGGACACACGGCAATCTTGATTGTTAAAACATCACGGCGTCCCGTTACTTTTTCTACATAATTGTATTTCTTTAATCATTTATATTAATTATAGGAACAGTATAAATCAATTGTTTTTGTATATTAACTGTTGATATTGTTGAACCAATAATACATTTAAACTTGTGGTAGAATATGACGAAAAAAAAACTAAAAAAAAATCAACATTTTATTTAATTTTATCACATAATATGCGGTGTGGGGAGTGTAATAACATCATTCAATATTTTAGATATTCCACTGGTGGTATATTATAACGTTAATGACGTCATGGACATCACGTTAAAGTACGTTTTATGACGTAATGTGACGTTGCAAGTTATGTAATAAATAGAATCTTACATTCGTTCTCTTGAATTTATTAAACTCGTTAGCAAAAATGATATAAATCTCGGCAAGAGCCTCGCATTATATCATTTTGCTAACTCGTTTTAATAAATTCAATAATGAATGAGTACTCATGTAAGATCCTCTATATATGCAAGCAGGTTTAAAGTCAATTTGATACTGGACAAATAAACCTAGACGCTAATTTCAATGTTTGGACACTTTCAGATTGCCGTGTGCACCTTTAATACTTAACATTTGCGTAACCTAAACTATTGATATGCTTACAGCACTTGTTACACACAAAAAAAAACCGCATTGCATGAGTTTATGTTTGACATTATTCAAGTCTCTATTCCGTCATCAATAGGCAAAGTTTAGAACACATGTATACCGATTCTACACATACTGACGACGAGTTATATACATATATATATATCTAACTTAACATGCTTTGAACTTGAAATCCAACTTTATATCGACTATATAAACGGCTTTAACCAGGCAAGCCAAAAACCAAAACTGCAATGTCGAATTAAGAGTTACCAACTCATAATGATTAATTTTACGCATATTCAGTCTCATATATGTTGAGTACCCGTGAATAAACCTATACTTTTTATCGGCATATATACATTATTTTATGACCTAAAGACCTGGATAGGGTTTAGATGTTGTTGTGTCATTGTTCTGTTATTTGACTTGTTAGTGCTGCTGAACTGACGTAATATGTATATTAGTTAACACGGTCGTTAAGTGAATGGATATATTAACGACGTTGCGTTGTAAACCTTCGCCTGTCACCGCTGCGGGTTCGAATCCCACTGGGAGCTCTACTTGTAAGTGAGGAAGTGTCGATTCTTACGGATGGCGGCAGTACGGTTCTACCTCCACCACAAAAAATCGACCGTCATATGTAACCTTACATGTGTTGAAAATGACGTAAAACACCATACAACAATATTTGTAATATATACTTGCCTATATAATTATATACCGAAGATGAAATAAATTATTATTTCAAAGTTACACGAAATTCAAAATTTCGTGACTTAATAACAATTAACTGGAAGGAATAAAGAAGTAAAGTTTATTTTACGGTCATTTTTCATGTATTTTATCACCATTTGTTGTGCAATTGAACATGTTCACTCACACTTCGACCTCGCGAATTTTGTGTTACAATTAAACTTCACAAACGTCAAAATTGGATGCTAATAAAAAATCAGTTTAAGTGCTGTATGTTAAGGTTATCTCCAAAATTAATGGGATGTGCAAATAAAAATGTCTTCACTACAGATTCTACAGTGTTTTTTCTAGATAAGAAATGTCAGTTCTGGGAAAGCACAATATATTTTTATATATTAGTATACCACCAATACCACAAGCGTAGTACATGTATACATTTAATACTGTATACACATTAACTAAGGATATAGTCACATGTGACTTGGTTTAAGTGGGTGCGTACAATATACATGTTTAAGTGTGTGCGTGCACAACATCTCGAAGCATCATTAGAGAAGTATTTCAGAAATTTGAGAGCAGTTTTGTTATTGAGATAAAAATCGGAACGGTAGCACATGTGCTGGAGTTGGATAAAAAATGAACATGCCCAGCAACACATAATTAGATCAGTGCATTATTAACTGGCAGCGTGTCTGATAGTGTGTTGATTTTAACAAAAAGTGTACGTTTGTGTTTTATATCATTATCTGCTTTTATAGATATGGATATGTTGGTGTTTTGCCTCTTGAGCGTCATCTTGAGTAACGGTAAGCAAATGTTTTATATGTATTAGATTTGTGGAATTTATTAAAACAAAAGAATAGATATTCTTTAAATGTCATTGGAATTATGAGAATAAGTCCGGTTTACATTAATTATAAAAATCAAAAAATAGAAATAAAATATTTTGAATAATAATAATGCAAAAACTAATTAAATCAAGGTGAAACGCGATCGTAAACATTCAGAATTCAGCAACTTAAATTATTCGGTTATTGGTCCTGAAAAGTTGTCTTTTTCTTTATGAGAATAATGATGCTCTTTTTTATTAAAGGGATAAGCGGCAATCTTGAGTTGTAATTTTATATAATTTTGCTCATTAAAACAAACCAAGCATCCACAATAGTGCATTCTTTTGTTCTTTCTATACCACTAAGCTAAAAAACAAATACATATTATTATTTTTTTTTTTTTTAAATTATAATTGTTGTTTTTTTGCGTCTAAACAATTTTGAAAAAAATAATATAAACAAATGTCGTTTTCTCCAAAAGTAAATTTACCCCAGTCATTAACATTCAAACATGGCTATAATATGACATATATCCATTGTGTGCATTTTAGAAGCTCTATCGGGTTTAACTTTCAATTGATTCTTGATTGCCAAATAATTATGCGTCGATCTCAAACTCAGTCAGGATTGCCTGTGTCCTTCTAACAGCTTTTACTTAACATTTTCCTTACAATTTTAAAAGGACAAAAACGGGTTAAAACTGTTTACATTGTATTTATACATGGTAATACCAAACATGCAAAAGAAGTATAACGAAATTCCTTTCTTATAAGAAAGTTACTGGAAATTAGAAAACAAATTAAAAATAATAGAGTTAAATCCAAGCCTTAAATATCCACGAACGTATTCAGTACTACAGATCACGATGAACATATTTTAAAACATTAATTTACAAAAGTATTCGAATATGTATACGAATATGAAATATACTTCTCTTTATTATTTAAACACATTAACAGTAGTATCAAAAGATGTTTGCTTAATGCATATAGTACATTTTGTAACAAGAAATTCATAAATGTTGAAGTTCCTTTTTGAAAAATTGAGCCATTTCAGTACTGTATTTAACGTAAAGAGCTTTCAAAATTTTGCATTCTAAGTTTGCTCACATGCTTTAGACAAACGCGTGCTCTGTCAATAATGAAACTTCGAAGGAATACTATTTGCTGTGTTACGTGTTGTTTTAGTCCCTTTTCTCCGGAAGGAAACGACTTACATAGCCATGTACCATTCGCAGCATATTGTACATACAATATATAGCGGAAATTCCCGAGTTGCGTTTCTTTTTTCTTTTTCGTTTCAGTATAGTAACTTATAAACTGTTATTGGAATATGATCAACCAAATCGGAATTTTTTCTATGTTTACTGGAACGTCACATACAACTTATATAAGCCTGTTTATAATCCCGACAATACCGGTGGAACCCAACAAGACAGCAATATGTTTGGGTTCAACCGGTATCGTCGCATGATGAATAGGCATATGTATCATTACGTGGTCTCGCCTTAATTCCATTAAGCGATGGGAGAGATTATATTAACAGGATTTTATAACGGATATTTCGACAATAAAACACGTCTAAACACATTTTTACTGAAAAATGCGATAACCTGATTAAAATTACCTAATTAATTTTTAATTTTGCAATATGCAAACTTTTAAAGCCGTTTTATTTCATATCCCAGCCAACCCCGTTTTCGCTTCCTGGAGAAGGGTTTGGATGGGGTAAGATAGTTAATATTCGGACCACGTAATGTGTTTTAGTTGAACATACATTTGATATTTTAAGTACCTAATTACAAAGGACAATATCTCCAATTTGAATGAAGATGAGTTATGGTTTCTTATTGCTTGGCATGGTTAACCAACCCATTATTCTGTGTTTCATTACACAAGTATTATTCACCAGACAGGGTGTGCCTTTCTCGGTGATAATGGAACCGTTATCAAAGTACACAAGTGATCCTAACAAGCAGGCGGGTTCTTATTGGTATTATAGAATTGTCGAAACTAGAACCGGTACAAAACAATGCAATCAAATCAAGTGCTAACCAGCCAATTATGAGTTCGGCTGACTACTGGCGTTTCAAAGATATGTCAAATATGTCATTATTGGGGTTTTGGACTTAAGTGAGACCACTCGAAAACCACTCGAATTTAAGGACATATTCAACAAAATAAGTACTGACTGCAGTTGCGTTTTCATTTCTTATACAATGATTTTGAATGTGTAACGTATTTAAGCAGAAACGTAATACGTTGACTGTTCTGATGTCGAGCAAAATGCTTTTGCACCAAGATTCCTAGATGCTTATCTCAATATCAGATTAAGAGTAATGTAAACGTTTCGCAAATCCCAAAATAACTCGACATTCTGAAATATGCGAACTCAGTTTTTGGTGGATACTCGTCGAGTATCCCACCTGTTGCTATTAAATGAATTTTGGAGCATTTATCTGAAACGCATGATCCTTCACTATTAAAAACAAAAAGTTCTAGCGTATTCGGAGTCGGTTTGGTAACGAAATACTCACTTTTCTAGACTTTGTCATATATAATATAACGCTTGTCCCACACATTTAGCCTTTTTCGTTTCATCTACCCACATAGAACATGGAACGTTTGAAAATCCTACAATTTACCACCTTTCACTTATCTTATTTTTTTCTCCTTTGACTTCTATATACACACTTTCAAATTTACAACATCCACAAGTCAGCAGACGGCGTGACGCGGTTCTCTTTGCAGTCAACACATAGTTCCAAAAAAAAGATAGATGTCAGTGCTAGATAATTGTGTCAAACATTACAATTGATCAAAAGACAAAACGCAAGTCACCAAAACCTGATATGGGCTACTTTCGTGGGTAATGACACCGGAAGTAAAATGTTACCAGTCTGACACCATATGTTGTAGCAAGAGAATGCTAGTGTAGAAATATACCGTCAGGACCGAATTTGGATTAATTTTCAGTACAGTTTTCTGTTATTTCTTGGCTGTAATCGTATACTGGACATGGTATTGCTATTTTGAACATTAGATTATCATGCTTTCGACAGTTTTACAAATAAATTTCAAAAGTAAAAGTAGAAAGGATATGCTATTGAAAGAGGTTAAGTAATGCTGACCTTTGTTCAAGTGTTAGTTTACAGCTAAATAAATATTTCTTAGAAGATATTCAACTCGCCATTTCCTTGTTGTTTAATAGCAGACATGTTTGGTGTCATGATAAAGTAAGTTTCACTGTATTCTAATCAGGTTTGAGTGTGTACAGCTCATTAATAACATACTTGTTTTGCTATGGAAGGGGCATGGAGAAACACTTAGGCTGTTATAACATATTATACTTCCGGTGTAAGCGTACAGTCAAACGAGGTCATGACTGCTGTTTTATACTCGCATGGCTGAATGGCAACACAGTCAAATGTAAAAAGTAATGAGATATTGAGATCAGTTTTATACATATAAACTATATTCGTTTTTCCCCAGTATGTTCTTTATCGAAGGTTCAGCGCAACACTGTTGCAACTACAGGCAAATAAAGAAGAAAATACGACAGTGTTGCGTTGAACCCTCGGTAAGCAGATATACTATACACAATAGGTTTAATTACACTAAATCAAACGGATGTGCTCGCGGATGTGCTCGTCTGGTGCAGTCGAAAGTAGTTCTGTATTAAAGGGTGCTAATTTTGTTTTCTTTTACAGCTTTTTTTATTGCGGTTTCCTGTATTTTTTGACTGTAACTGTATTCCGGACATGTTATAGCAGCTCATCAGGCTTTTGACAGTTTTAGGAATAACCTTGAAAAGTGAAAGTAGAAAGGGTATGCAAATGCAAGGGGTAAACATAATGTTGACCTTTGACCCGGTGTTAGTATACAGCTAAAGCAATCTTTCTTAAACGATATTCAACCCCCTATTTCCTTGTTGACGTTTAATAGCAGATCAGTTTATTTGCATGACAAAGATTTCTAACAAGGTTTGAGTTTATAACAGGTTGTCAACATCCACACTTTACTGTGGAAGGCATATGGAGAACTATTTACGCTATTATGGACTACATAAAATTCAGTATGCAAGGAGCTTTAATGTCGCTTGTAACAATCTTGCATTGAACCGTCGGAAGGCAGATATATTAAACAAGTAGTTACATACAGGTGAGCATGTATGAGGTTTAACGTCTCTTTTAGCACTCTCTCAGTCATACATCGACGTTGTATACCTGCTAGATAAAAGCTGAGATTTATAGTGCTATCACAATGGAATAGCACGCCGTAGACCCTTATTGTGTTTGTGACGTCATATTCCTTTATTCCTTATTAAACATTGCCATGTTTGTCGTTTTGCGTGTTTTTGTAATGATGTTATAGACTTCAATGATCGAAATCAACTTATTACAAGTAAACTTATTCCGCAGGGTTTTCGTTATTATAAACTACGTAGATCTTTCTCAGAATTATACCGCCGCAACGAAAACCTACTGGAGAAGTAGAACACCAACCTTAAAACACTTCTGCGACTAGGAATATCACAACCCTTATTTTATGGAGATGTGGTCTTTAAACTTCGGAAGTTAAAGGGATCTGGCGGGTTTCCTGACACATTTACAAAATTAATCAGGTAGTCCGTCAGAAAAGGGTACGACTCTTTAGTATTACAAGCATGTTTAGTGATTGACCCCTCGACAGTCAGTCACTACGCTCCACTTTTCCTTTGTGCGATGACTGGACAACCTCTTGGGACTCGTATGGTTGCACCTACTGAAACTCCAACCAACGGAGGTAGGTGCATGAGCTCTGGTCCCTCGGTTTTCTGGTCGTACCCTAGATTGGTTTTCGCTTTGGCTCATCCTAAGATGTTTCTTATTTTGTGTTTTATATAGCTTTACAACACCAGCTGGGTGTTCTTTTGTTAGTTTATCTGGATGTGGACTTTATTGTTAGAGAATTCCTTATTTCGGCGCTGAAGATAGGATAATAGCGAGGATTGCGTACACATAAAATCGATTCAAGCTAACCTGTAGGCCTTATTGCCTACTGACCGTTCCAAGTCGGTAACCCTGTCTTCACCTCCTTATATGGTGTATGTTGTCTTTTTCATGGAATAATTAATTAAATATTACTCCATGTTTGGAGCGCTGTGTTTTATATAGGACCCTATATCTTATTTTTGGGTTTACTGTGTTCTATGAAAGCTGCATTTCCTATTCGACTTTTATACTTATTTTTATACTGTCATCCCAATAAAACGGGACAGTGTAAATAAAGATATCACCGCCAGGATATATTCTTTAACAAGCAAGGCAACACTAATATAGGCAATGGAAGTATAAAACAAAAATGATCATATATATATATGAATATATATAACAAAAGCCTAGAAGCCACAAAGAAGGCACTCACTGACTTGGCAGAGGCCAGAGCAATAAGAGAACACACCGTTAAGAGTAGGACAAGACAATATTTAAGACTAACATCAAACGCTACTGTCCTTTGAGGATTTAAGTAGACGTCATCATGGGGTCCACAATCTGTTCGATCATCGCACAGTCTCACATTTTCAATAGAGATATGTAAATCAAGAAAAGATGCGACAGTATGGGAAATGTTAGCTTTGTTGAGTTGAAGTTCTTAAGGATAGGTATTATTTTAACCATAGTAGAAAAGAAACGCTTTCCAATTTCAATATAGCATCCAGATATCGAGAGGTGTCATTAAAGGCTTCAATTACATCCGACTGAGTATCTTGAACTCTTTTACGTAACAATACAAGAACAAATCTGCGACAAGAGGTGCACAGTTAGTACCCATAGAGATATCAACATTTCTATAAACGGTAGTTCAATGCCTGACGAAAATAGCCTTTATTTTGTAAACAGAACTTTGTTTTGTATTCTGAAGGCAAACAGTTTAAAAAAACTAAATGGTGACGGGAGCAAAACTAATTGTGCACTTGTGAATAGTTTAAAGAAAACTATATTATCCCAAACAATGGAGTCAGTCTTCCTTTGCACCTGTGTATAAATAATGCCCACTTTTCCTGGAACATATCAGATGTTACATTACGATTTATCAGAGTTGTGTTTATATCTACGTATAACATTTTATGAATTGAGTCCGATAAGGCGCACGTCTATCACTTTCCTCAAGATTAAAACCTCTTGGCTAATGATTTGTTAGGTTGCGTACATTACCTAGATCTGACGGCACAGAATGCGATCAAATAACTGAAGTAGCATTATCCGGATATAAGTATCATTAGATTTCACTTTAAGGTTATATGTCATGACAATTGCGTAGAAATGTTTAATTTATTTTTTACAGAAGTATAATCATGGCTGATTGATGGTATACACCTGTGGAAATTAATATATTTGTTTTCCTATGAAGTATACACCTGTGGAAATTAATATATTTGTTTTCCTATGAAATATACACCGTCTAAGACGTGTCGTCGCGTTGTTATGTCAGACACGCGTGTATCATCTATATATCATGTGCGAGATTTCATTGGTTGAAAGCAATAGAACTTGCGAGAAAAATGCGAGACATAAGCGCCGCTAATGTTGGCGGGCTCGATGGCGTCAACATATTGTATTATAACCTTCGTGTCATTGGGAGTAGTATGTTCAAGTTATATTTATAGCATACTATTTTGAGTATATGCGATTTATACTGCTTCTCGAGGGCCGCAGGCCCGAGGGTGCAGTAACTACGATATTCTGCAGCTAGCTATCAGGTAGTAAGGAGTAAAAGGAGTTAAAAGGAGTACATCAGGCTTTGGGGTCTAATTGGTTTAAAACATAATAAAGTATAAATTTATCACTTTTAAGCGTGAAGTAGTTCATAAATATAGATGGAACATTAACAGTTTCCTATAATACACCATAACAAAAATTATAGTTTACAACAAATATTGAAGTCCATAGAGTATGCACTTTGCATAATATTCATTATAGACTTTGCCTAATCAATTACGGTAATGATGTTGTCACATTCAGTTTTAAATGTTTAAATCCTGATAATAATGCAAGACCTTTATAAATGATCAACTTCTGTGTTGTTTTAATCCAGGAATTTTATTGCATGCCACAGTGGTGTTAACTGAACTATTAATAGTTCAAAAGTTGAGGTATGTTATCACTCAATTAATTATCATACACATGTAGACTTTTTTGGGGTAGGATTGTAAATTTATTCCAAATCGGGTCTATGGAATGGTAATACCTGTCCATCCAACAATATTTGCATTTAACTCCATTGATGGAAAACTAAGAACGCTACCCTACTGAATGCTGACAACAGTGTACCTCGTTAACAATTACTATAAACCCTCGATTTTGTCAAGATGAGATCGCTTGAAACAAGTATATTGGACATGTCACTTGAGGCGAGACATAATGTTGCGCGCAACTCTTGTTTTTTGGCGGGAGTACTTCAAGTTCTCCTGTCAATAATGGTCAATAATGAATATGACGGCTCGTAGGGCGGAGTAATCACACTGTATAAAGAAGGCGGATACATTGATGGGTGACAGATACTTCTTGGGAATTTTGTTTGTTTCTTTGAATGATGTTTTCGTCATTTACAGCACATGTCAACATATTGACGTTGTTTTTTTTGTGGTGGAGGCAGATCATCCCATTTTTCCTGGGTAAAACCAGTAGTGTATATGTCCAGTCAGCCGTAAGAACCGACATTTTCTCAATTGGCAAGTCGAGCTCCCAGTGGGATTAGAATCCGCTGCGGTTAGAGGCTCTTAGAAATTTGACTTAGTCGATGAGTCATTGGTATAACAGAAGAAATGAACGTTGCATGGGTAAATAAGGAACTTCGCTTAATGGAAAGTAAATACATTAATTTCGAGTTGTATATAATACATCGAGGACTCAAAGTTCTATCAAGAAATCCGACTCTTTCTTCGTATTACCAGGTCATTAACACATTATTGTCACCAGACGGTCAAATATAATATTAAACGGGGTTACATCATGTTTTACGTTGGGGTCTAGGGTCCGACTTATAACTGACAAATAATGATGTGTTCTATGCTAAAGGGCCAAAACATGATGAATGAGCCTAAAATTATTCCTTACGTACAAGGAAATGTATGCGGCGCGGTAATATATGCTATTCTAGACTACGTACTAGAGTAAAAACCCGATTGCATTCAAGCCCTATCGTGACTTAATCTAAATTTTAGACCTGAGCATAATACAGTGTCAACACTATATTTTTATTTTTATCATGAAATTTATTTATTTCAAGTTTTAGATTTTCTACAGATAAGCCTGATGTTTAGTCTTTAAATGCGAACCTTTTGGAACCTTCAGTGGCAACATACATGCATTTTTTGGGTCAAAGAGTTTTTTGTTTTAACATTTTATTTCAAATATCAAGTGTACATACATTTTTAGGCATACAATACAGGTTGCGGTATCCTAAATATAGCATGGACTTGGCCATGCCCCTTTCCAGGAGTGACCTCAGCCAGAAGTGAAATGTCACAAAAAATAAAACATGCCAGATAAATGTTTCAAAATACATTTTCAGAGTTGTTAATTAATTAATAAATAACATTTATTCAAATGAGAGCAATTCTTTTTACCAAATGTATTTTTTAAACATGAAATTGTGAGATTAACCCCCACTCAAAAACAGGCAAATATTTACTGCGGTTTTGCATGTAAACAAATATGGCGGCCCCCATGGAAAGTTCTGTAGGGGAAACATGCTGAATTTTAACTTTCAGCACATTGTACTTGGACTTACCTTGAAAATAAAACACATCTTTTTGAATTTGTATGTTTATTTTTATTTTTATCTTCGGAAAAGCTTGCATTGTGGCCTATGGGAAAGCAATTAGTGTACCACAACCTAAATATGTGATTTATACGACCTCATACATACAATACAGGTGTTATTTTTAACAGTACTTATCTGATCCATTGAGAATTTAATCATACAGGGAATGATTATACATTATAACGTACAGCTAATTACTGCTAAATAATCTATAGTTCCGATATGTTTTGTCGCAGCATAATTTTATCCTGAATTCAATTCAATATTTGTTTCATAATGTTTCCGTCAGCTAAGGCGTACATATCTATTGAGAACAATTCAAGATTTCTAAATCGTTTAACTTGTGATATATAAACAGAATAAATTGGAAAACGAGAAGCGCTAAAACATATCAAATACTGTCAATGTCTGACAAGCACTTAGAGCCTAGAATGATATCTTCTAGTTTGATTTCAAACAAAATATTGCATTTTTCCTTCAGATGACAGAAAAGCTCTATAAAAATATTTCTGGAAAAGATGCAGTCATAAAAGAAAAGTAAAATTGTTTTTTAGGATTATACAAAAAGTACACAATTTTAAGGGGCTGGCGTGGCGCAGTCGGTAGCGCGGCGGATTTGTAACCGGTGGCCCCGGGTTCAATCCTCCGTGGTGCCACTGAGTCCGGTCGGTGTGTTCTTGGGCAAGACACTTTACCTTAGCCTCGTCCGTCGGATGGGGACGTAAACCGGGCGGTCCCGTGTATCGGTCTATCCTCCGAGCACGTTAAAGAACTATAGGAATCTATTCGATAATAAGAGTAGGGCAGGTTCCCGGATTCCTATGTATCCTTCCCCTCTCTCTGGGGCGGCTCTAAATAACCTATACTGTGTTGATGAGCCGTTAAACAACATTCAATTCAATTGTTTCAGACGTTCCACATTTATGTAATCTTGCATTGGTAAAAAATATTCTATGTACACTTTTGAATTGCAAAGATTGGAGGTACGTATCGTCTACTGAACTTTTGTATTCCAATCCTCGATATTTAAAGTTATGTCCAAATCTTTCTCCCATTTGTTTTGGGAAGTAGTATGTGATTCGACGATTGACTTCAAAAACTGAGGATAAAACATTTGATTTCCTTCTTGGCCATTTTTAGTTTTATAACATTATTATTTATTGGGTGTTCGATCTTAGTTTGGTTTCTTATACGTCTTTTCCAATCACCCGGGGTTGCACTAACCACTCCCATATACTTCGTAAACGGGACATGCATATTGTATCTTGAACATAAATTTTCAATAGTTACAATTGAACAATTATCGTCCACAATGTCATTTATAAGAAATATCTCCTTTTTACATAGAACATGATAAAAGAACGAAGTATTGTTGATCTTTATATTTGGGTTATAAAGTAATGGTTCTGACAGAACCCTTCCACCGAATTATTTAAACTTTCCTGTATCATTGCCCAAGATATGATAAAAAACACCTTACAGACCCTGATAAAATTGTGCCATTGAAAACACTTATTTTGGACGATTTTGGAAAAAATGAAGGATATAAAGTTTAGCATCTGCATAGAGACGGTCTTATAAAAGTAGGCGATCGTATGCATAGCTTTTGGGAAAATGTGGTACTTTATATCCTTCATTTTTTTCCAAATCGTCCAAAATAAGTATTTTCAATGGCGCAATTTTATCAGGCTCTGTAAGTTTTTAAATCCTACTTAATGTAAGTGAGTGACTTAATGATTTAATATGTGGAATTTTCAATCCAACCTCTTCGATTGTATTTATCATAATATGATTTTATCAGGTTTATTTGACCAAATAAAATTAAACATCAACGTATGCATGTCCCGATAAGCATGTTCGGGGTTCAGACGTCGACTGAGAATTGGCAAGACCAGAGTTTTTAGAACTATAGTTTAAATTGTATTCTATACCTAGAAGTTTGAACGAAGCCTTCTGATTATATCATATAGGTTCGCATATATATAATGTCACTGCATACCCTTTTTTGATCCAGTCCAAACAATTTTTTTTTTTTTAAAAAATTCGCCTAAAGTCCGGAATATGACGAAAATTTACGAACTTTCAATTGAATAAAACCACCTGATCGGGAGTTTTTATTAGTTTGCATACTTTTCACTAGAGTTAAACATTCATGATTGTTAAGTTTGTTTAAAAAAGGATTATTTGTATCGAAAAAATAACCCTGTTCAAAATTTAGACCGGCTGCTGGAATGAGGTATATATGTTGTTATACAATGTATTCTGTTCTGGTAAAATATTTTTACATAACTTATTTCTCTACCATTATTTGTGATCAACTTTGGTGTAAGTCTTTCTGTATATTGCCTTTCTCCTAAATTGCAAAAGTATTTTGTGGACTTTTCACCTTCTACCTTTCATTTTGCTTTTGTTCTGAGGATAATTCCTTTGCCGTTTTAATCCTGAATAGTTTAAAGTTGTTCAGTTAATAGTTCCATTTCATTTTTAACAGACATATTTCCATGGTCTATTATTGTCTATAGTAGTTTTAATTTGCTTTCTATCTCTTGTATTGTATTATCTGTTTTCCTTTTGATAAACGAAGTACATGAACTTGTTTTACTCCTAATCAGTAGTTTCATAGTTTCCCAAACTACTTGGTCATTTATACTAAATACGATATTATCTATATTGTTATCATCAGTTTGTAACATATATTGGCTTTCAGTTTCGGTTATGATTGTTCTAACAATATTTACATATTCGGGGTCTAACAATTAATTAAATAGAGATTATTTAGCTGCTGGGATCGATTAAAGGGAAATCCTTCACGAGATGGTGGACGTGTTGTTCTTTTCATGAACGAGCGTATGAGAGTGAGTGGAAAAACAAAACACGACTACCATCGAGAGAAGGATTTCTCTATAATCGAACCCAGCAGGTAAATAATATGTTTATTACATTTTAAATCAGTTTATGTATAATTTTAACCTAAATTATTCGCTTTATTGAACGTTATCGACGGATGACGTCGACATCAGCAACATTGTATTGACGTCATAACTCGACGTCGCAGTTAGTTATTTTTGTGTTCGGAGTTAGTTATTAATATTTAGTGATTATGAATATTCTTTCATTGAGAAATCACAATCTTTCACACACAGAAATTTAATAAATTTCCATATTCCTCGCCCCCTAGGTTGATCGATAAAAGAGAATGTAACTGATCAGACTTGTAACCTATTTCTATATTTGACCTATTGACGAACATTTAAAGGTCCGACGAAACAAGAAAGTAATCCAAACGTGCCGTTTTATTGTGTCTGCCCCTTCAGGTGTCGGCCCCTTCAGGTATATCTGTTTAAATCTTCATTTTCAACTATCCAAAGAGTCAACGAGTGGACGTCAATTTGTATTAGAGTTTCACGAGATTTAAAACTTTATCCCAAAGCTATGCGATATGAGACTGAAGTAAACGATATGACACGTGCATTAGCAACAATAGTATATATTTCCACCTGGCATTTGCGAAAGTATTTCTAGTTGAACTTCTTCTCAATGTTTGGCCATCACTTTCATTTTCCCAGTGTTTACCTGAAACCAATGTGGGCTATTAGGTCGAAACCTTGCATACTTGCCACTTTGAGCCAACTGACACGTTTATTGTGGGCATCGCATACTTAATTGAAATGTCACAAACATAAATTTAAACGGTCGTACTATGAATTACCAATTTAAATATTAAAGTGAAATGGTTCAACGATATAAATGGAAGATTAACAGTTTCCTATAATAATAGCCCAGGTAATATATGAATACTAGTTATAAATTATAGCACGTCATCAGACCTTAGAGGAATCCCCAAGTCATAAATAGCTACTTAGCGATATCTGCACATGACTCTCGCGGTGCAATACATTGCGATTTTTTTACCACACATTTAAAACAGCTAACCCTGGTACTTAACATTTGTTTGTGTTGACATGGGACTTTTTTATACATTCAGTGTACTTTCTTATTGTTATTTGTGACTCATTTATTTTTGTCAATACAGAGATAATGTTTAAAATACATACCAATCCTGATGCACTCCCTTTAAACTATTCATATGGTCATCATTCATTATGGTTTTGGACACGGAACATGCTTAAACAAGTACTCGAATAAGACTAAACCATACCAACGCTAGGCTTGATACACGAGGGTAGGTCAAAACATTCACTTAATGGTATATTTGTATACGTTAACATCCAAGTACCGAGAACCTTTGGAAATAGTCTTATCTGTAAACACACTTAGCTTACAAGTGCTTCTTTAATGATAAATGGCGATAATTGTATATATACCATTACACTGGTTTACGAAGCTGCCTGTGTCAGGAACAAATACAATTAAGAATTATGACGCCTTTTGTGTAATCCCACGCAGATTGGTTTCGAAAATGATAAAAAAAAAAGAAAGAAAAATAGAACTGCAATAATCTTGAATAGTTTCACATGAAACGTCCAGTTTAATATGTTCACGTATTTATATAGGCAGTGATAGTCTTACATTATATATACATACTTCATAACTATGTTAATTAGTGAAAACACACATGACCTTGAGTATGATGTAAGCTGAGTGTGGATCAATGCACACTTTTATCAAATTTGTATTTATTATTCAAGTATAGCACAGTTTACATAAAAATGTAAACATGTTAAACTACAAGTTACATGCAAACAAATTCAGGATTACTTTTGTCCTTTTTTCTTCTTTTGTTAATGCACTTTCAATGGGATTCCATAAAAGGGGACAAAATCCTTAATTTTGGTTTTACGTTCCGTTAACACATCACATTAAGTTATATAGGGACAGTAACAACACAGGCGGTGAGATGAATGATGAAGTGTTCCATCAGGGAGCGAACCCACGCGTGGCACACGTCTGTAGCTCTAAAGCCAATGCCGTATCCACTAGGTCATACCATTATAGCTCTAAGCTCTGTACTGGGTTCCCATATATAAGAAGCCATATTTTTGCTTACTTGTTTTGAAAGACCTATCTTAGTTTTATCAAAAAAAACGTACACAAACCATACCTTGAGTATGTTTTGAAAAAAGCTGTTTGAGTCGGATGGTAGTGACCCACCTACTTGCATGTAGATACACGAGGAAAATGTAAAATATACTTTTTGTTTTTATTATGCCACACATTATGAATTCATTGCACAATATATGATTTAACCTTCAAAATTACTCTTCAAAAGTTGAATTTTAATTTTTTAGCAATTTTTTTTGATTTGTTTACCTTGTCAACCAATCAAAATTAAGAGATTCTGCGTAATAGCTCTGATTTTACCCTGGAACGTTTTTTCTGCCCGCTAATTGGTTAGTAATTGGTGTAGTCTGATCAATAAGCTTCCGAGGCAACAAAAAAGCCGCATTTCTAATCATCATCATCACCATCATCACATCATCATCATCATCATCCTCATCCCCATCATCATCATCTTCCTCATCATCATCATCACCACCATCACCACCATCATCATCATCATCATCAATATCACCCTCATCATCATCCATATTATCACCATCACCACCACCTACTGTAGAGTTTTGACTTAAATATACAACACTGATTTTGACAAAGAGGATACATTTATATGACGATGCTGTTGTTGATGATGATGATACTGATGATATTTGTAGTGGTGATTGTGGTGATGGTGATGACTATGACGATGATGGTGAGGTCGGAGATGTTATTGGTGGCGGTATTTCTGGTGATTATGGTTGTGATGATTGTGATGTTTATGATGCTGCTGATAATATGAATTATGTTGATGTTGTTGCTGCTAAGAATATCGCGAACTGTTTACACTCGATCGAGAGAACATCCGAATACATTCTGCATAATATCAATCCTACGCTGGCTACGGATGTGTTTTGACAACAGGATTAATCATTTAATGATTATATAAGCGTTATCGTGCCAATGTTATGCTATCATTTTGAAAGTAATAAATGAATATATCATGTATTATGTTATAAGAAACAGCTCATCTACAAACAGTTGCCTGAAGATTTTGATATTGATTTGGATTAATGAGTACAGCTACTCAAGTGTCTGCCATTTTGGAATTTGTTATTTCTCCATCAATCATGTCATTAGGCAATTTCTTTTTCTATTTTTAGGATTATTGACCCTCCAACCCTAATATTTGGCAAAACTGTAAAAATATTGTGTTTTCAGAACAGTATTGCCTCCGACCTATCCCCACTAAAATGTACTAATTTCTCCGATTCTGTATTACCTCGACGATTAGGTCAAAGACATTTTGCAAATGGAAATTATTTTTCTTTTTCTTTTTCTGTACCCTCCTCCTACCCTACATTTTTGCTGAAAAAATCGGTAAAACAGTTAAAAAATACTGCCTGTACGAGTGATGCTCCCTTGTAAGTAATATCATCACCACCCACACCCCCTCATCCTCTCTATCTCTCTCTCTCTCTCTCAAATAAAAAATTCAAATCGTCTGCTTTGAATTATTGACTTGATAGATAGATAGATTTATTTCGGCAAAAATACAAATGTACAAAAAAAAATAAAAATGCATAAAATAAAAATAAAATGCATGCATGATATATTAACAACGCTTTGCACATCAAAGCCAAGGATAACACACAAAGGGGAAAATGATTTTCCTTTATTTCCGTTGTGGTCCATTGTGGCTTGTGGTTCAGAGTAGTTATTCAGAAAAAGATTGATACTAAATTTAGGATTTAAGGTTTAGATTTTTGATTCTGTTTACAAATATTAAAAGAAACAATAACCACTGAGACGAGAGCCAGTCTATCTATTCAGTTTGGTTATCAGTGTTATTGTTACATATGAATGTTTATAATTATGATGTGGACATGTTATTCATTTTGTCATCAAGGCCATTCCTTTAAAATTAGTAAAATGTATATATTTTTAGATAATTTGAGAATATTTTTATATTTACGATCAACATCAAACGATGTTTATTGTTGGTTTTGTTATTCAAGGTTCTTTGAATAAATAACATGTTTATCTTATTGGAAACTTCTTCAGAGTTATGTGACAGTATAAATACAGTCTTGTGACAGTGTCCAGTAGTACAGTATTTGGTTCAATACATAGTAAAAGTAAAAAATTCAGACAAAAACATTGGTTGCTTCTACATTGAAAAATATTTAGAGGATTTATATTAAATAATAATTATGTTCATCTATAGTAAAAGTGACATGGGATTATTCGGACTATTGTGAAAAAAACTGAGACAGGAAAACTTGAAATAAAATTGAATTAAAAGGACCCTTGAACATTTAGATTAAAGTACCATTTGGCAATTTGGGTTAAAGTGACACCTGGCAATATTATTTGGACTTAATTTTAAAGTAGGATTTTAAAGAAATACTGGATCTAATTTATTTGTATTCTGTAAGTGAATATATTTCATTGTACGTTTTGAATAAATGTGTTGATTATAGTTTTAACATTGTTGTTGCTGGTTTTGCACTTCCTTTCTCGTTGCATTTTACCAGTACAAGTAAGCAACATGTTTTCTATGATGAAAGCCATGCCGTTCTGATTTGGATGTCGCTATTTCCCTGTGTATGCAAAAAATTCTAACGTAGCTACATATCGTCTAGTATTATCCAATTTTGGAGATTTTTGATAACAGATACATTTAGATTATGTCAAAATGTTGGAACTGTTGAAACAAGTTTCAGATTTTCGATAAGATATATAATTAGATTATGTCAAAATGTTTAAGCTGTTAAGCATTCTTTAAGTAAACAGCAACAACACAATTGACTTTAAGATGCTGACAGTGTGCAGTTATGGAAGGAGCTGCATTATTGCACATTGGCAGTTATACGGGGGTCTGGAGAAGATATAATGATAAGAGAATCAAGAGCATCTTCTTCAAGCTTTGGAAACAGTAGGGTTAAAGGGACAGATGGCAATTTTGAAGTCATTAAAATTAGCCTCTCGGTCCAGTATCATTTTGACTTTAAAAAAAAGGAGTATGATAGTGGTGGACCTTTGGAAACGGCCGAACACGATAAATACGAGATATTGCAGTCTCGGTTTTATTGAGACTGTTCATGAACGGTAGTGAAATATGCTTGCTATCGTTCACGCCCCACTAGCCCCGGGTTGAGCAGAACTCAATATTCATAAAATCAATTAAACAGAATTTTAACCATCCCGAAGATGGCATGCATATGGCGGTGGACATACCATATTTACTGCCATTATTCCATGTCCAGCGGCGTATGGTCCCAGTATCTAATAAAGTTCTTTGCCCCGAAGAGCGAGATAAACAAAAAGGAATTTAGTTGGGAGCAGCGGTTATGAAGCCTGCGCATCACAAGTAACAGTCAAAAGACTAAATAAAAAAGCAAAATCTGCTTGCATATATTTGAATACAGTTTTAAGTATTCAACTTTTCTTCGGTTTTTTTATCATAGGTTTGAATATATTATTGGTGAAATGTAATCAAAAAGTTAGTAACATGAAAAAACAAAACAATTTGCTTTATACCATTTTTATAATTAATAATAATGATTGAATTAATGCAGTTTATGTGGAAAAACTAACGGAACACAGCGAGGTTTAAAAAAATCAAGATTGCCATGTGTCCATTTAAGTTAAGAATCTGGATATGCTTTTTGAAGGCAATATGATAAAAAATTACAATCAACTTTGATTATATTGCACATCTAAACATAATATATTTGCCTGTTGTACTAAATTTTTTTCAGCGCAAAAGCAAAAAAAAAGAAATACTTTTTCTATTTCTAACAACTACTGTACAATGTCAGTGTTGTGCAATACAAACATAAATAAATTCGATTTTTTTTAAATATGAAGCAATTCCTAATAGCGTAGTACTAAATGATATACTTCATTGGTTATTACATTTGTATTGGAATATATGCACGAGTTCTTCCACGTATTGGAGGCGTCCGTGGCCGAGTGGTTAGAGTCTCTGACGTGAAATCACTTGCCCCTCACCGCTGTGGGTTCGATCAGTCACTATAAAATCCAATTAAAAAAAACAACTCTTAAACTTATTACTATTGCACGAGTTTAGGAGCGCAATATTTATCCGCGTAATATAAGAAGTGCAAGTTACCAAATAAAAAAGTAATAACCATTTTATTGCATACACAATTGTGAAAATGGCTGGACACAACGCGAGTTTAGAAGCGCAATATTTATCCGCGTAAGAACGAGTGCAAGTATCCCAATAAAAAAGTAATAACCTTTTTATTGCATACACAATTGTGAAAATGGCTGGACGCAACGCGAGTTTAGGAGCGCAATATTTATCCGCGTAAGAACGAGTGCAAGTATCCCAATAAAAAAGTAATAAACTTTTTATTGCATACACAATTGTGAAAATGGCTGGACACAACGCGAGTTTAGGAGCGCAATATTTATCCGCGTAAGAACGAGTGCAAGTATCCCAATAAAAAAGTAATAACATTTTTATTGCATACACAATTGTGAAAATGGCTGGACACAACGCGAGTTTAGGAGCGCAATATTTATCGGCGTAAGAACGAGTGCAAGTATCCCAATAATAACCTTTTTATTGCATACACAATTGTGAAAATGGCTGGACACAACGCGAATGTCTACGAAAACTATATCTTAGCCACTTCCGTTGCTATTATAACATTCCTAATAAAATACGATTTTTTTATGGTTTATATTCTGGGGTGGGGGTGGGGGGTGGGGGTGTGTGGTGGAGGGGGCGGAAGTAATAAAAGAAGCGAAAATAAATATATACCTTAAATATAACCAATAATCTTACATACTTAGTATAAATTTAAAAGAATAACCGCACCTGCTCTTGTTTGTACAGGTATTCTAACATAGGTAAATTACGATGATTATAACACAAGTTGAGGTTCTGAATATTAAACGATTTATACATGTTATATACTCAGTACATTTTAAAACGCAACATTTTTAATTTTTGAATACTTTTAGTCAACTGTTATTTTGTTCAAATCAAGATTGTATTTTATGTTAGTACGAAAGTCTCTTTGTCTAAAAGGTTACAGGCGTCTACGTGGCCGAGTGGTTAACGACGTTGTGTTGTAAACCTTCTCGCATCTCACCGCTGCGGGTTCGAATCCCATTGAGAGCTCAAGTGAGGAAGTGTCGATTCTTGCGGCCTTGGGAGGTGTACAGTACTGGTTCTACCCAGGAAAAGTGGGTGGTCTGCCTCCACCACAAAAAAAAAACGACCGTCATATATAACCTTACATGTGTTGAAAATGACATAAATCACCATACAAACAAACAAACAAACAAATCAAAGGTTAACATATGGCGATAAACAACTGCATAAGACGTGCTCTACTTCTTTTACTTTAAACACATTTAACTTTAACTTCTTTAACATGCTTAACATCTCTAGAAATTCAAAAAAAGTACCAAGTTTTGCGGTTTCAAATGTTCTGAGTGTGCCAGCCTAAATTACTGAGAATAACTGACCCATTAAGATCCTCGTATATCTTACAATCTCAGAATATCATTATGCGGGGTAATTTATCAAAACTGTTTTGTATACAATCAGTCAAACCTGTTAAGAGGCCACCTTCAAACTGTTTTGTATACAGTCAGTCAAATATTTAACACAGCACTGAGGAATAAACCACCGTTTCATTTTCAACTGTATTCATCAGTTCTGAATTAAAAAAAAAACTGTATTAAGAGAATGACTATTAACGAGACCGAATGTTTTACACCATAAGATGATTCTAATTGTGTTTTGATATAGTTTTACAATACTATATACGTATATCGTTTCCTAATTTCACTGGAAATACACTTTATTGTTAGAGTTTTCTTTTTGATGTGATGTACTTTAATTACACTGACTTGTCAAGTAGAGCGCTGGACAGGATAATAGCGAGGTTGTGTACACATAAAATCCATTTAAGCTAACCAGTAGGTCTTATTGCCTACTGACCGTTCCAAGTCGGTAATTCTGTCTTCACCACTTGTTGTGTTGTGTATTTTCCTTTTTATTGTATGTTTAATTTCCCTTTGTTTGTGATGCAGTGCGGACCTACGCTGCTGTTCCATTTTGGTGCTGTGATTTCTATTGGCTTATTTTTGGTGGATACTCGAAAAGTAATCCAAAATTGCGCAATGATCACGCGATTTTGAAACATTCACCTAACAACGCAAAATAGTTCTCCTCCGCAAAGTTAAACGCGCAGGAATATACATATGTTGCCACACAGCTAGACTGCTTCACAGCCGACAATTAAAATTGACTTGTTCTGTTTGAAAAACGGACATGCGCAGTGCAACAGTCTACCACTTTGCATGCTTATGTGATAAAGCAGACGACGCTGTTGTAATTAAACAGGAAAGATTTGATAGTCTAGGCCCAGTTGTTCAAAGATCTGTTAACTTAATCGAACGTTAAGTCAAAATTTCAAATCTCTCTGAATTTCCGATAAATGAATATTTCTACCAGAAATTGAGCATGTGAAAGCACTATGTTAAGAAGAAATGCAAATCAAAACCTTTCTGTAATACTAAACATATTTTATGAGAAAATGTACTTTGAAAGTTTACACTAACCACGGATTAAGTTAATCGATATTTAAACAACTGGGCCCTGTTATGTTCTTATAAAATATACATTTAAGCTGTGCAACATGGAATATAATGTATCGATATATTTTCACTAATGTTTTATAAAAAAATCACGTTATTCAGTTTCTAAGGGAGGTTTCTCTATACATCCTATTGATAAAGATAATCAAGTGACCTGAAGCAGGTAAACAAGCAGAATGACTCAGAATGTTTACAAAAATACTACAGTACAGTTGGAGTATATTTTCGAATTCTTCCGTCAATTAGCTGATGATACAGATGATATATTATCAGTAAGGAATTTGCTGGTCACATTATATGTTAAGCATGTGCCTATCTTACGTATTAGAATAGTTCGAGCAAATTGTATTTATTTGCATATTACTGACTGTTAATTCTATTGCATAAATATTGTATTATTATATGGAATTATACTGCATAAATATTGTATTATTATATGGAATTATACTGCATAAATATTGTATTATTATATGGAATTATACTGCATAAATATTGTATTATTATATGGAATTATATTGCGTAAATATTATATTATTATATGGAATTATATTGCATAAATATTATATTATTATATGGAAGAATACTGAAGAGGACATTGGCAGCCCAAACTGTTATTTAATTATATGCAAGGGATAGGAGCCGGCCTGCTGGATTAAGAATTCAAGAGGTTAATTGTATTGATGGATTAATAAATTAGATTGCCGTGTGCCATTTTAAAGGTACAACATGCGTGGTTATATCCGAACGTTATGGAAGCCGGTAGTGCTTTGATTAGCTGACCCGCTTCTTTTAACAGTCCCAGTATTACCATGATTAATAATATATTTATATATTCTATAAGGCTTTAGCCTATTTGAAATAATGGTCGTATTAGGAAAGGCGCATGGTAGACAACATTTTTGATTTTGAAGGGGATCAATATTTTGACCCCATTAAGATTATTGTGGGTGGTGATCCTAGTCACCGCTTCTCTTACGACTATGAGTAGTTGTAGTCATAGTGAACACATCTAGGGAATCATCTTAATGTATTGATATTATGCCCGCGTTGTTACAGGTTAATTAAGCTATCTCTGTAACCGATTGTCCTGTCGTCTCGCAAACTGCATGTGCGCATCCCACCGCCCCCGACCCACCCCAACCTCACAAAAAAAGAGATTTGAGTGCTAAAATGTAAAGAGTATCCACCTTAGGACCGTCAGTCCTTTGATTATTTTACTGTAAACTGAACATGAGTAGTGAACGTTACCATTTAGTTATGTTGACATGCCAAGGTCAGTCTCATACTTCTTGTGTTATCCAATGTTAGCTAATCATGATCGGTCCATATCATGATAAACTATGATAACAGAACATGTTTGCATTTATCATCTGGTTATCTTAACACATACTTATTACAACTCGCTATCTTGTACCCAGTCAATCATTAGCAATCCAGACGCTCTCGAAGGCATTTTAATTATTATAACATTTTGCTGACTGAGTATTTGAAAACTTACAAAACGAATGGTTGTTTCAGGTTCATATTTGAGGCTCATGTCAACGGCTTAAATATAATCATCGTGTTTATGGATCAATTTCAATGTTCAGTGTGAAGACTAAAGTATAATCATCACGTTTATGGATCACGTTTTATGTTCAGTGTGAAGACTTAAGTATAATCATCACGTTAAGGACTCAAGATAAATGTTCAGGTTGAAGGCTAAAGTGAACTACTCAGGTTTAAGGTTAATGCCCATGTTCAATACACACGTCTAACGCTCAGAGTTAATATGGAAATTTTACCATATCATCCCTTATTTTTTAATAGTTTTATCTTTATTTATTTACATTAAGTTTTAATTACTACTTAATTTCTTCATCTTTCGTCAGTTTTTGCGCACAATATGACCTATTTATGTGTCGACGTGCCGTAAAACACCATTCATTCATTCATTAATATGGACATTTACGGACCATAACGTTCAGGGTTAATACTTAAAGGGACACGTGCAATCTTGAGGTCTGTTTTACATATTTACGCGCATAAAAAACACGAACGTCTACAAACGTGTCTTCTGTTGTTCTAATCACACCCTCATATTCAATAAACTTCTATTTTTTTGTATAAATTGTATTTTTTCTAAGAATCTAAGTGGCTTCTCTACAGTTTTTGCTTAATAATAAAAAAAATATTACCGTAGTCATTACTATTAATAAGTAGCTATAGTAAAACGCAACGCGTACTATTTGCTTAGTGTACATGTTGGCTACAGCAATTTTCCTTTTCCGATTTTCTTTGTATATTTAATAAAGCGCGTTTAGAAGTCCCATTGTGTTTAACTTTGCTGTGTGTCTCTGCAGCTTTAACCCCCAAGGTTAAACAGGGGAAGAAAACATAAATGCCCATGTTTCGCGTAAAGCATATATGTATTGTTATGATGTAAAGTAAGCAGAATTGTTTTTCAGAGTTGGAAAGAGTAAGAGGACAAGAAATGTGTTCCATTCCGGAAGCGCGAAAATGCCTGATGGAAAGACGGCTCCAGTATGATAGTGCCTATGAGCAGAAAGCAACAAGCAGTGACAGCTTTAAAACGCTTTGTTTGTAAGAACACTAATTCTTTTTATTATAATTTATATAAGTAAGTATAAAAATCGAACAGGAAATGCAGCTTTCACAGAACGCAGTAAACTCCAAAAAACGCAAGAAGACAAACAAGAATGGCAATTATAAAAATAAAGGCATATGCCGTAACAAACACAAAAAGGGTTGACAGTATTGCTACCGCCTTGGAACGGTCAATGGAAAAAAGGCCGCTGGGAGTTTAAACCAGGTTCTAGGGAGCACCAAACCTCACACTTACCCTACTGCATCCCAATAAACGGGACAATGTAAATAAAGACATCCCCGCCATGAACTATTCTCTAACCAACAAGGCAGCATTAATAGGCAATATAAGTTAAACACAAAGATGCTCGAGTATATATAAATACAAAAAACATAATAGCCTAGAAAGCCACAAAGAAGGTTCTCGATGACTTGGCAGAAGCCAGAGCAACAAGAGAATAAACCATTGAGGGCACGTCATGACAAGACCGCAGACAAACCTCAAACGTCACCGTCCTTTTGGACTTTAAGTAGACGTCATCATAGGGTCCACAACCTGTTCGGTCATCGTACAATTAAAGAGCAAAGCATAGTGGTGAACTGTAAATGGGTCCACCACCAAGCATGCAGTACGTTGCAAAACGATAGGGTCATAACCTCTTTTGATAAACCTTTTAACAAGTTTAACAAAGATAGTATGAAAGTGATCCTGACCAAGAATCTTACGAAGTTTTTAAATCACATCACAATAGAAGTCAGATTGTGTTAGTCCTTGTCGCAGAAGAGTTCTTAAATTACTTTTATATTTGGATTCTTTTTTTTTTGAAAAGGTTTTACGAAGTTTATGGTAACGGTAGCCCGGATGGAGTAGCTATTTAGTTAAACAAAGATTACGAATATTAAAGTCCTAAAATCGCAAGCCCTAGAAAAACGAATAAGTTGAGATACATACACCCCATAAGAAGTTGCTCGGTGAACATCCCCATCCAAGTGGGGATAATTAACAATATCAAAATTAAAATCATCTCTCTTGTCATAGATTTTGCTAATTATTTTACCATTTTCAATAAAGAGAAGTAAATCGAGAAAAGAAGCGTTTATATCAGAAATATTAGCTTTGTTAAGTTGAAGCTCATTAGGATATATATTATTGGCCATAATAGAAAAGAAAGGGTTGTCAATGTTCAATATATGTCATCCAGATACCGAGAGGTGTCATTAAAGGCTTCAATAAAATCTGCATGGGTATTTGGTGAAAGACCGAACATGAAATCTCTTTCATAGAGATATAAAAACAAATCTGCGACAAGTGGTGCACAGTTTGTACCCATAGGAATACCAACAATTTGTCTATATACGGTCGTTCCATACCTGACGAAAATATTATCTAATATAAAAATAAGTGATTGACAAACTTCATGGCAAGTTCACATAGTGTAACTGTCCAAACTGCCGTTAATAAAAAACACTTTAATACTGTTACAGGACAAAAATGAAGTATTTTCCCTAGCAAAAGTTTTTTGAATGCGAGCAATAAGCTTGTCTTTGATAAGGTTGTGAGGAAAATAAATATAAAAAGATCGGACAGGGAAAGGAGCATTCAAGGAGGACAGACAACCACAAAACACAGAAACAAACATGCAAACAGACAAACAAGAAGGCAAAAGTAATAATAAAAGTAAACGACATCACAAGCTTAAAAGGGTTGGCAATAGGGCTACCGCCTTGATAAAGTTGTATATACTGTAGAAAAATCATAAGCACTTTAAGATGAAGCTTGACGTATGCAAATGAGAACCGAACCACTGTGCTTGTGTACAGTAAAACACTTAATCCGAAGTGTTTGCATGGTAAGATACGTTCATTATCCTTATTTGAAATCTTACTTTTTAAAATGCAAATTAGTAACGGTAAATTTAAGTTGTCGCATTATTTGTGGGGCGAACGCGTTACAGCCGCGTAACGTAGCTTACGTCATGAAAACAACATCACGACGTCATGATTTCTCTTACAAATTGCCGTACAAGGAAAATTTACAACATTAACAAATTCGAAACTCACGCCGTAGGTGTGTTATGTAGGGTAGTTATGTAATAAATAGAATCTTACATTCGTGACCGTGTATTATTGACTTTAATAAACTCGATGGATAAAACGATAGGATATTCGGGAATGCCTCGTATCTATCATTTTATCCAACTCATTTATTAAAATCAATAATACACAGTCACTCATGCAATATCCTCTATGTATGTATGTATAGAGTTTAACGTTGCTTTTATCCAGTCATATCGCGACAGTGTTTAAATGTAGCAGTGAGCTCCATGCTCAGTTTTATAGTGCTGCTACAATGGAATATATTAATAGCACGCAGGATACAACGATATGTAACAATTAAATAGTTATAAAACCTGAGATGGCACCTATATATTCCCTAGCAAAGGAAGGTTTCTGTGATCAAAGGTTCTTTTGCTCAATGTTCTGGCGGACCTGTGTATCACGTGTTTCTTGCTTATATTACACACAGGTAGATATATTGATTTTATAAAACCTGGGCAGTCAGTCTATATTAAACTCGGGCAGATAATACATATACTCAGTTGCAAACGAAACTGGACACTTTGACAATTTTACTTTACACCCTATCCTCTTTATCAAGCGACAGTCCCTTAATAATTCGACATATTGAAAAAGAAATGACAACATGATATTGGCAACACGTTGGTACCAAACATGGCATATTCATTTTGGAATGTGTCAATTTAATTCTAAAAAAAATTTATACAATTAAATCTAAACATAACTCAGTGTCCACTTTCTTTTGCAACTGAGTATAGTATACCAGGTAAATTGAGGCAGTAGGAATAACAAACTATGTATTTAAGAGGCGTGCTATCATTGTTATTGCTTTGGAAGGCAATGGTACGGACCCCTACCGTGGGTCCGCGCTTTCCCACAAACAAAATCATGTAAGCGAGAATAATAGTCCCTAGACAGGATAATTCACAACATAATTGAATTGAATGTTGTTTAACGGCTCATCAACACAGTACATGTTATTTAGAGCCGCCCCAGAGAGAGGGGAAGGATACATAGGAGTCCGGGAACCTGCCGTACTCTTATTATCGAATAGATTCCTATGGTTCTTTAACGTGCTCGGAGGATAGACCGATACACGGGCTCGGAGGATAGACCGATACACGTGCTCGGAGGATAGACCGATACACGGGCCAATTCACAACATAAAGAGTGTTAAAGACACATTTACTTAGTTAGATCGGCCAGTAAGCAATAGGGCCTAATGGTTTGCTCATTGTGGGGAGCTGTGTTTTAAACTATATGTTTCATCGTTTGTATATCCGTTTAAACACAGTTACAATTATTAGATTGAAGGGTTGTTTTTATAAATAGAACCAGCTTTGTTTTTTATTCCATAGTTTACTTTGTAATAACGTTGCAGCACACAAGTACGTCCAGATGATTTGGGGGACTGTTTCAAAAAATGGACGGAGTTGTGTCCGAATGAAGAAGCACGTGATATCAGATTGGAATGGGAAGATCTGAACAAAAATATAACCGTATTATGTCAAGGAGGTAAGAATTGAAATAATTGATATTTAGCCCAAATGGCCATAGGAGATTGTGATGAATATACATTGTCTGTCATCCGTCGTTGCCCGTTAACAGAGTTTTTAGTAAACGGTATATGGAACTACATTTGGTATAGATGTTTGTTCCATAGATATGTCGAATAAGTTAGACGAGTTGGCATTCAATGATATTTGTAACTGGCAACTAATTTTGATTACAGCATCAAGTGAAACACGGGTTTGACCTTGTTTTCAAACGTTACTTTTTTTCCTTCTTTTTCAATAAGTGTGCATGCTTTATATTTACTAATTGAGGAAAACATGTAATTTAACTAAATAAAAAGTACAAAGTAGACAAACTATTGATACAGTTTGTTAATTTTGAAATATTCCAGTTTGCCCAAATATTCTTGACGTCAATGATTGCAAGAACATGACGAACACAAACGAACTAAAAGAAGAAAAGTTTGAATCGTTCTGCAGGTAATATTTCGATTGGTTGATATATGGAGGGTTCGATGCAATACGGTTGTAACATCATCTTGATGTATATGTAGTTACATCAGTGTTACGTTGAACCCTCCATATACTGTGATATATGTTGACATATCGAGGGTTCGATGCAACACGGTTGTAACATCATCGTTATGTATATGTAGTTGCAGCAGGGTTACGTTGAACCCTCGATATACAGTGATATATACTGAAACGCAAAAGAAACGCAACTCGGGAATTTCCGCTATATATTGTATGTACACTATGCTGTTGTTAATTGAATGGTACATGGCTACGTAAGATCTTTCCTTTATGAAAGATATACTAAACCAACACATAATACAGCAAATAGTATTCTTTCAAAGTTTCATTATTGACAGAGTACGCGTTTGGCTCAAGCATGTGTTCAAACTTATATTGCAAAATTGTGCAAACTCTTTACGTAAAATACAGTACTGAACTGGCTCAGTTTTTCAAAGAGGAACTTCAACATTTATGAATTTCGTGTTACAAGGTTTAGTGTGATTAAAACGTTTACACCATCACAGTTGTGCCCTTTCTCTAATTAACTTACATTTTTTTACAAAACTTCTTGGGATTTCTTTGGAATATTATGTGGAATTAAGTGTGCAGTTGATACAATATATAGCGGAAATTCCCGAGTTGCGTTTCTTTTGCGTTTCAGTATAGCTGCACTTATGAAGTTATGGTTAGCTATATGAAAGGGTACCTAGATACTCCTCAAAATAATTTGTGGATCATCCCTTCTTAATTTCAATAAGATTAAAGTTTGCATCATCGCACACGTTTAAATACGCACTGCAATCCAAAATTAGAATCTGTTTCGTGTTTATGTATTCTTTAGGAACATTTTACACCAATAAAAAATAACATGAAAATTCAGATTTTAAAATTTTAATAAAATGCTTTTTTTCATCCAAAAATGTTATTTCTTATTATTTTCATGACTATTGATTCCTTAACAAACATCTGTCACCATTTTATGTAGAATAAGTATAGATAAGCGTGAAGTGCCAAATATGCAACTAGTTCTTGAAAATTTACCTTCAGTTTGGATGGGATAAAGAATTAGCGTTTAAAATTTCGCGCCCATATTTCCATTGTTAGTGACTAAACGTAATAAATAAATTGACAAAACATATTGCAACTGTTAGTATTGTTGTTTTTGGGCAAATTAATGATTTTTTTAGAAATTATCAAAATTCTCGGACTTTTTTTATTAACAGAACAATGTATATCAACATTCGTTCTCTCATCTAATGCAGAAGACCTGACAATGTCCAGTTTAATGCAACATTGCTTACATATTCTGTGTAACCGTTTGAAAATGGTATTTAATATTCTTACGCTCCTTAACTTATTTTGAGGAGTATATATTTAACATTTATGCTTAAGATTTTTAGAACTTTATAAAAGTCAATGTGTTACGAATGTATTTATCCTGTAGATACGCCCTCTTCAGCCTGATAAATATGTGACCTAATACATAATGTTTTATTAGACAGTGAGTGAAAAAAGCAAAAGCAGTCGGAAAACCTCAGCGTATAATGTATATTACGTAACGTTACGTTATAACCTTCTGTTTAATATATACAACTAGAAAACCATACACATAATCTCGATAATCTACATGACAATATATAGAGAATAATAAAGAGGTATTTTCATATCACACCCTATATCAGGCCTGAGACACCATATTAGCCCGAGAGCTTTAGCTCGAGTGCTGATATGGGTCGAGGGCCTGATATAGTGAGTGCTATGAAAATAAACATTTTTTATTCTATTTATCATATACTTCAGCAATGAATTTTTGTTGAACTGTCAGTTTCAGCTAACTTACTACGCTGTTTTCCAGGGAGAAAACAAAAATGTATTAATAGATGTAATCCCATACTGATGTGTTCACGTCTGTCGCGTAAGTGTAGACCTACACGATTTTCTTATCTCCGAAATTTGATTTTAAATGAATGCCATTGAATTTGAAATTATTAAATTCAGAACATGAATGGTCATAAGTGGTTATTTCATGCACGGATAGTTCTATATCATTGGGTTTATTATATATTTGTTAAACTCTATTTATGGTCCGTGTATTATGCCTTATTTATTTCTTTATTTTACATTTTACTTCTATCTATCTATCATCTCTTTTATTTCGTCTTCCTAGCATTACTAGTCATGTCATTTCCGTTGACTTACGGTCAAAGATGACAGCTCAACGTACATGTAGATGTATATTCAAAAACAACTAGCTAGTCATATCAATCAGGATTTAGTAGGTCCACAGCCTTTCCGGTCATCGCACAATTAAAGAGGAAAGCATAGTGGCGAACTGTAAATGGGTCCACCACCAAGCATGCAGTGCGTTGCAAAATGACCTATTTTGATAAAACCTTTAACACGTTTAACAAAGATAGTATGAAAGTGATCATGACCAAGGATCTGAAGTTTGTAAACCACGTCACCATATATGTTAGGTTGTGATAGTCCTTGTCACAGGAGAGTTCTTAAATTACTTTTATATTTGGAAAGAAGATTAGGGTTACGATAATACAATTTGAAAAGGTTTTACGAAGTTTATGGTAACGATAGGCCTGATGGAGTAGCGTTTTAGTTATACAAAAAATACGAATATTAGAGTCCTCAACTCGAGTACAATCTCTACAAAAAACGAATAATTTGAGACACATAGACCCCATAAGAAGTTGCTCGGGGAACATTCCCATCTAAATGGGGATAATTAACAATAGTTAACAATATCAAAATTAAAATCATCTCTCTTGTCATAGATTTTGCTTCTTATTTCACCATTTTCAATGGAGAGATGTAAAACGAGAAAAGAAGCGTTAGTATCAGATATATTGGCTTTGTTAAGTTAAAGTTCTTTAGGGTATATATTATTAAACATAGTCGAAAAGAAAGGGTTGCCAATGTTCAATATGTCATCCAGATACAGAGAGTTGTCATTAAAGGCTTCAATAACCTTTTGTGTTTTACCCAGCACGCTAACTATATTTCAGAACATTCAATGGCTCTATGCAGTGTGCTCAGGAAGTTCTTTCAGACTGTCAATTTGGATTTCCAATGTTTTCTGAATTGTTGGAACCAAAGATAAAGGAATACTGGAGGTATATTTGCCATTCAGGTGAGCGTTGTATTTAGTTCCCCATTACTTGTCAAATGTTTATGTAAGTAAGTGTCATTCACATACTTTATATTTACACTATACTCATCATGGGTTTGTAGTTAATCTATGTTTATCTTGGTTAAAACACATATATGTCCTTATTTTGATTTAATTTAAAACAGCGATATCATATTTATTTTTTTACATGTTTGAATTCAGTATAATTTCATGTATATGTATATTTTGTCTCGTGTAGATTGACACCAATACTCTTTATTGGAGTTTTCTTCCATGCTTCGAATCTTGATGATCAATTACTCGAATAGAGTTTTTCAAATGTTTATGTTCTTTGTCACGTTGTAATGCTGTATACATACTCAAAATGGGATTTAACTGCATACAACATTACGTGGTCCGAGTATTAACTTTCATACCCCATCCAACCCCTTCTCCAAGAAGCGAAAACGTGGTTGGCTGGGGTATGAAAGAATACCTTAATTTTGGCTAAAAAAGTTTGCATATTGTAAAATTAAAACATTTAATAGGTAATTTTAAACAGGTTATCGTATCTTTTCAGTAAAATTTAGTTTTTAAACATGTTTTATTGTCGAAATATCCGTTATAAAATCTGCTAATATCAGTTTTTACATCGCTTAATGGAATTAAGGAGGGCACACGTAATGAGTTGGTAAGAATGACAAAACACAATGTACGTAATATTCTAACCTCGTAAAGGGTTATCAGCGTCTCGATTTATTATTTGTTCTTCATCAAAATTAGTAATATGCAACATAAATTGCTTTATGCTATTCTTATAATTAATGTCAATAACTGAACATATGCAAGTTATGTAGAAAAACGCTAACGGGACTCCGCGAGATTTCAAAAAAATCAAAATTGCCTCATGTTCTTTACCACTCATTTTAAACATAAACACATTTTTTTTATTTGTAGGTTGTACGAACATTGATGAAACTGTCGCTGTTATAATCGGTTGTGCTCCGAAATTAAAGGCCGATCCCAACTGTATGTAAGTTTATATAGTACTGGTTGTAACAGTTTCACGTTAACTGACGCGCGCTAACCTTCAAATTGAGGTTTCGACTCTGAAAGCCTTTAGGAAATGGAGGTCTATCGACATTGATATATGCTGTTCGACTACAGTGTTGAGTGCATTGTTCTGCACTAGTCCAGCTGATTGTCGCTTGATGTACATCGGGGTTTCATTTATGTAGATTTGTTTTAGGTTTCACCAGCGAAACTTCTTTCTTCGATTTCTGCTTGCGCAAAAGATTTTGCCTTTTTCCTGCTTGGGCAAGGCTACTGGATTCACATGTATTCTTTGATAGATCATTAAACAACACTGCTTTATTTTAATATGTATTTAAACACGCTGACATATGAACTATAGATATAAAGATCGAACAGGAAAAGCAGCATTCGAGGGCGACAGTCAACCACAAACACACTCAGAAACAAAGAACAATTTACAGATGAATGAAAGAACCAAATAAGACATCCAAAACACAAAAGGCTTGACAATAGGGTTACCACCTTAGAACGGATAACTTTTAAAATGTCACAATGTGTATATATGTTTCGAAGTTCTTATTAACCTAACAACTATGAATCATCTACATACATTGTTTTCACACTGATGAACAGGTATTTAACTTATTTCATTTCCGTTTCAGCGGCCATGCCAATTTTAAAAAGTGTGTTCTTGAATCACCGATAGTCTGCGAGACAGTTATGGCCTTGGTCAAATACAAATACAGAAAATATGACCGCGTGGAGAGATTATGCAGAACCACAACTACCCAATCAACCACGCCGTCCACAACTTCTGTTTCGATCACGTCAACCACATCTCAGACGGATGCTGATACAATATCGACAACACAGTTCTATACACAGTTAGAATCCTCAACACAGAAAGGTAGTACAAAATATGTTACATTCTTCCAATGGTTTACCGAGATTTCTTAGTGAGGGAAACGTGATAATTCCTAGGGAGATCGTTCCCGCTAACCTGATGTTTTGTTTTTTTCGATCATTAAATACTAAATATCGGCGCTTATATTTGGTTGTATAAACGAAGCAGACCAGACAACTCAACTAAAAATGACGTAAATTTGCAAATGGCGTAACACAGTCGCGTCATTGTCATGTTATATGCTTGATTTGTTTAAATGATAAACGTTGTGTTTTATGTTTCCGAAGTTATTTGTTAAACCTCAGTTCACTAATAGACATTCTTCAGTCATTGTGTCAACGATGGCACGTTCTTTACAATGTATATGCATGCGCAAAGGAATTTGAAAACTAGCTCAAATCAGGTATTTAACACTTATTTTAGAAAAACAAAATATAACTTAATTACTATGAGGTTTTCAATACATAATATCTATCTCTCGTGAAAGAAATCCGGTACTGAAAAACTCATTGAAATTTAAAAAAAAGAGTATGATAATGGACCTTTGGAATAGGCCGAGCACGACACATACGAAATATTGCAGTCTCGGTTTGATTGAGACTGTTCATGAGCGGTAATGAAATATGCTAGCTACTTAACTCTACTTAACTTTATAAATGTATTCACAACAATCACATGTCCTCGTGTACATGGTATCATACAGTTAGATAATATGTACATTTAAACTATTGTTCGGGGCGCCTGTTTCAGCCAAAGTTTTTCCTGACTTTTCAGAGAAATTAAACTTTAAACTAAATAAGTTGTATCAGTAAAACAGACATATTTTATGGTAAATACAAATACCTTACTTGTCAAAATCGGTCGAGAAACAAAAAAAGACACATGTGAAAGTTGTTTTTGATAAGGCATTTTAAGTGCAATATTATGCTGTATCAAAAATTAGAAAGAATCTTCCTTTTTTATCCAACAATGCTTTCAATGTATTGCACAAACGTAAATTCAGACATCCTGCAAGTTTTTTAGCAAACTATTGAGACTAACAGAAGTTATTTAAGATGTCTACACGTTCTGCTGTCGTCAGCAACATGGAGTTTACAGTCGTTGTGGCTTTATAGCAGAATACCGCTTAAGCCGGTGCTAGTGGGGCGAGATAGGTATTGCATCGTATATTACCTCCCATGAACAGGCGCAGTACACTCGAGTCTGCTACATTTCTCTCTGGTTTGTGTTTGTTTCTTCAAAGGGATCCCCTTTTCAGTATATACTTGTCTATATTTCAGATATGACCACTGAACTGCTAACATTAGATGTTGATATATGTTTATCTCAGAACGACTTAGACACCTTTGAAATGGCTTCAACTTTAGAAATGGAAAAAGTATTGTAAGTATCAAGCCCTGTACTTTAGCAGGCTTATATGTTTTCATATTTAAAAAGCCTATGCACATGTAAAAGTAGCTCTTTAAAAGTTGAACAGGAAATGCAGCATTTAAGGATCACAGTCAACCAACAAATGCACGCACAGCAGCAAACAATAATCACAAACATAAAGGTGTTGACAATAGGGCCTAGTGACGGTCAGTGGCAAAAAATGCCACTGGGGGTTTAAACCAGGTTCTAGTGTGCTCCAAAACTCACTCTTACCTTATTGTCATCCCAACGGAACAGTTTAAATAATATATCCCCGCCGTGTTATATTATCTAACAAACAAGGCAGCATTAGTTAATGAAGTTATTGAAATATTTGAATAACCTGATGTTTCTTGGTATATATATATATATATGTTCGATGTCGCACTTCGTAGTTAATATATCATATATAAACATACCACACAATATTGTATATGACTGCGTGATCTTTTGTAACAGAGTAATCAAAATTGTCATTATGTTACATTACGTAAAAGTAGATATAAAAGTCGAACAGAAAATGCAGCATTCAAGGACCACAGTCAGCTAAAGACACGCACAAAGGCAAACGCTAATTACAAATATGAATAAAAGGCAATATATGACATTCACACATAACACTGTTCACACTAGAGATACCGCCTTGGAACGGTCAGTGGTAAAATAAGGCCACTACGGATTTAAACCAGCTTCTTGACTCACCAAAACTCATGCTTACCCTATTGTCATCCAATTAAAACCGGACAGTGTAAATAAAGGTATCCCCGTCAGCATGGTCAGGTTATATTCTTTACAACAAGGCAGCATTTGTTATTGAAGTATCTGTGCAGATTTTATTCATTTTGGTCTAATTAGCCAGATGTTTCTTAGCACACATCAACTACTGTTTACTGTTGTCTGAGTCTGTTTATATATATAACAAATAAGTGCGTTATCGTACTTCTTTGTTAATGTATCATATATAAACATGCCACACAGTGTTGTATATGATTGCGTGATCTGTTATAACAAAATAATCGAAATATGTATTATGTTACATTATGAAACTATGCAGTATTTCACCGAGTAAAAATGCCCCGATATTGTTTTTGACTCGTCTTTCATTTAATCAATTATTATGATTAGTACGAGCTACAGTTTAATGTTTTTCCGACTGTTTTTTTGTTCATTTGTGATGTTTCAGCTTAAATTCGTATATTCCATCCCGCATGCGCTTAGATAACCAATGTCCCCAACTTCTACTCTAACAGTCAAGTCAACCAAACGTCAACTTTTTCGGAGTAATATTCAGTTCCTCATATCATTAAATCTTATTATTTACCACAACTGCTACATATTCGTATACTTTCAGTATTCCAATTTCTCTTTCAGGCTAGTGTTGAAGTTTGAATCGTGTTTACACAATCTTACCGATGATGTAGAGTTACTTCGAAATACAAAGGCAGCCTTGTCGCCAAATTTCCAGACATTTTATCACAAGGCAAAACAGAATGCATGGAGTGCTGTGCTAGACGCTCTCTCTGGGTGTAAAAAGAGTCCGGAAGGACAGTCAAATGGATGTTCAGGTCATATGTATGGATTAATACCATGCAGTTCAGGTAGGTATTTCGTCTGTAGTTGTTGATTTGGGTAGCGGTACCACACTATCTGAGTTGTTTTGTCTATATAATATTACCGAAGTTAATGCTGTACAACTGTTTAAACAATGAACTTATTTGTTCTTTGTTTCTGTTTGTGTTTGTGGTTGACTCTCGTCTTTGAATACTGCTTTTCTTGTTCGAGTTTTATATCTGTATTTACTTTTATGTGTTACTGCTAAAATCAGTTTTTAATTGTATTCTTAGAAAGAAGATAATTTGTATGCTAAGAAGAAAACATTTTCAGTGTATAAGCCTTGATAGTTTTATAATATTATCCATAGTACTTTGAATAAATTAATAAAACATGTGTATTTTAGAAAATTTGGATTTGTTTTTATCATGAATTCAGGATAAGTGTGTATATTTATATCAGGTTCAGTTGAACATAATACAATATTCATCCAACACATATATTTTAGTTTGTCCTCATAACGAGACATATAAACTTTTGCATTTATTTTCTTCAGCTTCGACATCGCATTGTGTACTGAGAACATTCCTTCTGGTTGGAGTATTTCTAGGATTGGTGGTATGAGGCTGTATATGTGAACATGGAGAGTTATAACTCAAAAACACAAGTGTACATTTGTATATAAACATTTTTAATAAACATATCCATATGTTAAAATGATTGACACTATAAACAAACAATGCATTACGTGGTCCCGCCTTAATTCCATGAAATGATTGGAAAGCTTATATTAGCAGGATGTTATAACGGATATTTCGACAAAAAAACACGTTTAAAAACATTTTTTACTGAAAAATACGATAACCTGTTTTAAATTACATATTAGAGGTTTTAATTTTAAAATATGTACACTTTTTAAGCCGAAATTAAGGTTTTATTTCATACCCCAGCCAACCACGTTATCGCTTCTTGGAGAATGGGTTGGATGGGGTATGAAAGTTAATACTCGGACCACGTAACGAATGCAGTAAGGCAAATATTTTCGTAATCGTTCAAAGCTTCACGCATTCTATCAGGATACATACTTGTACAGAAACACATGTACAACGCTATTACAACATTTCAACTGATTAACAACACGTACCAGCCACGCATCCACATTTTAAAAAAGGGGGTGGTAGAATTTTGAATTTCCATAAGTGACAACCAATAAAAGAAGAAGCTGCTCAATTGCTTGATGGACGTAATTATGTATTTAAAACAAATGCCTATTTTAAAAAATGTTAATCATGCTCATATTCCTTTAAAGAAACTAACCCGCCAAATAATGTCAACATTACACTACAAAACCGTTGATCAAATTGATATATAGGGTCCTCTAGAAACCACAGCGTCCGAACGCAATGGCATCGTAGGTCCGCACTGTACTGCAAACAAGGACTTGAAACTACAATGAAAGAGACAAAAAACAACAGAAAGGGTGGTGAAGACAGGGTTACCGACTTGGAACGGTCAGTAGGCAATAAGACCTACTGGTTAGCTTGAATCGATTTTATATGCGCACAATCCTCGCTATTATCCTGTCTTCAGCGCCCAAATAGACAAGACAGTGTAAACAAAACTAAATCCCATCAAAAGGAAATCTCTAACAATAAAGTCCACTTCTGTTCAGGTCATAGATAGATTCACGGATTATAAAATACCCGTTATTGAATATTCGTAAAATGAATTATTAATTGGTAACTCTTAATTCAACGCTCCAGTTTTGGTTTTAGCATGGCTGGTAAACGCCGTTTATGGTGTGTCTATAGAGTCAGGATTATCAAAATATGTAAATTGTATACCTCGTCGTCAGTAGGTTTAGAGTACATATGTTGTAAAAACCGGCTGTTATTGGCGGGATAGCTACTTTAAGAACAAACATGACATGAAACACAAACGTAATGTAGTATTATCAAAACTTACATTAGTATATATATATGTAGATTGACGTTCTGTTCGCGAGTGAGTTATTATGCTATAACGCATATAACATATCCTCTAAACTATCCCGATTTTAGATAACCTAATCCAAAGTCTATAAGTGAACTATTCCAAAGTATATAAGTTATATTGTATGCGAATAATTCATTTGTACAGAGGTGTATGTGCATTTGTGCGTTTCCTATATTACGGAGTGAGCGTCAAACCGAACATTTTCAATATTTAATAACGTTTTTTACTTTCTTCTTTGTTTGCTTGTCGAATATTGTAAAAGTATAAAATAGCTATAACTTGCTAATTTATTCTCGGTGACAGATAAAAATCATTCATGAAACAAGCATATGTTTTGGGTGTAAGATGAAGGTCAAAACGTAACTTGTCCAAACATTGGGGGTTGGAGGCAAAGTATAATCTATGGCCCTCCCAACGTTGCATTCGCCTGGGTTGCTATGCTACCGCCTCTGTACTCGACACATTTTACTTTCTCTCAATATTCTTTCAATAATATTTTACATGTAAAATTGAATTTTATATTACAAGAAACGTACTTCCTAACAAATGAATGGATGTAATCAACGTGATAATATAAGAGAAACATAATAATTATTTAAAGCGGTGATATTCGGAGATTACTGTTTAAAGGTCATTGTATACCATCTAATAACAAGCTCCGTGATATATGCAGCAAGTTATATTTGATTAAAATAATTACACATAAATGTTTCTACTTTTATATTTACCAGCCCCTTCAAAATAATATTAAATTTTCCAAATGTACACACTAAATTACATTAAACAAAGTTAGTAATGATATTTAACCACACTCTATATCCTGCTACCGTGTGTACCAATTCATTAAACTGTATGCAGCTGCCTCATTAGAAAACAAAAGTAGATATAAAAGTCGTACAGGAAATGTAGTCTTCGCCGAACACAGTCGACCAAAGCACCAACAAAAACAACAATTACAATGTTTATAAAACAAACAATGCATGTGATATCCCAAACACATACAAGCTGACAATCTTGGCAATAGGGCTAGAGCCTTGGAACGGTCAGTGGCAAAAAGGCATCGGGGGTTTAAAACCAGGTTCTAGGTTGCATCAAATCTCACTTTTATCATATTGTCATTCCAATAAAAACACACATTTTGAATAGAGATGATATGGATATATGATTGCAACTCTTATTCCTGCTGCAAGTTCAAATAGTGCATTAAACATGAATGTATCCAGTTGTCCAAATGTATCAAAGCTTGCATGGAAGTTACATCGATGTTATGGAATATGATCGCAATTATTAACAAGACAACTAATTACGCGACAACGTCAGAATCCACGTTTGCGTAATTTACGCAGTTGCTCAAAGTTATCACGAAACACATTTTCCTGAATACTATTTGTATGATATGATAACTCATTTTCGCGCAACAGATTCAATCCAATTGTTCAATTTGATCACACAACTCAGTTTACGCAACAGACTCTTGTACCGACTCGATAGCTATATCAGCAGCAGCAATGGACGGTTGGACTTGGTTATCCAATAATTCACTGAAAAGAAAACGAAAGGAATTGACATAAATTATACAACTGCGCACCAGTAGAACATATTACCAGCGGTAAATTTCATCGACAGTAACACGAGATCGCGCCAATAAATGCTTTGTTTTCTAACATACACAGATCGAGTGTGTGTTACTTTAAATACATCCGTTGTCATTAACTTGAATTAAATGTTTGAATGTCCATTATTGCAAAGGGTATATTTACATTTTAGATAAAGTAACATTGCCTTATCTCCCTTCTTCTTAAACACTTGACGCCAGGATAGAAGGTTTAGGTTAACGGGTGTGAATCAGTGATTTACCCAAAAGTTCGAGGAGGCAAGTGTTTGTGTTCGTAAACTGTTAAGTTAGAAAGTTACGCGTTAACATGTGACCGAACATGTCCGGAAATACATTCTTTACATGTGTTTTCAACGTATTTCCTCTTGAAGATCTTAAAATCTATCTCAAGCAAGGCTTTGTGTTCATGAAGATGTACGCTTATAGCCTAAACGTTGTGACCATAAACATAATCCGAAAACTCTCAGGACGCATGCTAATTATGTGACAAGCCATGGCCAGCCAATTCATAATCGGCATACATTAGCACAACCAACTGTTGCTTTTCATGATTTACCTTATTACAGCAAGAAAAGTTATGCATGTGCCGTTTGAAGGTACACTGTATTAAGACATCCATTACTGGATGACAATTACTTTTAAAGTACGCTGTCACACGAGTGTAAGTTACGTTAATATTTTGTTATTATGGACTGCAGTGTTTTAGCGTTTATTGCTTTTAGTTTCCAAATCTAGACTCTTAGTGTTTTATCTGATTATGAAACATCTTCTGTTTCATGAAATTCCCTTGAAGTTAACAAACCCACAAAAACCCACAAAAACCCACCACAAAAACCCACAAAAACCCACAGTATTTCCTTCTACGCTTTGTGGCGGCCGTTTTAAAGTTGTCCCGACTACACATCAGTAGTGTTATTACTTACTGGTCCTTTGGGATCATCAAGCCCAATCTTTGTGGTGTTGCACTTAACATTACAACAGACTCAATAAAACCGAGTCTAATACTTTCATCTCTTGTTTGTGTTTGTTGCTTCCAAGTGATACACTTTTCAGTATTTATTTCTAGAGGTAAGACATTTAAAAAAACGACCAATTGAAATGAAACCTGAAAGATACATAAGATTCGATTTTCTACTTTTCTAATTTTCTAAAGAGAAATAATGGCATTGCATAGTCTTATTGAAATTTAAAAATCACATTACATAACAAAACTCGGAAGCATTAATTTCACATAATAGGCACGAATATGGGATTCTGTTTATCGCCCGACTCCGACATGTAATGGACAGAGTCTTGGCGAGTTGGCTTTCGATTATATTTAAACACCGAGATGAGCATAGCCTTTCGAGGTGTTTACATAACCAACAAACTGAAACAGACTCTATTCATTGTGTAGCATGGTGTACTTAGTAACAATGTGACGTCAGAGTGACGACGGTACTCTAACATCCTATATATAGTAGTTGTAGTACGGTATAGCCACGCCTCATTAGTTACCCTAAATTAAACGATTTAATGCTTTGCATTCATCAAAGAAATGTTACCGAACATGTTACAATGTCACATAATGTTCATTTGTAATGTTTCGTTGTCGTACGATGAATATTATTTTTCGCTGATTTTTTCCGAACCACACCGATCAGTCATTTTTGGTTACTGAAATTGACAATTCCGATTGCACGCAGAGATGAATGGAAGTTATTACAATGCTGTATGTCAGGGGTCAAAAACTCCCACACCGCAAGCTATTTGATACATTTAGTTGATGTTACAGTCCAGAGAAAACGTTTTAATGATAAAAGATTTAATGAAACTGGGATAGGAATATAGAACATTTTATCGACAAAAGTAGTAGTTGACATAAATCAAACACGTTATTGCTCAAAATACAGTATGCGTATGCGTGATAATCTCCCATTTAAGTTTACTAAGACCACGTTTCTGATATCTAACTAAGTACAAATAAACCAAAGAATGTTCGTCGGTTCGCTGAAGATGGCGAAAAGTACTTTCCAACGACTTCTATGGTGATGTGATTTATAAACTTCGTAAGATTCTTGGTCATGATCACTTTCATACTATCTTTGTTAAACTTGTTAAAAAGTTTATCAAAAGAGGTTATGACCCTATCATTTTGCAACGTACTGCATGCTTGGTGGTGAACCCTTTTACAGTTCGCCACTATGCTTTCCTCTTTCATTGTACGATGACCGGACAGGCTGTGGACCCTATGATGACGCCTATCTAAAGCCCATTGGGACGGTGGTGTTTGATTGTTGTTTATGATCTTTCTTGTCGTGCACCTAATGGTTTATTATCTTATTGCTCTGGCTTCTGCCAAGTCATTGAGTACCTTCTTTGTGGCTTTCTAGGCTATTGTTTTTTTTTGTATTATATTTACACGAGCATATTTGTGTTTTACTTATATTGCCTATTGATGCTGCCTTGTTGGTTAGAGATTAGATCATGGCGGGGATTTCTTTATTTACACTGTCCTGTTTAATGGGTTGACAGTAGGGTAAGTGTGAGGTTTGGTGCACCCTAGAACCGATTTAAACCCACAGTGGCCTACTTTGCCACTGATCGTTCCAAGGCGGTAGCCCTGTTGTCAACCCTTTTGTGTTTGTGATGTCGTTTACTTTTATTATTACTTTTGCCTTCTTGTTTGTCTGTTTGCATGTTTGTTATTGTGTTTTGTGGTTGAATGTCCTCCTTGAATGCTACTTTCCCTGTCCGATCGTTTTATATTTCTTTTTACTCACAGCGGCCTTTTTTGCCACTGACCATTTCCAATGCGGTAGCCCTATTGTCAACCCTTTTGTGTTTGTGATGTCTTATTTGTCATATTCATCTTAAAAGTTAAGTTGTTCTTTGTTTCTGTGTGTGTTTGTGATTGATTGTCGTCCTTGAATGCTGCTTTTCCTGTTCGATGTTTATATCTATATTTGTTTTGATGAAGGGTTTGTATAGTGCTCTGTGGCGGCCGTAAAAAGTCGTCCCGACTGCAGATCAATAGTTTTATTACTTACTGGTCCTTTGGCATCATCAAGCCCGATCTTTGTAGCTTTAAAGTAGAATACCGCTTAAGCCGGTGCTAGCTACCTCTCATGAACAGACTCAATAAAACCGAGTCTGCTACTTTAATCTGTTGTTTGTGTTTATTGCTTCCAAGGGATCCCCTTTTCAGTATTTATTGATACCTTTCGATGAAGGGTTAAAAGTAGATATAAAAGTCGAACAGGAAATGTATCATTCAAAGGCCATAGTCAACTAAACACACGCACACAAACAAACAGTAATTATAACGATGAATAAAAGGCAACAATTGACATTACAAATATAAACGGATTAACAGGTTCTAGGGAGCACCAAACCTCACTCTTACCCCACTGTCATCCCAACAAAACTGGACATTGAAAACAAAAACATCCCCACCAGATTATATTCTCTAATAAACTAGGCAGCATTAATAGGCGATGTAAGTAAAATACACAGATGATCACGCATATGAACTCAACAAAGTCTAGAAAGCCAGAAAGCAAGTACTCAATGACCCGGCAGAAGCCAGAGCAACAAGAGAATACACCCTGTAATTTCCGAAGTCAGGTAGTATATAATTACGTCGAAGTAATTTATAAGACTTACTCTAAATCAGTTTGCATTTCTTTCATCTTCAGCAAAGCCATGTCTAGCTGATGTTTCGCTTGCCAAAGATGCAATTCACATAAGGCATCTTTACATTTATGCTTTCGCTGAATATCTATTGCCGTGAACACCGATTGTTCGAAAGTGAGAGATTTCCCCATACTCTGAAATTATAAAAAACAATGAATTTCATATTGTTGATCAAAACTGTTACCAAAATAGGTCTCTATCTCCATAAAGACTTGCAACAATTAAAGTGTCCGCGCCGTATATTGTCTACCTATACATACTTGTTAAAAAACAAGGAATGTATACTATACGGATTATAGAAAGTGCACGTTTTCGCTTTAGATTTGTATCTATGATCTAGAATGCATTTTGAGAATGTCTTAAATATTAATAAATGCGTCATATCAGCGCATATTTGTATGCATTGTATGTATATTATATGTTTCATTTAAAACTTATTTATTTCACATCGATTATAACAAAAGCCCTCTGAACTTGTTAAATCACTCTCGATGTCTTACTGGGTAGAACCAGTACTAAGCAAATACAGATAAAGTGTTTTCGCCCAATGACACATATGTTCATGACGGGGATCGAATTCACGACCTTCGATCTGGGTCCTACGCAACAAAATACGTTCTTGCGTATGAATACAATTTACAATGCCACATCATAATACTAAGTGTTACTTACCAAACTTACTAGAGCACAGCATCCACATTTGTCATATTTCTTCAAACATTTTCTGCCAGATTTAAAATATAGATGTTCTAATGCTAGTAATAGTACTCCTAATAACACACCGGCTGCTAGTAAAATGAAAGCACTGATAAAGTTTAAAATCCCAATTTTATTACTGGATTTGTCTTTTTTGACCTTTTTGGCATGACAAGCCCCTGACAACCAAAATTTTTGTAGCCGTTCAATTTCACCTGCAAATAGATAATTTATTATTTTTAATTTTAATAAAAAAAAGAATTTAGCTAATTCTATTCCTGTTGTAAGCGATTTGCTTCTAAGGTACTTCTTGATTGTCTTCCTGGGTAGATGACCAGTACTAAGCAATGCAGATAAATGTAAACACGACTAACTATCTATAGTTACCCGTTTGCATGTTTATTAAAGAATGAACTTAAAGCTGAACGGAGATCTTCATAGGACATATATTGTGATATATAATTTTCTCTAATAAAGATTAGAAAATTAATATTTTGTCGTCAGTTAGTTAATATGTTCAAAGCATGTTTTGGACGTTTATGGCCGTAGGGGGCGTGAAATGTGTTGCTTCATACACCAACTCTCATGAGCAGACTCAATGAAACAGAGGCTGCTACTTTTTTCTCACCTGTTAGTGTTTGTTACTTACAAGAGATCTAATTATCAGTATTGACATTCACACCACTAGCATTTGTTTACTGCTGTGCGGCGACTGTAAACACAAATAAGTAGTGTTATTACTTACTGGTCCTTTGGGATCATCAAGCTCAAGCTATGTGGCTTTAAAGTAAACTACCGCTAGGGGGCGGGAGAGGTGTTGTCTCTTACACACCTCTCATGACCAAACTCAATAAAACCGAGTTTGCTTCTTTTCTATCTTGTTTGCGTTTGTTGCTTCCAAGGGATCCCCTTTTCAGTATTTTCATGAAAAGCTTCAGCTTAAATTTCATGAAGGTAGATTGAATTTGAGGATGGGTTTCGAATGAAATATATTTCGAAGCAATGGGTCTTCGGTTTGCAGTTTGTTTTAGAATATATAATAATTGAAATATGTTTTGACCTAAAATACAAATAAAATAAGCCAAGCAATCTGAAACATACCGTTATGTTGTAAATTCAGTACAACTGCATTCACCTCGTCCACAAGGGTAGAGCCTCGTTTAAACGCTATACCATAACCGGAAGTGGCGTACCACCTACCAACAGTTAGCAAGTAACACTGTTCGTCTCTACCAGCCGTATATTCTAACACGTTTGCGTCATATATAAACGCATGTATACTACTGCAAAACAGAATATATACAACATGTGTCAGCTTACATGCTTAACGTAGTTAGGAAAACAAGAAACACAATGACTGTATGTGCTTGAATTATAATATGTACTGAATATTGCAGATACTAAAAGGGAAAGAGAAATCAGGAACCATTTGTGTCGCCTGCCATCCGCTTATTTGAGAAAGGACAATCTAATTATAAAACTGGAAAACAGAGGATGCAGCCATTCCTGAATTAAGGAACATATTTGTTTCAAAGTGTTAAATTGGATAATTGATAAGGAAGAACTGTATAAAATGTCATTACCATAGGTCAATATTTTGAGTTATGAGATAGGTCAGCAGGTTCAATTTTATAGAAAGGGTCAAAACTCTGCCGAAATGAAGGTCATATATTATTATTATTACATGTCAACTGAATAATTGATAAAGATGAATTGTATAACGTTGTATTACCATAGGTCAATATTTTGCCAAGATATGAGCCAGGTTTGGTTGCAGGTTAAAGTTTTATGAAAAGGGGCATTTCTCTACCGAAATCATACATTGAACATGTGTAACGACATTCTTCGTGAACAAAGGTCAAGTACTTTTCAAGTTATGGTCGGCTTGGTTAGGATAAAGGTTAAAGTTAGCATAACTCTGCTGAAATGAAAGTCAGAGAGAATTGGTCATGGGTAAAGACAATCCTTGATGGAAGATAAATATGTGTGTGAAGTTTCATAAACATAGGTCAAATAACTTTTAAGTTATGATCAGTTATGAGTTTTGTTGCAGGCTAAAGAGTTATGAAAGGGAGCATAACTTTGCCAAAATGAAAGTCAGGGAAGCCAGAGCAACAAGAGAACAACAAAAAATTAACTGTACGAGAAGACATCATTTAGATGCGTCCGTCCTTTGACGATTTATGTACACGTCATCATAGGGTCCACAATCTGTCCGGTCCACTGACCGTTCCAAGGCGGTAGCATTATTGTCAACCCTTTTGTGTTCGTTATGTTTTATCTTGCCTTTTATTCATATTTAAAGTTGTTCTTTGTTTCTGTGTGTGTTTATGTTTATATCTACTTTTATTGTACATGTGTTTTTACATGGGTTAAGAGTAGATATACATGTCGAACTGGAAATGCAGCATTCAAGGACCACAGTCAACCAAAAGCACGCATAGAAACAAACAACAATTATAAAGATGACTAAAAGGAAGTAATAGCCATCACAAACATAAACCAAGGTTGATAATAGAGCTACCGCTTTGGAACGGTCAGTGGCAAATATGGCCGCTATGGGTTTACACATGTTCTAGGGTGCCCCAAACCTCACATTTACCTTATTGTCATCCCAATAAAACGGGAGGGTGTACATAAAGAAATGCACACCAGGCTATATTCTCTAACAAACAATGCAGCATTTATAGGCAGTATAAGTATAACCCATAGATGATCATGTATATATGTTTTAAAAACTCAAAAGCCTAGAAAACCACAATGATTTGACAGAAGCCAGAGCAACAAGA